>OZ014459.1:14158254-14623977 GCA_963966035.1 Acleris laterana | reverse complement strand
CACAATGTTCATACTGACATGGAAGTGGCTTATAAAGTATTTCTATAGCCTCCTAAAGCCCACGATACAACGAAATTTGTCAATAGATTAATCTATTGTGGACGAAGGTTTTTTTTTTTTTTTTTTTTTGAGACCTGTAGTCGGCCTCTGCCTTTACTTTGCATGAGTGGGAAGAGTGGGAAAGCTATATTTCCCACTCTTCACACTCATATAAGGTTGACTACTGGTGTTTGGCCGACCACTGGTGACTTTACCCTATTAGTTATAAATTAAAGAAATTCCACCTTTACTTCCTTTGCACTGGATCTTTATTTCAATGGCCGTATTTATTATGTACGGTCACAAAAATATGTCATAAGAGATGTCAAGTCATTTGTGACTTTTAGGACACTCAACCTTATTGTTGTAGAATTGACTTTGGACCTAAGGTAGGTACTAAATTTAATCCCGTGACTGTACGTAGGTACCCTAACGAAAATGTTAAGCTTTTTAGTGCGTTTTCATAGTAAACTTCAAACGGAACATCAATTGACACACATGACAATGACAATGACATTCACAATTACTAGGTTCTAAAGTATGCTCAACATTTTTATTCGGTGTAGAATGGACCTCAAGAGGGTAAGGCCTCCATGTTTTTAAACCATTTCTCACGTGTGAGGCTAGACAAGTTGCCTAAGTAATGCTAACGTAAACGGTTTTCGACAAAATGTATGGAATTGACGTATGCGCTCGACGCGACCGTCTAACAGCTTACGTTAATCATACATTTTGCGCCAAATGCGTCTTGTCTAGGGCCTGTGTTGTACGTTCCATTCGCCAATAAAAGGAAATAAAGCAAGAATCGAACTAGAATCAGTATGGAAACGATCGAAAATGATAAAGTGTTTCTAGCTACCCAACCCATTTCTCCCAAATCGGTTCTCAAACTCTCTCTTCTTAGTACAGTCAAGGACATTCGCGGTCGTCCACTTAAGAAAATTTTGGCTTGCTCGTTGCAGCTAGCTAATCCTATAGCGCTCAGGTCGTTACGCGTCGAACGCGCAAACTAATATCACCCTAGACGTGGTCGACCGGGGGTGCCCCTGACTGTACAGTACATCACAACGTTCAGTAGCAACGTCGGATGTAGTTATGGTTTCCCTTCAAAACGAATAAATCTTTCGCCTTTTACGTTCAGTAGTTAACTTTGTCCTAAAGGTGGAAACCCATTACTTACACCATATCATGCTATGACCGTGCTATGAACGTGTCAGACAAAAAAATATTCTTTGTATTGAAAAGTATGAGACTATGCCCACTAGACCGTTCTGTCACCGACTAACATTTTAATACTAAGGAATAATACGTTCATAGCACGGTCATAGCATGATATGGTGTAATGGGTTTCCACCTTTAATCTGTAAGTCAGTAACGAAGCCAATTTTCAAATATTCTCGTAGAGATAGTGTTACCTAAACTGCCCCATGCACTGCGTTCCCTCAGGTCATTAGCTGCTGGTGAGGAGTGCCGGAGGAACTCCAGCAAGCCCTCCTCATCATCCCCCGGGCTGGCTCGGCTGCGGCGCCTCAGGCTGCCCGTTGGGGTCACGTCTGTAACAAATTAATAGGTGAAGTACCTATACTGGTGAAATACCAAAGAAGGGGGCTAACGTCCATAGAGCAGTTGAAGCGTTACTCCAGCTATTCTCAAAGTGTGCTCCGCGAAAACCTGGGGCACCGCAAGGCCTCTGCAATCACGGGTAGGAATCTACCTCATTCACTCTTTTACGTTACTGATTTGGGACGTCATTGTCACTTTGTGGGAATCATGACCTGAAGTTCATAAGGTATCCTATACAGTTCACTTAATTGAATGATGTTACGAAGCGTGAATAGTTTACTCAAGGGACTCAACTACTACTAACGTTATGTTAGTTCCAAGTTTGATTCCTATCGGTCTTTAATAGACATATCCTATAATCTGTGTCTGCAATTGTGTTACTGTAATGTTATGAATAGATCTGATTATAATGTAAGTATTAAATAGATTATATTATTCATAAGTACTCATGTTTAGCTTGTAAGTAGATCGCAATAAATAATTAAAAAAAACTTGTTTTCATTTTCACAAAGAAAACAGGTGTTGCCTAATTGGTGGCTCCGTACAAAATAGCGTTGTTAAAAAGGTTCCGTCGCTAAAAAGTTTGAGAATAGTTGCTATACTTTATTGGTAACCTGATTAAATTTAAAAAGCTTTTACTATTTACTAGGAATGCAGTGAGCCGCGTTCAGTATCATTATCTTTATCTTTAAGTACGGGTACCTCAGAACCTGAACATGGTGGTAACTAAGTTTTACCGTAGATTACCACTTGTATATTGATTTATTCAACCATTAGAGTTGTTACCGAGAAACCAATCAAATGCATAAGTATACCTACTTTTATAAAAGTATGTATGCATGTATGTTAAATACTTCATTGTACAAATGAGAAAATAACAAACAACAAAATTAAAATTCATTAGGCACAAACGCGAAATTATCCCTTTAAATATTTATAATATTTTATTTATATTATTTATAATTATTTATTTGTCATCACCTGTTATGTTTAGGTGTTTTTTTGCGCATTACAGTATTTTCCTTCATATAAATAAAAGTGAATCGCCTAAATGTTGTGTTCGTTATACCTGGAAAATCGAAACTTAAAAATGAATTACCAGGGGACGGAGATGGATCGTGGGGTTTCCGTAGCGACCGTCGTCCGAGTCCATTACGGATGTCCAGAAGCAAAGACTCCATCAGGTTCTCGCATTCTGACACCGGCGTACTGCATACACTGCCACCTGAGACAGAAAACCTTATTGTAGAATGTTTATAGCAATGAGATCTGGGTCGGTTTATGACAAAGCTATGCAGTTCTGTGACTGAGAGAAAAGGATAGAGCTATATGACTGCTATGGCCGTACCGTAAAACGAACTGCATAGCCATCTTATGATAACCCCCCTAAGGTCCTTTAAAGAAACATAATCTATTGCAATAGTTATTATTTAAACAATCCTACTTTCTTAACAATGATATCAATAATGGCGGCCATTCGATCCTCCGTGATCATGAATGTTTTATTTTAAATTATAGACAAACGAATGAAGTCCCTATTCTCAAGTCGTATGGTTTATAATACATAAGAAAATTATATTTAAGGTCCTATTGGATTTTCAATCTGCCTTTTTCATAAATTATTTGTGTTTGTACCATTTCCAAACGAGATTATGTTTGCGGAAACTTGTGGTTGTATGTGGAAGTAAGGTAAAACGAGTGAATATAGTCAGCAGTAGGTTTTTCACAATCATTAAAATATGGTTAATTGTTAAAGCGTATCCTCCTCTTGTGGATCAAAATAATATCATGATAGGCCTCTATATTGATAATGATATATACAACTATGACGATGTTCACAGACAATGATGCCGGTGATAATGGCCCACACTCCTGGAGGCTCTTCCGTCAACCAAATAGCCCATTACGGAGAGGTCATGTCCAGTGACAGATTCCAGAAGTTTGACTACGGCTTTTTGCAAAACATGTTTCACTACGGCAGTTGGAAGCCACCTCTCTACGAACTCTCCAAAGTTAGAGTTCCTGTGTACCTTTACTATTCTCTGGATGATCCTTTTGCTAACGTTAAAGATGTAGAAAGGTTGTGGGGAGAGCTTGGTAATGTAAAAGATAAACTGGTTGTACCAATGTCTCATTTGGATTTCATATATGGAATTGAGGCAAAAGAATATGTTTATGATCGAATCATCATGCGAATTCGTGAGATGGCCAATCTTAGGACTATAGTACTTTCTGAAAAATAAAAAACTGCAAAAAAGCAATGCCTGTGTTTATGGACTTATTTTATGCCAGTACAACTAGCAGTGATGCGGTTAGTCCATACAATGGATACGTTTTTTATGAATATTATGGACAGGGGGACGCAAGTAGTTTCTTGGTCCACCTATAACTGCTAAACTCAAGTTGTCATATTTTACAGTTTATTTAGAATTATATTCATGTAATAAGGTAGTCTTACTAGCTTTGATCGATCGGCGAGAAATTGAATAAATACGTGAGTTTTGTATGAACAAAATTCGGGAGCTCCTAAGAATATTCGATATTTTTTTTATGTTTCTGAGAATGTTCTTAGAAACTTACTGAAAAGACTTTCAAACTTCTGGAAAGTTCTGTAGTTTTTACATTGCTAACCTAGACATAATAAATAAGAAAGTAAGTTTATCTGTCTGCCCTCCCCCCTTACCTGTCCGGATCCTGTTGGCAGCAGCGTCCCTGGCGCGTCTCCTGGCTGCAGCCTGCTCCTCATGAGCTCGGCGCCTCTCGTTCTCGCCCACCGCAGAACGGAACTTGGTGCAGAAGGTCACGAAGATCTGAAAGATTGGAAATGATTAGTAATGCGTTGCAATTTTTATTTTATAAGATGACGAAGGCATAGTGTCATACTCCTTGAAATCGTAACAACGAAAATATTTATAGTTTCAAATGTCTGAGTCTGCCAGCGCTTCCCAAGCCAAGCTTGTTGTGGAGAAGTGCCGCATGAAATTCATGAGTCAGTGTTTTTTTTGTGTCTACTCAGAAAGTAGTTGTTAAAAGTCTTTAGTTCTAATGATATTACATATATAATGAAACTAGACATTTAAAAACGAAATAGATATACTAATCGAGTTGTAGTAAATATACAATTGTAAATTTACATTATCAGATTATGCCAAAGTAACGAATAACTATCTCCTACAAAAAAGTTAGCGGCAACAAATTTACTACGGAATAATCCACCACAGGGCCAGGCACCATACTTTGTAAACCTTTGCAATGAACTTATTTCCTCATGATCTGATATTGACGGATGACAATTTAGAGTACCATAGCTTCTTATAAGCCACAGTATCCTAGGAGAACGTGGCCTTTGCAATGTATACAGAACTATCATTTACCACTGTTAGGCTGTTAATAAAGAAGCTGCTGGCTCATTCATACTGAAGATTCATCATTTAAAATGTTTTTACCTTAAAACTCTCCTCTAATTTGAATGAAACAGGATCCTCGCAGAAGAATTCCGCCAGCTGTTTCCTGATGCTCTCCACCTCTTCCATGTCCTTCTTCAGAGCAGAAACCTCGCGTTCAGCAACCTACAAAATATAAAATAGAGATTAATTGTATTAAAATTAGTTTTATAAATCACCGCATATTAGTCATCGAATGAAAACATCTTGAGAAAAAAGTCGTGTGCAAAATCCCAAAACCGAACAGCTGTTGCGTGAGAAATATGACTCAAACCCTCTCTTCATTGTAGGAGGTCTGATCGTGGCGGAAAGTACAGCGCCTTGAATGGTACCATTGTCGCCACAAGTGCAGGTTGTGACTTCACACCTAAAATGAATTTGCAAGTTATACCATACCTGCAAGAAATCTCCCATCTGATCCCTGATATCCTGCTGACTAGTGTTTTGGATCTCCTTCTTCAGGGCACCGACCCTAAGGTCCAGGGTCTTGATCTCGTTGTGGAGCTGTTCCACGCTGGCTTTAGCAGCTTCCTCCAGGACATGGGTATCATCGGCGAAGTGGATCAACTCCTTGTTCTTACGTTCTGCTTGCTGTTAATGAAGATATATTAATACGTGTATAAAGTGTGAACTTTTACTCGCAAGTGAGTTCTTCCATGCCTCCGTTCCAACCGTTAAAACCGAAAAATAATGTTCGACGTTTCCTGACATTATATTATTCTAGAGCCATCATCAAAATAAGGTTGAATAAGTTTAGAGCTTACCAAAGCGACGTAATGCATGAGATTCATGCCGGGCTTGTTAGCTCGGATATCTGGCAGCTTCTGCAGCGAAGACAGCTTGACTCCCGCGGCGCCACCCGCGTACCCACCCGCGTTCAGGAAGTTGCCGGCGATGAGCGTTATGTAGAGCACCTCCTGGTAGGGAACAGGTTGTGGTTAGACATGTACTAGTTCATTAACTATTTGCAATATTTTATAGAATTATTTGTATGTAACCACAGAGCAGTTAGAGTTGTTGCTTCTGCGAGAGCTGCGGCTCCGTTTCTTTGCAGAACCTGCGCTGTCTTATTCCATATGAAACAGATTATTTATTGATTGATTTATTTATTTACTGATTATTGTTTTGCTTAGTTTCGATACTGTTGTGCGATCTGCAGTTTCTTACCAAAATTGACATTCACAATTACATGCACAAAATTTCTCCAGCAGAAGGTTGCTTGCGTTGAACATGGTGTATGGTGCAACATGCAAAACTAATTTTATACGGGCTAGACTGCACCAAACAGTGTTATCGAGGTGCTAATTCTGATTAGTACTTAATAACCATCGAATTAGCATGTGACCTTACAAGGTCATGGTGTATGTGAATGACATGAATACCTGCAGAGCTCGTGAAGACATCAGATCGTCTCCAGCGACCAGGATCGCGTTGATAGCACTCTCCAGGTAGCCAGCTGTGGACGCCCACTCTTCCTTCAGCAGCATGCACTCTATGCGGAGTTTGTAGCTGAAATAATTAAATATTTGTCATTTCAAAAGTGGTCGTATATGTATATCGTGTAGCGGTCGTGGTCACGAGCTGACTAAAGAGGGCTGGTGGGCGCGCAACACTCACAGTGTCAAGTACTAGGATAGCTTTTTTTTTTCAAGCAGCTGATTTTCGTGAACTTTGTCATAAACAGCACTACATTGACATCTACTTCCATTTTTTTAAATATTAACTAGATCTGTAGTGAACACTTAATTAACTATATTAATTACTTTGGCAGTAGAATAAGCTGCATGAGGAACTTCTCAGCATTGCCCAGCTTTGTGATGTCTCCTGTGAAGGCCTTCAGCATCTCACACTCGTCAATCTCAGGCAAGATCTTGAGAAGGCCTCTTAGCTTCTCGGTACCAATATCGTCGTGGGATCCCTCTCGAATCAGCTGGATTATGTCATCATTGGAACTGGAAGGGAAGTTGACGTAAAAAATAAATAATATTCTCTGACTAAGCTCTAGTCTATTTGGTTATTAATGGATTATAGACAGTACAGTTAAACTTCCTAACAGCGGGTTCTATAATGTAATGAGGTTATCATTGTTTTGTCTTTGAGTACAGTCATTTTGAAAGTCATTTTTCTTCTTACGTCACACAAGATAAGCCTTTCACTGACTTAGTACAAACCCAGCGACTGCTATCTCTCTTACATCTATCTCTATTACAGTGCAACAATACTTAAAGATCTTCGTTATTGTACTGTTTTCTCGCTCGTTTTTTCGCACTCTAGTAGGTCCTAACCTAAATCAATCAATGTGGCATATGGACCTCAGCCCAATTAAGGTAACATGGATAACTACCTTCGGAACTGCTTCAAGAAGATGTTGACATTCAAGCTCCTCTTTCCATCCAGGAGTGTGATCTCCGAAGACTCCTTCCTCGGTTTCCTCTCGCCCGAAGTGTCGCAGATAGGGCTCCGGCCCAAACGAGGGGACGAACCAGCTGAACCAGTGGGTTGAATCTGGAGAGAATAAAATAATAATCTAAGGCTAAGGCATCTATTTTTAAATAAATCTCGTATTCCTGACAGCTTTCAATCATTTATGCAATGTTCATAATACAGCTCAGTTAGTAGCTTATTTATTTATTTATTTACTGGTTTGGAAATCCAACAGTTACAAATATAACACATGAAACAAGAATAGGAAGCACAAAACCAATTACAGGATTTCACATGTAGTGACAGAGTAGCAAACTTAAAGTTTAGTACAAACTTCAAAGGTACACGCACTTACACAAAAACACTAGCGCAAATAAAAGGTAAAATTAAAACTACTGCTACACACCAGCCAAAGGCAGATCGCCAAAAGGTTCTCATACCTATGGTACACAAAACATGCTCAAACAACACATTTCGCTATCACTTCGCCTCACGGAAGGGATTTTACAATTGAATATATCGATATCCAGTTTATTCACCCAATTATTCAGGCTTTTACCAGCATAATGTTAAATAGCATACCTGTTGGCAGAAGAGTCCTTCTATTTCTCCCCAATCCAACTCTGTTTTTGGAGAATGTTTGTGACTCGACGCCACTAATGACCAGATGTTATTCTGGCCAATGACCTGTAAAGCATAGTTATTGTCAATATTAATAAGAACATGACGTGCGTGCATGACTCGATGTATGAATGTGGAAGAAGCGAAAGAAATTTGTCAAGATCGTAGCAAGTGGAAAGAATTGGTCTCTGCCTACCCCTCTGGGAAACAGGCGTGATTTAATATATGTATGTATGTATGTAATAAGAATATGATGAACAGCAGGCTGTGTTACAGAAGCAAAGGTCAAATCATCTTAAAATTTATAAGCCATTTTATTTGAAGGCATATTAATACACTACACTAACAAGGCTCATGACTATCTCGGTGATTAGCACTTTATCAAACTGAAAATCTTTGTTGAGTTTAGTTCGGCGCATAAAGGTCCTTTACTAAGCATCTTTGATATTATACGAATTGCATACTTTAAAAACGGTAACATAGTTACACAGTTGATGTTATAATATGTATGAAGAATACAATGGGCAAATAGGTCTCTTGATATTAGAAAAGGAGGATTAACTTTCGGTTTAGCTCGCTCCATCGTCGAGCTGATCCCGACTCTTTGGTTTTTTATACAAGAGTGTGCTCTAAGGCTCAAAGACATTAGGTAACTCAAGACTGCAACTATACTGTGACCCACTTACTTTGTTGTTAGGGATCTTATTCCAGTTAATAGTCTTCATCTTAGTCTTCGGTATCGGGGTCTCCTGTTGGGGCAGCTTCACGTCAATAACTGGTGCTGGTGCTGTTGGGGGGGATGGAGCGGAGAGGTTAGGGGGAGGAGGCGGCGGCGGGCCGCACGGCGGGGGCGGGATGCAAGGTGGAGGTGGGATCATTGGAGGAGGGGGTGGACCTGTGAACAAAATGTATTTTTAAATAAATGACTAGCTAGAATAGGAATAACAGTGTCAATTCAATAACAAGTAGATTATATATTTTCATAATATAGAGCTTAATTGATTCAAAGTCTGATGATGATATAGGGAACCTCCAATGGCTTCTTGCATTTGAAGCAATTACCTACTTAAATCCAAACGGCACTTACAATTCTGCAATGCAGACGTAACTTTGATCACAAAAGGCACATTTTAGGTGTTATTTTTTTTGCGTAAACTTTAAATTCTGAGTGTGGGTTCAGACTACTAAATTTTCCAAGAAAAGTTAACATAACAATAGACTTGACTTTTAAACGACTTTTTTATATACTCAACAAGACAAATCTGTATCTTATGTTATGATGTAGTAGAATAACTAAGCTAAAAAACAAAAGCTGATCTCACCTGGAGGAGGCACAGGAGGTGGAGGTGGAGGAGGCGGTGACAGTGCTCGTTGCAGACTCATTTTTCTACCCGCATTTGAAACATCACGATGTTGGCATGTGCAGCCCATTTTAGCCTGAAAACCAAAAAGAAATTGTTGAGTACATGGTCGTTAAAAAATCATAGTAAAACAGGGGATGGAGGTAACTTTCGAATCCATAAACGTATAAGGAAAATTTATGTGGGCTGGTAATGCACTAAGGCGTCACATGACTGATTGAGGTACTACAAGTACTCAAAATAAGTACAAATAAATAGATTTTTTGTACAGCGCTAAGCAAATCACAATCAGTGTTTTGTTGTTGACAGCATAAATACCTATAAATAAGTGAAACCTATACCTAAAAAACAGGTTTCCAACTTACTATACTACCTTGCCAAATCAAATAGCAGCATCTCAAATTAAACTCCTGTAGCAATCACAACCTTATTACTAACAGCAGAGGATCGAACGTACGCTGGCAATCGAATCTGAGATAGTGTTTATTGACTTGGGACACTTTTCGCTTAGGTTAAAGCGAAAACACATGAAAAATAACGGTCAATGCTCCTCGTGCCAAAACAAAATTCAACCAAGGTAAGGTTAAACTAACCTGGACGCTTGGAGCTCTGAGTAACTTAGCAGCATCCTCCCTGGTTTCCAGCAGCGTGGCCCTGTGCACCAGGGTCTCGGCGGTGTCCCAGACGATGTCGCTCACGGGCTCCTTCGGGTCGATGCGCAGTAAGTGCTGCAGGATGCTGAGGAAGGGGATCTCTTGAGGTGTATCGGCAACCTGAAATGTGAAGAACGGTAGATAAGTTTTGATTACGAAGGTCGTCATGGGATATCGTGCCTATATCGCCAACGGCGCTTATAGTTTTCAGAAGTACACGTACAGAAGTAAATGAACTTTTTTCGTATAGATTAGATATATCCTTCCCATCCTCACCTACAGAGCGCAGACCAGGTATTTGCCAAATATTCAGAAATCTGCCCTCAAGGTTTGTCAGAGAGCCATGGAGCGTATTATTTTGGGAGTCGAATTACCGAACCGCATCAGGAATACTATGCTCCAAAAGATAATAACTGATGTAGCCCAAGCAGCGGCCAAGCTCAAACGGGAATGCGTAGGGCATGTCTGCCGCATGCTGGAGAAATTGTTGGCTTAAGTGTGTACCCAATGGTTCCCACGGGATAGAATTCGTCGTCACGGCAGACCAAGGTGACATTGGCGAGATGAGCTTGATGCCTTAAATCTCGGGACTGGTGGGAGACTGTCCTAGATAGTGTACGTGGAAGGAAGAGAGGGAGATCTTTACCCAGCAATGGGATATTACAGGCTCTTAAATAAATTATAAATAAATAAATCGTATAGATTAAGTTGAATTTTGTGCATGTAACATTTGAGAATGCTTGACCTGTGATTAACATATTTGTGTTTGCCGTAAGGCATTGAAACGGGTTATAAAAATTCAAAGTAGGTAATACTCGTATAATAATGTTGAAGTTTCAAAAATGTATCTGGCTGTAGTTTCTAGATCGTTTTTTTATTTCGATAAGAACTGTAAGAGCTTCTATCCACCACAGGGAGAAGGACATAAATCCTACAATTTACTTTGATTTTGCCACCCCATTATAAGCCGCTGAAACTGCCCCAAAGATATGCCGGCTTTACTCAAGGTGGTCCCAGAACTATTGCTTCCTTACCTGTTTGAGGATGGCGTAGAACACGTCCAGGTGTGAGTTGAGGTTGATCCCTCCGGGACCCTGCGCCTCGTCGCTCTCCCGCTGCTCCTCGAACACATCCAGCTGAACACTGAGATCAGGGTGGCTGGTCGCTTCATGTCTGTGGAACAGTTTTTGCTATAGCACAGATAGATAACCTAAGCATTCTTGGAACAACGGTACGTTTAAAACTATCTCAAGCAATTCTTATTGTTCTGCAAATGGTTTTATTGACGAGCTTTTATTTTGCTAAAGTTAAAATTTCACAGCGGCGAAGTCTACGCTTACACCAGTAAGTATCAATTCTCTTCGTATCAATATTTATGAAGATACTTCTACAGTGACACACACGAAATGACGTCAATGACACACACCTAAAACAATTGATCTACGTAGCTCGCGCATTATCGTGTTGTTTTCACGTTTCCGCGTTAATCAGAGATATCCCAGTGGCACAGTGTTTTATTTTAATTTATTTTTGCAAGAACATCGACAAAATGGTACCTACTTATTTTTATTTTGGGATGAAAATAAGAAGATTTATTCAGACGGTTAAATTGATGCAATAAATAACATGGGATTTAATGGGTGTAATGAACTGAACTCAGTTTCTCGAGTTACCTATATTGTGGGTTAAATTAACAGAACTATAAACCAAATATATTATATTGCTTTAGTTAAAAAACCGTTAGGTACTTCTTAAAGAATCTATGACAAATGATTGATCTAAAATTTGCTTTAGCGCAAAACACCCAAATCTTTTTGGAATTTGCCGCTTTTAATCTTTGATAAGCGTGATTCCTAATCTGCATTATCTACATGTTCATCAAGATCTTGTTATTTGATTTGTACTTGATAAATCATCATGTTCAATGTCGTATCAAGATGTTAAATCGTCATCGATATACAGACGTGCTCATAATTAATTATGTTCGTTAGGTACCTTCATCATTCGATGTCAAAAAACGCAATAATTTTTTTTTTTTTACTAATCCAATTTACTCCAGCCATATTTGGGAAAGGATGATGATGGTGATAAAATAAATCCTTTATGGATTAAAAATAAAAACTTTTCGATCCAAATTAGGATCAGCCAATGAACTTATTAACATACTCGTCTTTCGACAGACAACGCTCAGATACCTCACTGCATGTTAATTATGTTTGAGCAGCACTTTTACGAATATAATAAAGGGAAAACCCCAACCGACGTATTCAAATCTTAAAAAGGTTTGGGTAAAAGTGTAGTCATTTGTAAAAGTCATACATTTTCAAGGTGAGCGGCCATTAGTAAAAGTGGTAAATTATGAATATGATAGAATTATTCCAAATAAACAGTTTTGTTATGTTATGTAATACTCTTAAGTGCATCGGAGCCGAGATATTTAATATTCTTACCTAGGCTTACTTTTAGTACCAAAAACTGAACATTTCAATCTTAAATATCTCGGCTTCGATATTATTAAACGCCATAAATTATATATATCTATGAGTATTTTGAGTTCCTCTAAATAACTATGTCAAAATCGTCCGTGGCCGCTGAAAACAAAAATGACAATATTCTTCAAGCAAATTTACCCAATGCCCTTTAGTAGATGCTGCTTATAAATTTATCGAGCATATCGCTTTGATAAAGCAAAGGCATTGCTTCCATAGAAACGATGTTTTATCATTAACTAGCTTTTGTTTTCCCTTTGTTGGTACTAAATAGTCAAAAATAATATTTCAGACAGTAGGTACCATTGTACATGGACCACTGTTTGAGTACAAAGAAGACCCTTATCTCTTATGGCTTATTTTAATTCATAGACGTTTATGACAGCTCAGTAGTTACAGACCAACACAAGTACAAGTATTATATTTTCAGTATTCATCAGAGCTTTACAAACGAACACTTTACAAACAAAATATGTAGACGACATGTGACAGTGCAGAGTAAATCTACACAAAGGACATTATCCTGGCGCACACACTCGTAACCTCAACCAGATTGCCCACATCACTTATCTCCAATCGAGTGACTCATCTGTTAAAAGCTATCGCATGATCAGTTTCAACGTTTTTGCCTGCGCAGTCGCAGAAAAAGATTATTGGTGTTTACGCCTCATTGATCATGGTAATGCGAGCTGGGTAAAAAGTATAACAAACGTGTAACCTTAGAGTAACCTTGTAGTTAATTATTTTAATAGAGTAATTGTTTACCTCAGGTTGTTGAGTGTGGGCAGCAGTCCCAGGCCTGTAATAGAAGTAATACAGTTAATACAGAGAACATTGGAACATTATAATAAACAAGAGTTAACTGGCTTCACCCATACATCTGTTTAATGTTAGGACGGAAGGATGCCCATGTCCAGAAATTAATTGCTTGGGCAAGTTATGGACCAAAGAGGCGGTCTTTATCCAGATACAAATTCAAGTGGAGGCCCTAATCCAGGAATGGACTGAAGCGAGCTGATGGTGACCCAAATGAAAAATATGAATCTATTATGCATTATCATCATCATCTCGCCCTTACCCCAATCATTTGGGGAGGGCGCAGCACGTCTTTTAAGTACACATGTACTCGTATTGTTTTCACTGAAATGACCGATCATTATAGTAGACTAGATAAGTAGTAAGCTTGTATATTTTTGGCAAATTCTCCGCAAGCTCATTCCAGACATCAGTAGCATATTTTTTAATCACAATTCTGTTATAGATAAAGATGACGGTACCAATGAACTCGTTCCGCACACGGGTCCGCTCGGGCAGCCGGGGGGCGCTGATGATGAGGCAGTTCACGAAGGCGATCAGCGCGGTCTTGTAGTCGGTGGTGGCGGCATTCTTGAGCTCTTCCACCACCACGCTGAGACGGTAGCGTTCGTTTTTTAAAGTCTGAGAAACAGATAAAGCGTTAGAGTATTTAGAGTCTGCATATATTTTGTAATATTAGGGTCCACAATAAAATTTCCGGAAATTCCAAATATGGTAAAGTTACTTTGCCATCAGGTGATCTGTAATGTCGTGTGTCTGTTCCATGCCATCAAAAAGATAGGTCGAATCTGGTAAAGGTAAAAAAAGGCCACACAAATCCAGTGGAATAGGTCCTTAGTGGAAAGCCTGAGGATTAAGGCTATAAGATGAAAGTCACGAAATGTTTGAATAGTCTGACTTCAGAATGATCTGTCATCCACGTAGTAGTAGTAGTCTTGAGATTGCAAATACAGCACCCTTACCAAGAGTTACAATTACCGTACTCGCTAGCGAGTCAAATGCTCTATCCCTCGCAGACCTCGCAGTATTCCTATACAATGCGAGGGACAGAGCATTCGACTCGCTAGCGAGTACGGTAATTGTTCCTCATGGTAAGGGTAGAGGAGACATTTGTTCTCGTTTCCCTTCTCCATAGTTTAAAAAAGGGAACAATGAAGACAATTCAACTTCTTCAATGGTAAGGTAGTTTTGTATTACCTTATACCGATCCAAAGTGTCCACTGCGCGTGCGTAACCATCAGCATTGTAGACGCACAGCGCTGATAGTAGCTCGAACACCTGAACCAGAAAAATGATTACTGCTTAAACTGTAACTACAGGTCCATAACCAGATAAGATCTTGGTAGACAAACCGCTTATTTAACTAGCATTTCCATTTTCAGAGTTCTTCTTTACTCGTACATTGAAACCTTTAAACATGCCGCATTATTCTTTTAAAGGAATATTTTATACGGCTTACTTTATTTCTGTGATGGTAATGGCTGAAAACTAACGCTGTAGGTGGCTGGTGAGCTATTCATTTTATTAATAAGACGCAGTCACATGTATTTCCTTGTTTTTGTAATGAGCTGGGTCAAATTTTGCAAGTTTTTGAACTTCTTCCCGTTTTAAAAGCTGACATTTGAAGTATATAAATAAATCTGAGGGCAATGGTAAATGATATCTAAAGAGATCTGATGATGGAGACAGAAGGTGGTAATCAGTTCACTGCACTTCACCTAGACCTACCGAATTGGGGTCCGTAAGTTAGGTCATGATGATGACGACTGGACAAAACCGTTTGTCTCAAAGATGATTCTTTTGTGAGAAACTATTTTTCTGCCCTCATAAATACCGACCTGCTTTTTGACCGGAGCAGCGGGCGACGTGAGCGCCGCGGCGAGCTTGCTCGCGTACTCCGCATGCTCGACGATGTAGTCGAGACCAACTCGACTCTCCATGCCGGCTCTGTAACAAACACAAAGATATTTAAGCGGATCCCTTTGACTGCCATACATATCGTTGGTCATAATGTATTGTTAGCACAGACCACTTACCCTATAGACTCCGCTTCGGAACAGTTTGTCTAGTATCTCATTAAGCCAAAATGGCGGGGCGCGGGGGGCGGAAAGTGCACCGTGATTGGCTAGTTCAAAGTCAACGAATAATCAAGTGTGCGCGTCGTGGTGCGCGCCAATAGAACCATGGCAACCAATTAGTGTTCTGTGAGCATAAGCATGGCTTACGGGGGCGCCTTTGTATGCGGAGTCTATAGGGTAAGTGGTCTGTGATTGTTAGTCATACATTTTTTTGTCATAACTTCTTTCAGGGTGAAGTTACAGTTTTTAATAAACGTTTATCGTGTAGATTCGATAGGTTAGTTTTATAAATGTCCAGAAAAAATAACCGTTTCCTGAGAAAAATGCATTATGACTTGCGAAAATTATGACTTGAAACAGATTATGACTAAAAATAATTATGGCAGTCAATAGAGACCCATATTTAAGATGTGGTGAAAAAGGGTCAGTTAAGTTTATCGGTGACTCTAGCAATCACCGAGCTCTTTTTACGGTATCATCCTAAGGATGCGAAACGGAACGACAGTGTATGTGTTATTTATAAACGTCGTAAAATTCCTATACAAGAATATATTTTTTTACACTCAATACCGCAACATGTCTGGCTTCCTTCACGTTCTTCTTAACAAAAGTTAGGGTAAACGTTGTAAGCTATATGATATGTTTAAAAGGTAAACTATCACAAAAGGCAGTCGGGTAGGATCGATCGATCGAGCAAGCGAGCACATGAACGAAGGTTATGCTATCCACTGCCTACTGCTTTTAACTGTTTGTACGCTCTGACGGGAAATCTTTAATTGAACTTGAAAGTGTACACCGAGAATAGTTTCAAGTAAGACAAACCTGTGCGTTTCTTTTACTTTAGACTAGTATAAGAGGGTCGCACTGAGTGATCGACTTTTTATGAAGAACTAATGCCAACTCATAGAGAAAATATCATCGCATCTTATTGTAAACTCAATGAAATTTTAAGTATTAAGTACGCCAAATTTGGCAAAAAGAAAAGGGCAGTACATTTTTATTACGACGGTATGGAGTATACAAATGGACATTCAATTTCTTTCAACAGCAGTGTTCGCATTGTTGTGTTCCGGTTTGGGGATAAGACAGCCGGTGAAATGACTAGCATAGAGGCATTCCATCTTAGTCCTCAGGGTTGGCAACGCATTTGCAGTCATAGGATTGCATTGCAGTCTTGTGAATGCGAATGTCTATGGGTCACAGTTTCCACTTACCATCAGGTGGCCTGTGTGCTCGTTTGTCATCTCAATGCCATTAAAAAAAAAAAAAAAAAAAACTCATACAAAATGAAAAATAAAAGAATGTAATTAAATCTAACAGGAAAAAACAGCCAGAATGAAATCAAATCTCTGACCACAGCACATTCAATCTCAGTTGATTGGACATAATTGGTTTCAACAGAGATTATTCATATCAGATACAGTTTCAAGTTACTAGCCATAACTTTGGCCTAATAATGTTATACAAAACTCCAAAGTACCTGCCTTAATTATTCACAAATCTCATAAAGTGCTTAGATATGCAAAATTTGTGAAGATTTCCATATGAAACAGTTAAAGCAAACTTGACTCGAACGATTTGCTCTAAAAGGACGACGCCATAAACTGTGTGATTAACATGAAAATGTTAATGGAGTCGATAATGTTAACATAATTTATTCTTAATGAAATGTAAGACAAGTTTCTTGCTAGATTGTTAGTTTATAATATGTCGCAAAAAAAATAACTTTCTTTTCATACAAAGATTAACTTGATTATACAGGTGAAGCGAAAGAAGTTATAAGCACATAATTTACAAATTTAGTATTATATCCAATCCTTAAAAATGTAGAGAGCTAGGCTATTTTCTTTAAGTACTTTTATAATTCCAAATCGTCCCTTTACTTTCTCAGCCTCGTATCTAATCGAATAGTTAAATAGGCAAAATACTTATGTTCTCTAAAGAATAAACTACTTTCCTATCTAACTATTCGATCAGATACGAGGTTATGAAAGTAAAGGGACGAAATAGAGCCTTCCAAAACAGCTCCTTAGGAAAATGCTGTAGAGGCTTTGTGGTAAACATTCCTTTTTAGCTACCTATTACAAACTCCAAACACGCTAAGTTGAAAACGACCTACGTCTACTAAGTCTTTCAAATCAAGTTCGTAATGACCTCATTAGTCTGGCATTTTTTTAAATCTTCAGTAACATTGTGTTTAATATAAGCCTCGGCCACACCTGCGAGTATCGATTTGTCAAGCAAATCGATAACATCATCAAACCGTTGATCTTTACCCAAATTGAAACTAGTCTCTTGCGAAAAGGAGTCTTATCGCAAACCAGTTTGCTGATGGATTATTAAATGGATTTGAAGGACGAATAGTGAATACGCAGTTTTTAATGTAATTCTAGCATTACGTTTGCATTTATGATGCAATAATTAAAAGCCTTTACAGAATGGTGAGTATATTTTATACTGTTCATGATTTTAATCTGCCTTGTATTCCATTGCTGGCCACAAAATGTCTTTCTTTCAGTGATTTCCGTTAAGGAAATACAAATATTTAAGGTTAAATATCAGGTTGTTTGACTTAAGCTTCGTTATATTAAAAGCTATCGGTTTATAAACCACCATATTGTATGCCCTTTTTAGGGTTCCGTACCCAAAGGGTACCAATGGGACCTTATTAGCGGTTAGCAGGCGGTTCTTATGAACCATAACAGGAAACACTTTAATTTTTTACAGCTATGGGCGCTATTACTTCAAATAATAAAAATAAAACTTGTATTTTGGCACTTGGCAGGTATTTCTTAACTTTAATGACAGATACACATTCAACGAATGAAATAAAAATAAAACAGTTACAACCTCAAAATGATGTAGCGCCTGACACTCATAATTAGCAACAAATACCGTATAGCCCATACATTATCGAACCTGATTGTGAGCATTCCAAACAAATAATTTCATCAGTAACTATATCATAATTCATATGATTAATTTGATGTGTTAATTTGAATATGTTTCACACGCAAATTAGGTGGATTAGCATTATTAATATATTTGTCAAATCCTTATTAAGATTCACATTAATTAAAAAAAAGCAGTCACTGTTTATTGCACTTATACAATAGTAATGGAATCAGTAAAACTAGCTAAAGATGTATCGTTCTGGAGGTGCGGTTTTTTTATTTAAGGAAGAGGTTTATTTATCTACTTATTTGTATATTGGCAACACTATCCAACATTAAAAGAAACCATTGCCTCTTTAAAATATTACATTGTGATTCCACTAGTTGCCACATCATCCTTTTTTCTGCCAAGCTATGCACACTCTATACACAGTTACTGACTGTAATAGGAATAGGTTGTTCTCCAAATCATATACTATTTAATATTTGTTTTAGAGCAAGAACTATTGTGGTCTGATAAATAAATTTCTGAGAACACCCTGTGTTTTTTGTGTGAGGCGTCACACAAATGTTCATTGATTATGATTTCCGAATACAAAAAGCCCAATCTTGTTGGCGTGCGATATTATTAAACAATCAACAATCAAGTTTTTTGCCGTACATAGTTACAATAAATCAATTGAATAGCGTGCATGTCATAGACAGACAGACGTATCGGACAATGGTGATTTGACAATAGTAATGTCAAGGCGAAGACCCGTGATCTCATGAGCGATATGGCAAATCACTAGGAGTTCTCAATTTGAACTCGTTTCGCAACAATCGCAACACAATTGTAGTAAATTCATTATTGTAGCGCCAAAGAATGTTAGGAATTCATTGAGCATAGTTAAAAGGACAAACTAGTTGTAACTGCAAGAAATTTAATATACACGCTGGTCACCTTTTTGTAGCCAATTAAAATAAAATCAAACCAGTTTTGTAAAAGTCAATCTGTAGATATTTTTGTGGCAATATTTAGTGTTTTTATTTTATTCGTTTTATGACAAGTTAAAGTGACTTTACTCTCGTTTTATTACTTTTTAAGTATCGAAACATTTTACGTATATGATAATCGGTTGACATTTCGCGTGTCTTGTGTGTGTGTATTACTTAGATGAGTTTGTGAAGCAATATAATTATGAAAGTCGAGGAGATTCCTTTAAAGCTTAAAGTTAATGTAAGATATCTATATCTTAACAACTTGACTTAACACTGTACTTTATACCTTATTACACCTACAGTAACGTCTTTTATAAAAATATATACAGTTGTATATTACGAAATTCCTGGTCACGGCACCAAGCTTTAGATTTGGGCGCATTACTATAACTGTGCTGATAACTTTATATTTTTTGAGTTTGGTACTAAAATACCTATAATATTTTTGTACCTAAAGTACTTATGTTTGCAGTATCTCTGCAAGTTTATTTAATTTAAAAATGACAATTTAAAATGAAAATCCAATTATTATTTACCTTTTATTGTTACCATTTAAGCTCAAAATTACCATAACTAATTTTATGGGGTATTTGTCACATACTCAACAACATACGTAAAACATCACATCACACATTAAAGATACCTATAAACATATATTTTTTTAGATTACATTCAACATTTTTTAAATAATTTACTCTTAAGATTTTGTTAAAACATAAGTCAAACCGGTTTTCACCTACCAGTATCATCTAATTCAAATAGTAATAGAAGATCTATACTATGATTATGAAACTTTCGACGTTGATCCGCGCAAGAGGTGCGCGATCACGCGTGCGCAAAGGGTACCGTAGGGTCGGTAGATCTTTGTGCAAGTTTGAATGTCAATTCAATTTAGAGCAAGAATTTTATACTGAGGAACCTTGGAAGGTACTTTTATAAAGTTCAAAGAATAATTCGTAGCATCAGAGATTGCACACAATTAAATTTCTTAGTATATACGGCTATTCAGAGTTCGATAGTCCAGTTTGATTACTTAAAGTTACAGGCGTAGCTAATTAGCTATGTAACCCAGTTGCCCTTGTACAAAAACAGGGGATCCTTCTTTATTCGTCCATTGAAAATTTGACTACATGCGGATGCCCTTCTGGAGTTTGGACCACCGATGGAAGAAAGTGCAGGGTGGGATGAGGTCATGAAGCTTCTGGGCTAGGAGGAGGAGGAGGAGGAAAGGTAGGAGAATCATCTTACAGTTTCATTTGAGTTTTACTGGTCAAGGTACGAGGGCCTGCTGAGCGTGGGGGCTCTGGGGCCCATTTTTCAAAAAGTTTAGTCTAATAATATTAATGTTTTATCTCATTTTGTAGTTTTTTTCACGAGACAAAACACTAGTATTATAAGGCTAATACTTTTTGAGAAATGGGTCCCTCACTGTTCAAAATTCGCCATGTTGTCATAGTATAAGTAGATAGGACGGTACCGTAAAACGGGGTGAGTAGGGATTTACGGGTAAGTAGGGGTGAGTAGTAACACAACCTAAAATAAGTCATAACTTGTTACAAATAAGAACAAGTGTATTAGATGGACAATAGTTACGTCTATTGGAAATAATTTCAGTCTTATAATTAATATTAACATATGCTTCATTATAGGTTGGGTCTCTTCTCACCCCTTAATCCCTACTCACCCCGTTTTACGGTAGGTATTCAAAAAGTGTGACGGCATACAAAATATTTTTACGGACGGCATACAACTACTACAGTTCTTATAATATTTTTTTTTATAGGTTTAATTCTTTTGACATTTCCAAGATAATAGAAATAGAACAGACAGTGGATGCCAGATTGTAATTAAATTATACAGTACTCAGACTTGACAGTCCATGTAAGTCGAGCTATACTTTGAACATCGACATTTCCTGATCTCTATTAAAATTCATACATAACTAGCAACATTTTATCTGTCAAACTAGTTCGTTTAATTTTGGATTATATTATAGTCACTGTCATTGTGCTGTCAACCGATCTTAAGAGGAAACGTGGTCTCGGAGATAGGTATTTGAATAAACTATTGCTGTCGCTCTGCCAGCGTTTAGAGACAGAATAGACCACGAAAGGGACAACTGCACCATACATACATATATATAGTCAACCAATTTGATTTCTAGTCCACTATGGACTCTTTTAAAGTAATGTTGACAACGAAAACGTAAGAGACTTCCTATGATTTAGGTTACAAAATGTAACGTTGTAAAAGTTCATAGTGCCCTAGAAATCAAATTGGTTGACTGTACCTTCACGCCTTTATTCCCAGAGTAAGCAGAGATACAGAATTACGAACAACCCTAAAAACTTGTTGGTAATTCTGTGTAAAAAAGTTAAAATCAGGATGCTGTATTTCCGTTGTTCCTGTTTAAAATCCGGATTATGAATTATTCTTTCAACAACAGTAAGAGAGCTTTGGCTATAGTCGCTATGTTAGTATTATTTAATTTTGTCTGTGAAAGTAAATTTATTTTTGCTGGAAGTTTTTTTAAATGGCGTTATAACTGGGTAATGATTGTGGTGTTTTTATAATAATTAAATAGTTGGTTGTATGGATTAAATGCTCTCATGTTATTATCCGGAGAGGAAACAGGGGATATGTTTGAATGGACTAAACGCCGCCCGCATTTCCTCTTAATATGAAACATGCCAAATTAATTTAAAAATATTATGCATTTGCGATATTTTTTTTAATATGTTATGAGTAATTTCCTAAGCGGTTAAAGTAGTGCAAGGAAACCCACATTTATAATTTGATATATTTTATTATGACAATTTGAATAAAGACATAAATTGTAGCGTTGGATGGACCCGATCATGGAGGCTGTAACTATTTTGAATGCACATAACGCATATCAAAATCCTTACTTAGTTACTAAATAGTATTATAAATAAGAAAGTTTGTTTGTTTGTTCGTTCACGACTCAACGCCTAAACCAATCGACGTACAGAGGTAGTTTATAAATCGGAAACTGACATAGGGTTCATTTTGTCCCGGAAAATTCTGCGCAGACAGAGTCGCGGAAATAATCTAGTTTAAAAATTTATAAATGCCTTTATTATATTACAAGAGAAATTCATCATTAATATAGAAACGGAAACGTACAAACCTAGTTTTTCATAATTTCTAGAATATCTTCAATATACTCAAGCCGTTTTACCTTCTTTATATAGGTATTGCGTTGCTTGCTATCGTCCATGACAGTTTTTGTAAAATCGCTTGAGCTGACTTTAACAAAGCATTATCACAGAACATTATCTTCCAGGGTAGTGATTCTGTAAACAACGCCGGTCGTGCGGACTGTCGAGTGATATCCAAGCGGCGATATTAAGTAGTACCGTCAGTGCGAACAAAACACTGTAGCGCGTGCATTTTCAATTTAACAGCACGATGGGTCGAACGTATAAGGCTGCTTAATTGAAAATGCACGCGCTACAATGTGTTTTGTTCGCACTGACAGGACTACTTAATCTCGCCGCTTGGATATCACTCGACAGTCCGCACGACCGGCGAACAATTCACAGAATCACTACCCAGGGTGTCACAATGCGTCTGGATGACTTATACTCGTATCAGGTTCCAGTCGAAAATCACTGAACATTCATAAAGTTTTGATTTGACACCTTCCAAAGACCTGCCTACTACGTTTTATCCAATCCGGTTTACAAGCTGTATAGTAAAAGTAATATAAAGTTCACATGGCGTGAATGAACACCTTAAAGCCCTAAATGACACTGTATCCCGACAGTTTAGTGTTATTGCAGTGGTGTGCTTCTACCGCTATTCAGCTATTGTTTCTGTAGTGCCATAAAATATCATACGGCACTAAAGTTAATGATTGTAGTAAAACATGTCTGCGATACGCCTAGCGTGTGAATGTGCAGATCTTTGGCAGGTTATAAAATATTTCGTTGCTTAAACACTAAAGGGGCACAATTCAAAATGTGTTTGGGTTCCATTTAAGTAATTTAGTTTTTTGGCGTTTTTGTATTTAAGCAGTGATTTGTTTTCTACTAAAATATTACGTGAAAATCCTAATAGATTTTATCTGTCTAACTAAGCAGATTTCACCAACCTAACAAGGAAAAAGTAAAATTTTATCAAGACTTAAGTTTCTCAAACATGTTTGGTAATATTCGGATTATTTTAAAACAATGAAGAAACCAATGTTCATATTTATTCAGCCTTCGCGTCCTAGTTAAAAAAAAAACAAATCGGTACAAATAAACAATTTTGTAACTATACCTAAATTCCGCTCTACAATCTTAACGAGCCTGCCAAGTGGTCACCTATACAAAATTACGGACAAAAACATTAACACTCAACGTTGCGAAATAGGTGTTCTCGCAAATACCTCGTTTAGTTAGCGGACAGGCAGACAGGCCGACAAATGTTGGTTAATGTTAGTAGATCGTGGAGTGGACAGTCGCGTGGGCTGCATGCCTACTGTGCTGTGGGGGGCTGGTGTAGCGCAGGAGTGGGAGCGAAGTTAGTTTTTTGTTATTAAATCTATCTTAAACATACTGATTAAGAGTTGGACTAAGCAGTAGACTTGTACTATGGGTACTAGACAATGATAGATATACTCGTATCTATACACAGGTACTGTGCCGAGGGTCAGTAATTAATACGGTGACAGATGCTTGCAGAAAAGTCTACCCTACATTCTCAATAGTTTACCCACAGATATTAGGTTGGAGGCTAATAAGGCAAAGTTTAAAAGAAGAATGTTTAATTATTTAGTTAGTATAATATAAATTTTAAAATTAATTTTAAGTAAAGTTATATCATAGTTAAGAGACTCAAAGATCCCGCAGTCAAACTGTGTAAACAGTTTTGTGGGACAACGTTGTATTGACATACTGTAATTGTTTTCATTAATAAATTTGAATAATAATAAAAACAATATATATATATACAGAAAGAAATTGATTTTAAACTTAGAGTAAAATACTAGCGCTCACATTAATATTTGCCCATATGGGGAAATCAACACGGGACGGGAGGTCTTCAAACTGATGTGTGAATTACTTTCAATTAGGAATTAACTATTTTACTATAATACAGGATGACACCTAAGACGTAATACAAAATGCTATTTTCCGAATCTACTCATGATTACGATCAACTATTAATATGGGACCAACTTCGAAAATGTAAACACAAAATCGACGTCTCCATACAAATTGTGAAACCAGCTGATTGCTTTTAGTATGGGAGATTAAAAAAAAAACTACCGATTTCGATATTAGTCCCATACTAAAAGATGATCGTGCTCATGAGTAGATCCAGAAAATAACATTTTGTATTACGTCTTAGGTGTCACCCTGTATACTATTTAAATGCGAAAGTTTGGATGTATGGCTACCATCGCCAGGCAGATCACGTCAGAATACCTGAATGGATGTAGATGAAATTTTGAACGGAGATAGATTATAGTGTGGAATAGGGCATAGGCTACCTTTTATCCCGAAATAAAACACTATCCTATTGAGCCGTTCTACAACTAGCACGCCCAAAAAAAAACCTCAATAACGGAGTTCATTAAGTACCAAAACAATTATTGTCACATTTATTTATAACCAATCAAGGGATGTAACATACGGGGTATTACTTTTTACACATATAGGGTAAAATCACCAATGGTCAGCCAGAGACCAGTAGGGGACCTTATATGAGTGCGAAGAGTGGGAAATATTTCTTTCGTACTCTTCCCACTCATACAAAGTAAAGGGTAGAGTCCGACTACAGTTCTCTGGCTGACCTTCAAACAACTCGGTTTTCTTCTACATTAACATTAAAAGACGGATATTAATAATTTGATTGCAGGTTCGTTAACGAAGTAACTTGAATAATTACTGCAAGCGCGAGACGACTTCATCAACGAATTGAAAAGTGAGTTTTTTAATAGAATAACATCTCAAAAACCAACCGCTATCTTTCCTCCCTCGCACCGCTCGTGACTCGCATAACTTTCCCAACATTCGGCTGAGTTACCTGCGCTGATAAACCGACGGATGAATTAGGAATACTTTGTAAAATATTACCGCTGACATTTCTACCATTGTTGCCGCTATCTGCCACAATAAATCCATGTTTATTTGCATTTTTGAATTGAATTATTTTATCTCAATCTGTATTTAATGAAGTAGCGTTCGGGAATTTGAGTTATTTGTACGCTGTAATAAGTGGATTTCGAGGAATTTAAAGCTGTCGTTTATCTTTGACGTTTTTTATTGAAACGATTTATAGTATAAGTACTTTTGATCTTGCGGCTTTTTTAACCAGACATGGTACTTAAATAGATCAAAATTAGAAAAAAAATGATTGAGAGGCGTTGTCCAAGAAACCCTTTAAATTTTTTTTTTTTTCGATATCATCAGTTAATATGTTACTTTAAATATTTTACTCACATTACTTTATAAAAACATGACCTACTTACGAGGGTGCATTGAAAAGTTCTGAGCCTAAGGTTGTATATAATAAAAAAAAAAAAAAAAATACTGGCAGGTAAAAGTGCCATATTTAGTCGCCATTATGCACTATCTTTTGTTTTTTTCTTGTCACAATTTTGCATTTTATGCTGGAACTGCTACATAAGGTCACTGATTTTTCAAGTAATGGATAAAATTGAGCACCGTTCTGTCATAAAATATTTGCAAAAGAAGGGGTTAACACCAAAACAAATATTTGAAGATATGAACAAAACATTAGGGCAATCTGCTCCATCGTATGCTACCATAAAAAGATGGGTAGCTGATTTCAAACGTGGCCGGGAGACTGTTCAAGACGAGCCTAGGAGTGGGCGGCCGTTGACGCCTACTACGGATGAAAATGTCAATAAAATATTAGATGCGATAATGAAGGATAGGCGATTGAAGATTGTGGAGATAGCGGAAGCAATGGGTATTTCTTATGAGCGGGCACAGAACATCATCACCGATGTTCTTGGATTTTCTAAGGTGTCAGCCAGGTGGGTGCCTAGACTGCTTTCAGTCGAGAACAAACGAGTACTGGTTACAATTTCCCAAGATTGTTTGGACATGTTTCAACGTGACCCCGAAGATTTTCTCAATCGTTTTATAACTATGGACGAGACATGGGTCCACCACAGTACACCAGAATCGAAAGAACAATCCAGGCAATGGAAAAGACCAGGTTCACCACCACCCAAAAAACCCAAGGTCATTTTGTCAGCTTATAAGGTAATGGCCTCGGTTTTCTGGGATTGCAGGGGGGTTATCATGATAGACTATCTCGAAAAGGGCAAAACAATAAATTCAGAGTACTATTGTGCTCTTTTACGTCGTCTGCGAGAGGAAATTAAAATAAAGAGACCTGGAATGCTGTCGAAAAAAGTATTGTTTCACCAAGACAACGCTCGCGTTCACACTTCGGCGAAATCAATGGCACAAATACATGATTGTGGATTTGAAGTGCTGCCGCATCCCCCTTACTCGCCGGATCTAGCTCCTTCCGATTATCATCTCTTCCCAAACCTCAAAAAACACTTGGGAGGACAAAGATTTTCGACTAATATGGAGGTACAAGAAGCAGTAGACTCATATTTTAACGACCTCAGAGATTCTTTTTTTTTTGATGGGATAATGAAGTTGGAGGCGAGGTGGACTAAGTGCATTGACCTTCATGGAGACTATGTCGAAAAATAAAATTGTTATAAAAAGTGAGCCAGTTAGTTTTTTTTACCAGGCTCAGAACTTTTCAATCCACCCTCGTACGTCATGTAGATCATCTAAAGATGATGTACTTACATCATCTTTAGAAACAACCTGTATAGCAGTGAATACATTTCAAAAACGCTGAATCTACCACTCGTAATAAAACCTATAACAAAACAATCCTAACTATATTTAATACAAGTAGTTAACAGTATTCTTAACACCTCCATACTCTAGATGCCATAACACTGCAATGCATTCCCGAAACTAGCTGGTTTCTTGAGAACACGGCGTCAGCGTTCCGGCTACGGATGCTGAATGGACGTGATGACATCTGAGAGTGCTTGCGGGAATCTTATATACCTACGTTCTTACAAGTATATGTACTAGAACACACTACAAGATTATATCAACATCCTGTATGTAGAAGAAAATGTTATTGTGGGCGCTCTTCTATTCGGTAAAACCATACTTATCGCTTTTGACATGTTATCGTATTGTCAACGTTATAATAGAGTTAAAAACAATACCATAACATGTTCAAAATAGTATTTTTTGCTAAGAAGAAATGAACCTCAGTACGGTCATACTTGTACATATATACGGTCATACTGAAATTTAGTGATGATAGAATAAAAATTTCAATTATACAGCATGATGAAAATAAAAACCACACGAGTCCACACGTGATGTGTATCAAAATCTACAATAAGATTCCAAGTTACATAAAAAACGAAGAAAAATTTTTTTTTACGAAAAAACTTACGAAATATTTAATTTATAATTGTTTTTATTCACTACAAGTTTTTTTAATGTGCAATAGAATAAATTCAATATATTGGTGCCATATGTATCATGTACTTAGTTTAGTAATAATAAGATAGTTTTTATAAGTGTCAACATAATATTGAAGTGCCCGACAGGGTTTCATGGCAGAACGAAAATTGTACTTAAACACCAATTACCCATGAAAGCAATAAATAAACTGAATAAACTGAATAAAAATATGACCAATATATATCACACCGTCTTAGTCAGGTTTTTGTTGCGTTAATTTTAAGTACATTCTGTGTGGTACCTTTTTTCCCACTCAATACAACTGGTTACAAAATGTCGATTTGATACCTTAATGACCGCCGGGCCCACGCGCGGCCTTGCCACTGATGCTGCTGATCGATATATTATATGTACTACGCGTATTTACACCCACGGTTAAATTAGTGGTGTACAGAATTCGGGACTTTGCGCCGAATTCGGCAGTCATCATTTTACTTCACATTATGAATTTTCCAACACTTTCTAATACCTACTGTTTTAAATTACACTGCGTTAGTCATGTTTTCTAATACCGTAAAAAAGTGTAGGTAATATTTAAAAATATCAACATAATGTATCTTAATAATGCACTTTTTATCAATCAACCCTGCAATAAAATGACAATCTTAAGTAGTATCAGTAAGTATACATGACTAGTTCGATTAATCAATATTGTAACACAAATTAAAAACATTTCGTAGTGATATTGAGGATTTTTCGAGAAGCTCGTAAGATAACAAAGTTGCAATATTGTACGATCAATACAGCCATTATTTACACCTCCTATTTCGGGAAAGTTAAGTAGGTAGCAAAATTGTTAGCCAAAAAACGCCTGTCGGTTCAAAAAGCTTCTCCCAAGGAACAAAAAACAGGATGATTAATAATTAATAACTGTAATTAGGAAAAAATAATCTAATTGCACATAATTACTTATCAACTTATCGATTCGGCTAAATTGGCACATCACTGCAAATTAATCAAAGTAAAGGATTAACTTTTAATCCAAGAGTAAAAAACCGTCAATTCAGTCGCCATTAATCACGGCTGTAAAAACTTAATGTGCTGAGGATAAACGTGTTAAAATATATTTAATTAGCATTTTATAAAAAGCTATTTCGGTAAACGCTTATAATATAAGTCCCAAAACTTGACAAAAACTAAGTTTTTTCACATATTTATGTTTTAAATTTTCGGTTATATTTTTAAAATAAACCAACATTATCCGTTTGTTTATTGGTTATTTCGGGTAATCTCGGAAACCACTTAATGATTTTTAAAATTCCATTACAAAGTTTCGAAAAGGTTGCATTTTGCCAGTCAACTTTAAAAAACATTTTCCAAATGACAGCCATATGTATACACTATTTAAACCTACTATTGTAAATTTTATCGACACATACTTGTATAACTCATAAGATTCCAGTTATGACGTTATCCCCATACATAGGATTAGTTGGGTACAGTTTCCTCAGAGTCTGCAATAGACTACAGTAATTTTATGAAAAGGTGTTTTGGGGTGTGATTCTCTCAAAACGCGGTGAACGAGTGAAACCAAAACAAATAGAATTTTAAAAAAAAAACTTTTTAGTCATATAGTTGTGTAAAGACCAAATTTCTGCCTTAACTTTACTATGCAAGCAAAGACATGCATCCCACGCACATAATTCAAAATGTCGACTCCAATAGCTACATGTTTAATTTCATATAATTAGTTAATAGCTTGCTTCCTATAGGAGCTTTTTTTTATTTGTAACTCTAGGTCCATATCGTTGTTTAGAACTCATACAAAATCAATTTATAGTATGAAATAATCACTCGTAGCATCTACAGGCTGTTCTATTAGGACACAAGATTTAGTGTCTAACATAATTATTTAGGTAGTACAGGGTGTCTTATTTTTTAGACATTACTTCCGCTGAGTTTATAAGTGTAATAACTATGTACGTGTTACAAATGCGAAAGCTTGTGAGTGTGTGTGGATTATGTGAGTTAGTATGTTTGTTAATCTTTAATGAAATTGAATGGAGATAGCTTTTTTAAACCCTTATTTAGACTTATTTACAGGCTTTCATGTATTCCGAAGAAAAACACTATTTCCGTGGGATGGCGATTTACTCATTTTACGCAGACGAAGCCGCGTGCAGCAGCTAGTGTCCTATAATGTCAGCCTTTTCATTATCTCCAGTCACGGTTGTCATGTTATTATGTAGTAAATTGTTGGACCCTTAACACTAAACGTGGCCTTGTGGCAAGGCTGCACATATTTGGGCAGGTCGACCGGTTGACTCGCGCCCTTACTCGGGTCACCTTGCTTCCTTAAAAGCCTACATTTTGTTGTTGAGTCGTAAATGCTTTGAGATCGTCTGAGATCGTGATGGGGTTTGAGGTCGTTTTTTATATTACCTAGTAGACATTGAAGAGTAACATTTAAAGCGATAAATGCAAGCAATAAATAATAATGAAACTGTTTTTTTTTCTTGAAATAAGATACATATTTTTTACTGGACAAATCCGTGAAGGACACGTTTCTATGGAACTGTCAAACTAAGGTACAAACATGTCGTCAAAAAGATTTAGAATCAAATAAACCAAATTTTGAAATATCAATATTTTGATAGTCATGCTTGTTGAAAAGAAAACAAATAGATATTGTAAGCTTGCTGGGTATTTAAGTTTTGCTGTCTTGTACTTTTTTGAACATCCTGTATTTATACTCATCATTTTAAACCAGTTAGTAAACTAAAATACAAAAAAACGGATCAATCTATTTTTTAATCCAAATACTCCTAGCACTAGACAGCGTTCACATCCTGACAGCTCCGAACCCCGACGTTTCGCAATATTCAATTTCCCCCATTCGTCGCAAGCGCAGAGAAAGCGCACGACCTCTGCTCCCGTCCGATGGTATGGTTACTTTGTTCCGTAGATTACCATACAGCCATGTATTCTGTGAGGCAACCAGGGCGGTATCATTGAGCTGTACGTGGGACCAGCCATACTTTAGCCCTGAGGCCTTAGCCAAGATGTAAACGCTACTAACTTTCTTTACTATCACTCAAAATGTATGTTTTTTTTTATGGCATAGAGAAGACAAACAAGCACACAGGCCACCTGATGGTAAGTGGAAACTGTGACCCATAGACATTTGCATTCACAAGACTGCAATGCAATCCTAAGAGCCTAAGACTGCAAATGCGTTGCCAACCCTGAGGACCAAGATGGAATGCCTCTTTGCTAGTCATTTCACCGGCTGTCTTATGGAATGTGCGTAATGATTAACCACGTGATCAACTGTCAGTCCATACATTTTGAGTGCTAGAAAAGAAAAACGTTGTAACTTTTGCGTGTATGGTACGCGCTCGCCAGACAGACAGGTATGTTCTGCTGAACATTTCTAAACATACCCTAGCTCAGAGCGTTTGGGCTCATAACGAAATTGGTAGGCGTAAGGTTAGATGGGATTTGTCATCATTATGTGTAGATTGCATTGACATGTTAAAGTAGATTTTCAAATATTTTCTTGAGGATTTTTTATGTTTTGACCTTTTTACAAGTGGTCCGTATTATATTTTACTATTTAAGAAAGGAATTCCGTATGACGTAAGAAGTTTGCAAAACAATTCCATAGATGACAAAATTATTGAATTAAAAACAAAATGGATGAATAATATTACAAATTGTCGAAGGTATAATATTGAGATTCTATAACAAATAAAATACACCCTGTATTTACACTAACCGCCTTACTTATAAACGTGGAATAACCGTGCTTTGTCCTTATTTGTCAAATTCAAATGTCACAATGACAGAGAAGGACAAAGCATGGTTTAGCTACCCCACGGTTATTCTACGTTTAAAAGAAAGGTGGTAAGTGTGTAATGTCTAACTGCCGTACTCAGAGACGTCAATTAAATTTAATGCTTGATTAAAGTTGCTGCAGTCACATACTTTGCCATAGCAATAGAATAAGGCAACACGTCACTAAACAGGCATTAAATTTAATTGACATCTCTGAGTGCGGCAGTTAGTCTAAGCTTAGCTCAAGGATCCATAGAAAAAGAGATAATATTTAAATTAATGACCATAGTTTAAATTCTAAACCGCTATTTCTCTCATATAAATATTTACACTCCGTTTGTAAATTATACAACGTATAATATCGTCAACATAAACGTCTAAGGGAACACGATACGTACTAATAATATATGACTGCATGTTTGTGTATAGTTTTTGTCTCAACGAGCTGCTTCCTTAGTGCGATGACCGTCATATGATATGTCCGTCTGTCCGTTCGTTCACAACTGTGACTTGATGGATATTAATATGTCTCGCTTATTGGTGCGAGTTAATGCTTGTTTTAGGGTTCCTCATTTCAATTTATGCGAGGTTATTGTCTTGTGTATTTGATGCTATTAAAAGCTTTTACAATTAGTTCATGAATTTGATTATAATAGCTATTCTGCTGTTTATCTGTCAGTTACCCAAGTAAATTTAAAATATCGGCTTATTAATACGCCTTTTTTATTTCGACAATATAATACGAGTGCTTATGTGGCGTATAATTTTATTAAACGACTAAACTTTTTTTTTTTAATTAACATTACCGCTAAACTAAATGACACATGTCAAAAGTTACATTATGGCAGAAGTAACTAACTATACCTACTTGTATAAGTAAGTTTTGGTTAACTTACTCTGTTTTATGAACACCCTGTACCTATAAAATCGTAAGCAAACGTATTAAGAAAAAGCACACTTACTGTCAGAAGGAAATAATTTTAATTAAGGTCGCCGTCAAAAGAACTTGTGAAAGATGTAAACAAATTAGTACTGTTTGACACATAACCTCAAATCGCACCTTGATAATGAGACCGTCACTAAACAAAATATATAAGAGTTCGAATAATGACAATATTGCCATCAAAATGAAGTTGGATTTCAAATACAGCATTTTTTTGTTTAGTGACGGTATCATTATCAAGGTGCGAAATATTCACCAAGCGTGCTTTTACTAAAAATAACGTATACAGAATAGTTATTTCATCTAAAACTTCATATGAATATAATTAACTAGTGAAAAAAACATTGCAGATACCTCACTCCATCTTTAGAAGTAGGTACGTGATTATCGAGTAATCATGGTGAATTGGTTCATTTTGTTTTGTTTACATCTTTTGCAAGTTCCATTGACGGCGACTTTAGACTAACATTTAAAACCGAAATTATACTCGTTTGTTCATTGGAATTTGAACTATAATAGTAACTAGCCTATACTATACAGCATGTCTCAACACAAGTGGTATATTGTACAGTATAATACCAAACAAGGATTTCTTAAGATAATTATAACCGACATTCCTTACTCCACAATTTATTCCAACCGAGATAAAATCAACATTATACTTATTAGGTATTTTATTTAAATCTAACGGAACCAGTTAAGGCGTTATGCAAAATTAAACCAGTTTTATTTTATTATCATTTTAACACCTTCACAGATCGAATTACTGACTTGTAATTTAATTTCAAACAAATAATACGTCAGACGAAGGAACCGATAAAAAACATGTCAGGTTCGCAACAAAAAATAAAATGTAACATTAATATAATTTTAATAAATTGAATAGGAATTTGATACATATCTACGTACCTAAGTTCGTAGTAGAAAAAGTCAGATACGCACGCATGCATCCCCAAAAGAAATAAACATTCATTTGCCTAGGTACTAATAGTTTCAGTTTGAACTAGTAAGGAACACCCTGTTCATATCATTCTGTCGGGCCCAGTATTTATGGTCATTGAAAACTGGTGCAAGATTCATTCAGAATGTAGCTTACTTTGTAGAGGCAAAATTCTTAAACCCAATTTTCTCTGATACAATGCGGACTTGTTATGAAAACGATCGTGCCGTATCTACCACGTCTAGTGACGTAACATTATAGCTGCATTCTGCAAGACGGTAGGACCCTGTCAAAACAAATTAAAAAAAGCCGTGTCGCCCCCATCACACTTGAAGCTCGTAAGCTCGTAACCATGGCGACGTGTGCGCCGGCGCAAGTAGGCTAGCTGTCATAAACGCAGCGCGTGCGCTTGCATAATCGACCGGTTTCAAGGTCTGTGTCGGGCGGAAGCCGCTTATAAACATTCGAGAGAGGCTTTCTTGCATATTGATTTTTTGAAAAACAATATCTCAAGTCTCCGAACTAGGACACTCTATATTATCTTCAATTCGTGAGTCTGCATAAATATTCTATGAGATTAATTTTATATGACGTTGTAAATGGTCTAACTTTTGAATTAAATCTTCGAACACGGGCTTCATAACCAAATACCTACTGCCCTCCTAAATAAAAAGTACTAATGCGAAATTTGGTAAACAAACTTAATTTACAACATCTTAAGAAATAAGCTCACTAATATTATACGCAGTTCTTTGACACATACGCCCTTTTTTGCAAGGAGGGCAGAATAGGTAACTTATTTTTTTCCGGGAGAAATCCATTATAGACCATTCTACTCGGTAAAACCATATTGCTTTTAACTCAACCACCATTACTGTTAAGTAAAAAAGAGCTTTATAACATTGACAATGCGATTGAGTAAATGTCAAAAGTAATATGATAATTATCTTTTACTGGTATCGCATATTCTTCGTCTTGTTCGCCGTTACTATCTTATTTTGTCAAATTCTGTAACTTGTCTCTCTCTTAATAAGTCTTATTCGTTTTTCGTAACAACCTTTCTGTGAATATTTGGTCGTTTTTTCCTTTCGTTTTTGTTACATTTAATTATTCGCCAAAAAAAACCGATACCTACTGGTCACATTCGTAATTAAGTAGTCTCTTTCGCAGGGATTGTAACCGGTTACAAATAAACCGGTATTTATTTAGGTTAAACCGGTTAATTATTTGGGTTACGTTCCAACGGATTACGGTTACGGTTACGCTCACAGGGAGCGAAATGCATTTACCGGTTATAACCGGTTAGAGAGCGCTTCCGTCATTCACCCTTGTCTCGGCTCACACGGAAGGAGCGCTCTCTAACCGGTAAATGCATTTCGCTCCCTGTGAGCGTAACCTTTATTATGGGTTAGGCTCTCATAGTGTGGCTTTAACCGCTACGGAAAATAAACCGGTTTTCAATCCCTGCTCTTTCGTCTTTAATTATTTTCGTAGAATAGAGCCCCAAACAAAAATCATACAGCATATATAAAGGATGTTATTTAAAAGTACTTTCTAACCAACACGGTTTCTTTATCTCTTCAATAATGGAACAAATGGTGAGATCAAAAAACTTGACCAACCCATTTTTCTCTTAGCTTTCAAAGACGGTTGCCACCCATATCTTCAACTAGTTTGAATATAAAATATTATGAATATGAGTATGACGCATAACTTACACAATATACGTGACGACCGAAACCCGTAGATGGCCACAACGATGCATTGTCTAACGGCTTCATAGGACTTAAGGGCTGGCAATGATTCGGAAATTGAAATAAGGTATGATTAATCCACACCAATATTATAAATGCAAAAGTCTCTCAGTCCGTCTGATACGTTTTCACGCCTAAACCGTAAAACCATTTTTAATGAAAAGGGAAAAAGGAGATACCAAAAAATTCCCTATGGGACGAGATAGTAGGAAACATGAACTATCATCCCCAAGGGAATCGCCATAAACGTAATGTTTTATACATTCTTCTTCTTTCTCGTGCGAAGGGATCAATTTTCCTATATTATATACTGCCAATGCTTTGCCACCTCTATCCCTCGGGGAGTGGCTCCTATTAGGTCTTCAAGAGTGCATGTGGTTGGGCACCGCGGACATTGCATCATATGCTGAGTTGTTTGGAGAGCACCGCAATCGCAAGAAGTGTCACACTGTTCCAACCCAAAACCCCATTTCTGCAGGTTGTCTTTGGATCTACCGACTCCTGTCCTCAGTCTATTCAACGACTTCCAGGTCACCCACTTTTCATCTGCGCCAGCTGATAGGCGCTCCACGGGTACTATTAGGGTTGAGGTTTTGTTGAGCTGCGACTTCCATGTTTTAAGTCGAACCTCTTGAGGTGTAAAATGATGTAGGGATGAGTTCGTTATGAAGCTATTACGGGATTTCAGTCGTTTTTTCACTGGTTTATGTGCGTAGAGAGGGTGTCGAGTATCGTTGAGTTGCTTTCCTCGCTCCACTGCAGCAGCAACGTCCCTATGTATGTGTGGTGGCGCGATTCCGCAAAGTTGGTAAAGTTTGTCCGTATTTGTAGGCTTCAAGCATCCAGTGATCAGACGACAGGTCTCATTCAGGGCAATGTCTACCTGCTTCGCGTGGGCAGAGTTCTTCCACACCGGACAGGCATACTCTGCAGCCGAAAAGCTAAGAGCAAGGGCTGAAGTACGCAACGTATGAGGTGTAGCGCCCCAGGTTGTCCCAGTTATGCGCCGCATGATGTTGTTCCTTGTCGCTACTTTCTGCTTGGTGTTAGTGCAGTGTTGCCTATACGTTAGTGCTCTATCCAACGTTACACCCAAGTACCTTGGAGCGGCTGTGTGGTCCAGTCGATGGCCCTCCCATACAATATTTAGTTCCCTTGTGGCTTGTCCATTTTTCAAGTGGAAGGCGCAGACCTGTGTTTTAGCGGGGTTAGGCTTGAGTTGATTTTCCGAGTAATAAGTCGAGAGGGCTCTCAAGGTTTGCGCTAGGTTAGCTTCCACAGCTTCAAATGATTGTGCTTGGGATGTAAGAGCAAGATCGTCCGCAAATAGGAAATGGCGCAATTTCTCATCAATCGGTTGGTCGTTTGTGTAAACGTTGAACAAGGCTGGGGCCAGAACACTACCCTGGGGGAGGCCGTTTCTAAGTTATACATTTAGATAAGGATACCTAGAATTTCAACACATTTTAAAAACCATTTAAAAAAATATTCACATTCAACTGTCAAATTTTATACTGACACAATTTTTGGACCTTTTATTCATACTTGTGTGTTATTGTTGTGTGGAGTTAGAATGATAGATAGAGTAAGAAATAGCGAGATCCGAGAACGATGTGGATTGAAAGAAGATGTAGTGACTAAAATCGAAAAGAGTATGCTAAGGTGGTTTGGTCATTTAGAAAGGATGGATGAAAAAAGAGTTACGAAAGAGATATGGCGAACGAGAATGAGCGGAGATGTCGGTAGGGGACGTCCTAGACGGACGTACGGTGATCAGATTCGCTGTACTGAATAAGGGCCAAATCAAAAGCACCCGAAACCGACGTACGTGCATGAAGAGATTGATGAATATAGAGGAAGCGAAAATTGTGTGTTTAGATCGGTGCACCTGGCGTTCCATAATCTCTGCTTACCCCATTGGGAGACAGGCGTGAAGGTATGTATGTATGTTATTCATACTTATGTAAATTATTCTTCAAAAGCTTAGATTTATCCGTAGTTTTCGATGCCCCAACCAAAACACTTCAACATATAAATCCTATAATAAACTAAGCCGTATCAATCACGCAGCCCTGGCTTGGCACCGGAAGCCTCAAGTGCGCCGGACGCGCATTGTGCTTGCTATAGGTTGATGACATTAACGTAGCGCGTGCGCAGGAGTTGAAGCGATATAGTTAGTCTATCGATACACGGTCACATCGAGGATATTGATTGGTGGAGATAGGCAGGATATGCAAGTTCATACCTCACTGACGTAACGTTAATACGCGCACTAGCTCACTCTCCACTGCATCGGGCCCTGAAGCTCTTAAATGACATCCTGGACAGCGACAGCCAACTTGATATATTTTACACATCTGAGTCGCTTTTTTACGCATCAGTCAGTCGGCACTTGGAGACAATTGTCACCTTAAGCTCAGTCCAAGTGTAGATAATGATTTAGCTACCTTGTAAGTTTTTCTGTATGTAATTTTCTCATTTGTACCTAATTAATACGTGTAGCATGACTGTTAGAGTTAATTAGGAGAATAAAAAAAAAAAAAAAAAAAAATAAAAAAAATTGCATAATTTTCATCAATTTTGAGACATTTGATGAAATGGTTTATTCAGTAAGTAGGCCGCACGGGCACTTTTACACGACAAAAATCTACCAGCGCTTCGCAACAGACCACTGCTGAGAAGAAACGCCGGAAGAAACTCAACAGTTAGTCGTTTTTTAAATATACAATTATAAAACTTAACCTAGCATTATATAAAACAATGAATCTAACATACGATAAGAAATAAATGTATTCACGCATAGTTGTGGAGGAAAATGTGTCAATATTAGCAAATCGACGTCTACTGCTAGACAGGTCTTTCTTATGGATATCCATGACGGATGATTTTGTGCTTCTTTTATTATTCGGCATCTTGTGAGTTTTACCAGATCGTCGGTCCAACCCAACTTGAGGGAGGACTACTCACACTTAGCTTTCTGGTACGCGGTTGCCACTCTTAAGCCGTTTCCCCCAGGGCCATTAGTACTTTAAGAAAAATTCAGACCACAAATATAGAGATTTCTCTCCCAAAAGCTGTTCTAAGTGGAGTCTGTCAACCGCTTCATTTTATGGTATTTATTCCTTATATTTTTCTTTCTATGATGTTTTTTAACGTGTATCTTATTTATTTTTTTCATTTTTAATTTCCTGATCACGCTGCTGCTCTTGACCGTGTTGACCATCCGCGGAACAGGTCTTTATTCTGGGATAAAGTACAAGCTATCTCCACCAAGTTCTATTCAACAATATTATAATTATTGCCAGCAAATTCCATTTTTCTTTTAATAGTTAAAGTTACTTCACTGAACCCTAACACCATACGTCCTGTCTCATTTATATCAAGGAAGCGAACAAGGCGCATTATAGCGCCGTACAAGGCGCAAACATGCCTTAAACTGCTTTATATGTAAGGAACGCGCAGATTTGCCATGTACGTCAGACTTGTACATAACGACTATATTTATTTCCTTAAAAGTGAACCTTTTAACTGAACGAGATGTAGAAAGCTAGGTTTGAACACGGTAGGTATCAAGTTCAGGATTTATAGACGCATTTAATCTTTCAAATGAGACTCGGAAGACATTATTTAACTAGTTTCTGCTCGCGACTTCGTTCGTGTAGATTTCGATTATTGTTATTCCCGCGAGAACTTCTGAATTTTCCGGGATAAAACTAGAGTATAGGCTATCTCTATTTCAAATTTTATCCAAATTCGTCCAGCCGTTGCATCGTGAAGGTGTAACAAACAAACACACAAACTTTCGCATTCATAATAAAGTATTAGTAGGACGAGCTCAATCACTATGCAGTAGGTAAGTATATTGGGAAAACCCAGAGTTCCACAAAACAGCAGGTTCAGCAAAAGGAATTAAAAACATGATCTTGAAGTACTTACAATTATCTTTTGCAGAATAACATCAGGAGATCTGAAACAAGAAATAATAAATAAGTAACTTACATTGTTGATCCATTCGCATTAAAATACACAACCTGTATAGTGCACTAAGAAACTCCTTCATTACTTTTCGACTATATTTGTATGACGTTAAAGTCAAGAGTGGTAAAATACTTTCTTGGTCGACAATGGATAATATGACAAATGGGTCTCTCAATTTTGACATGACATCCAATAAAATGAAAATGTCGCTTAAGTCGACTCTTTGAATTGACAGACGCATCTTACCAACCTTATTGTTTTATAACGCGCATAAGAAATTCAACCTTACTTTAATTTGTATGTTATATATTGTTTGACTCTTCACCAGGCGGTTCCAACGGAAGACCAGTGCTGGCTTTACGGCTAGCGAATGCTGAATTGGGACCGTACCGCAACTGTTTCTGTGTCTTATTTTTTGTATCTATGTACAGTAAAGGAAATTGATTCATAGACCATTTTGTACTATGTCATAGTGACGTAATCAATCAAAACGTAAGTGACTTCTTATGATTTTATTTACAGTGTCACTTTGACATGGTCCAAAATGGTCTAGGAATCAATTTCCTTGACTGTACCTAATGTTGTTTTGTATTGTTGCGAATAAATGTCTCTTTATCTTTATCTTTATACATGTAAGGTATTTGTAAATATGGGCCTTGTCATCTGAAATAAAGTTTATTCTATTCTATTCTATTATATTGATAAAACTGAACAGTAAATTAATCCCATTGAAAATACACCAGTTCATGGTTCCACCGAAATTGTGTAATATCAATGTCAAATTACGTTCGTTTGTCCATCTTTCAAGACAAAAAACGTAATCGGACTTTTTCCGTATCATATTTTCACTTGCTTCGACGATCGTCATTCCAGCTTAAATCTTGCAAGTTTACTATATCTAAATAAACTTATGGTATCTAGGAGCTCATCTGATGGGGTCGGAAGGTGGCATCAGGATCTTCGCTGTAACTTACTTATACTCATCGAATTGGGATTTATTGGTTCGGTCTTAAAAGGCAGTTGATGAAGGTACGGCATCAAAAATTTGTCTCAAAAAAAAGAAACAGGCTATTTTTTCCAAAAGACAGTTAGTTGGCTAGTTAGACAGTGATATCACGTAATTTACGCTTTAAAAAAACTAGAACCATTTCTCAAGTCAATTGAAACATTGCAATTCTACAACCCATTTCCTGATTTTTCTTACAACACTATTTCCATTTTTGCACAGGCAATTAAAAATCTCAGAAACCCTTTAGTACTAAAAATAGCCAATGCGCGACGAATAAGGCAACTCCAGCGGCGTCAAAGGCGCCGGCGCCCGCGCAGCCCAATAATTGGCGCGATTAAAGATAGGCTTGTGTGGTAGTAAGATAGTAGCTTTTAACTAATTTTGCGTACAATGGTCGCCGGCTAAAGGGGCGGTCATAAATTATGCAGAAAATACTTGACGTAGAATATCAATAAATAATAAATATTACTTACACAAAGGAACTAGAACACCCTGTTTAGTTAGTCTAAGTAGTTGGTTGGTAGTGACATTGCGTAAAAACTAGCGGTCCTAGGTTCGATCCACGGTGAAGCCGCCTGTACCAGACTGCTGAAGAGGAGGTATGGAACAGGCCATTTATGTGCGTATGATATACTCGTACATATAGCCTATAAGCCTTCCTCGATAAATGGATCTCTACACTGAAATAATTTTTCAGCCAGCAGTTCCTGAGTTCAAGCAAACAAACAACAAAAAAACTCTTCAGCTTTATAATATTAGTATAGACTTTGTATAGGTAATCTTAATATTTCCTATATAATATGTAAATACTTTATTGTACAAAATAATTTAAAGATATTTTTGATGAGTGTGAGGCCAAACAGAAAAAAAACCTGCAAGAAATTGAAACTTACAATTCCTAAAACAATCAAAAACCTAGATTTTCAAGTAATCAAGTGAGCAATGACATAACAGAGACATCTGAACGCTAACCTAGCATGAGTAAAACATATGGCGAGCGGGCGACCCTGGCGGTGGTTTTGACCTAGATCGACACATGCTAGGCCCACTGTTTGCCTATTGGTCAATTAGGAGTGTTAGGACTTCGCTTTTTAAATGTTACAAATAGTAATTTGTTATATTCTTACCCATCTTGCTTTTGAAACTATATTGCAATTACTAATACGGCCGCCTTTACTGTTAAGACTGCGCCGAGCGTACGCCGGATGTACAGCGGCGCCCTCATTACTATTATTGTGTTTTCTAATAAACTAAACTATTTTCTTGAAATTGGTCGGTAGGTTTTTATACTACAAATGAAAACACAACTTATAGGGTATATCACATAGTTTACTAATAATTCACCTTTGAGTTATCAACTTAACGGAAAAAAGTGGCCACCTTTTCCCGTTAAGCTGACTAATCAAAGGGTGATTGTTATTTAAGTTTGTTACGTATCCCATAAATTGTGTTTTTACTTGCACTACAAAAACGTATCGTTTGATTGCAAGGAAATTCTTTAGTTAATTAGAAAAAACAATAATAGTAATGAGGGCGCCACTGGACGCTGGAGTTTGCTCGGCGCAGACTAAACTAAGTTACATTAAGTAAAGTAAGTTAGATTAGGTAAGTAATAAAGTAATAAATAATAAATTCTAAAAACTACCAAAAATAAAATCATTACAAATGTAAAGTCAATAAACCTTAAACTTAAAAAAAAATGAGAACAACACGACGAGGTCTCTCTCTACGTCAAAATTAGCTTCAATACCCATCAATAAGCCAACTGAGATAGTAAGTTAAATACGATGTTATCCGACCAAAAACGATGGGAAAGGATTATTCACTACATCTGTACACAGATATATTCGAGTCAATCACAAAATCTCATTTGATTTAATAGGTTAAAAATAATTCTCGATTCTAGACGTTTTTCAGGTTTCACAGTATTAATTTAAAACGGTTCTTACCCCTCTGACTTAAAGTTCCAATCATGTGTAAGCCTATTATAGATTAGTCTACAAAACATATGTTAATTCTGTATTGATCGTTGACCTTCGCGAACGCGCTTCGGGGTCAGCAAACACTTCCAAGGACTTCCGTATCCTAAGTAGGTTGAGTAATCGTGCACCTAGTATTTAATTGCGGTTTGTGAAATTACCCGTGAAAATTTTATACCTTCAGATCAAAAAAACCGAAAAAAAAACTTCCGTGTTAAATTATTAATAATACATACATACATACATTAAATCACGCATGTTTCCCGGAGGGGTAGGCAGAGACCACTTCTTTCCATTTGCTACGAACTTGACAAATTTCTTTCGCTTCTTCCACATTCATACATCGAGTCATGCACGCACGTCGGTTTCGGGTACTTAAGATTCGGCCCTTTTCCAGTATTTCTCCGATTTGACTCGAAAAAGTACGCCTAGGACGGCCCCGTCCGACCCGTCCACTCACTTTTGATCTGTATTTTCTTTCATCCATCCTTTCCAAATGACCGAACCATCGAAGCATGCCCTTTTCAATCTTAGTCACTAAGTACATCTTCTTTTATTCCACATTTATCGGAACGGCGGCACGCGCTAAAATGTGTTTTGTTCGCTCTGACGGGACTATCTAAACTCGCCGCTGCAATTTCGCTCGTTCGTCCGACCGTCCGTTGTTTTTGACAGAATAACACCCCTGATTGCGGCCTTTAATTTGCTGTATGGTCAGTTTGATAAAGAAGAAATACTTATGGAAAAACTTCATCATTATATTGTGCTTGGTTATTTAACTATATTATTTAATTTTATTATGAACGTAACACAGTGTTAATGTTCACTAAGTGTATTTACATAAATGCGCAGTAGGTCGCCGCGTTTCTCTGTAGGCGGCGCCGGAGTTGATCAATGTCATTCACTCGGTATAGTCTGTCGGGTGTTCTTGCGTTTTTAATATTTAACTATGAAAATATTATCTTGTTACTTGTTCAGTTGTCTTGTTATATGGGAGACCGATATTTCCTAATTTTTTTTTGTCATAATGTCATGTTGACATAATAATTGATAGTCATAATTTTTATATCTAACGTGCAAGGCTAGGCTAGGTTAAGTTAGGTTTGATTTATAAAAATCCTGAAAAAGTAAGTTTCTTCACATGACCAAAACACATTATGACCAAAACACATTATGACTAAAAAATAATTATGGCAGAAAATAAAGACACGCTGTAAATGTATCTAATCAAGTACCAGCAGACGCAGCAAATATACTTACAAGTTGGAAAATATGCCCGATTTTTTTAATCTTCTCCGAAAGCTATAATAACTTTTCTCCGTTGTAAAATTTAAAAATATTCTTGGATATTACCAATGATGATGCAATGTTAAGCAGAACGGAGTAACTTTGGGGTGAAGGAAAACAAGCAAACCGCCCATCTGATAGTTTTTGGTACATACTCAAGACCCGATTGGGCTGTATTAATAAACTCATCTTGGCTGAGAGACCTGTCACAAGATACGTCAAAGTAAACGTCAAACCATAGAACAATATCATTTTTGACGCATCTCCAGACGAGCATTAAAGTTGAGCTTAGTTTATTAATACGGCCCATAGACACTTGCAATCTCAAGACTGCAGTCCTAAGATTGCGCATGCATTGTCAACCTTGAAGAGTAAGATGCTAGTTATTTCACCGGTGGTCTTATCCATACACCTGAACACAATAATACGAACCGGAAAAATATGTTTGCAAAATGTATACTAAACCCAACCTATTCATTTGCCAACCCAATTTGACGACGCGCTGGCCTAGTTGGTAATGACCCTGCCTATGAAGCTAGCGGTCCTGGGTTCAAATCCCGGTAAGGGCAGATATTAGTGTGATGATCGCAAATATTTGTTCCTGAGTTATGGATGTTTTCTATATATTTAAGTATATATTTCTCTATATTATGTAAGTATTTATATCGTTGTCTAGTACCCATAATACAAGACTACAGCTCAGTTTGGGACTAGGTCAATTGGTGTGCATTGTCCCCTGATATTTATTATTATTATTATTATAATTTTATATAAGTATTAAAAAAAAGATAAAAGACATTTATTCAGTACGTAGGCCGTACGGGAACTTTTACACGTCAAGAATCTACCAGCGCTTCCCAAGAGGAGACACTGCTGGGAAGGAACACCGCAAGTAACTCCGCAGTGTCAGCAGTATTTTAGGATTTATTTTATTACCATCGTGTAGAAACCTATTTTAGGTTAGTTTTTATAAAATTCTGATTTATTAACGGTTACAGAAAACAAAGCGGGTCGGCAAATGAAACGGTAGAGAAACGATACATTTGGCTAACATATTTCGCCGAAACAAAGGTGACCCAATACGAACACTGCTGTTCCCAAGACGTCAAAAATATCTACACGTCCCACTGATAATAAGGTCTACGTAAACATATATTTGGCACGGTAGCCGTATAGATATTAATGCGTTTGACTGTACATAAGCAAGAGAAATGTAAACTTAATTGAGCTGTCCGACAAGTCCTCACTAATGTTACTGTGACTATGTCCTTAATAGTAAGTCGAAAGCTTACATTATATGCGAATGTTGCTCAAAGTTACGCGGTTGCCGAGTTAATAGTGACTAGTGACCCCACCTACGAAGCTAGCGGTCGCGGGGACGAATCCTGGTAAGGGTAAATATGTGCGTGATTTGTTCCTGAGGGATTACTCTTGTTTTATAGACACTCTCAAACTATTTTCTGCTGAACCCGTGTTGATTCCAGGTTATCTTGTGTTGGTTATAAGTCTAACCAAACCTGACCTGCGTGAATCATATTAAGAACCTCAAATCATCACAGGTTCTGCAGAAAATAATTTTCTATGAAATGCAAATTGGGATTGACCAAAAAAATAAACAATGGTTTTTACTTTCTGATTCGAAAGAATAGGAAATTTTAAAACACCAATTTCATTAATTTTGTATTTGACCCAATAGTTTTGTTTTAATATCTTTATTTATTTAGCAGACATTTTATTTTAAATTTGGGATGGCATTTTCTAATAAATTACAACAATTAAATGATATCCAATGAAACAAAGTGATTGTAATAGTGTATTAAAACATACCATATCAGGCTGTTTTCGCCTAACCCGTAAGATACACCTAGGAGGGCTTCAGGCCGAAAACGAAAGTCAAACAAAGGTTAAATATACTTTTGTCGAAATATCCAACATAGATAAATATTTAAAAAAAAAAATGCAGAACGGCTTTAAATCCCTATTTCTCGAAATGGTTTTCGAATTGGAGTAATTGTAAAAATATGAACAATCCCAATTCTGTGAAGTTATAGTGTTTATGACATGAGTGTCTATAAAAGGGGCTCCCGTTCTCAGGAATCTCGGCTTTTATGTTTTTTAATACCTACAGTACAAGCCTAGTGCTTAGATTAGGGCTACCTAGATTTGTGTAAGATTTCCCTTGATGTTAAAACAGTTCATAATTAATTTACCTACTCATTCAATTACAACTGAACAGTAAACACCACAGTGTATTTATTTAACACAAGCGACCCGCCCTCGCTTTGCTTCGGTTTATGTGAGTATGATATATAGCCTATAGCCTTTCTTGATAAATGGGCTATCTAACACTGAAATAATTTTTCAAATCGGACCTATAGTTCCTGAGATTAGCGCGTTCAAGCAAACAAACAAACAAACAAACTCTTTAGCTTTATAGAGGTAATATTAGTATATTTATTGTTTATTTAAAGCAGAACTATTAAAATAACTATTAACTGTAATTTACTCGTATTTCCTCATGTTAAGGAAGTATGAAGGCAGACCGCATTTTATGAATGGATGGGACCTTATCAAACCCTTATCATTCTAAAACCGGGCGTCGACCTCTCCTGTGACGTAACTGGGATATGATAAGGTAATTCTGAGGATTGTTTACATTTAAGATATGTGTCATGCTTGCAACACCTTGTATATAAAAAGCTTGTTGTGACTGAATAATTCATAATATGCATGTTCCCACGACTTTAAAAACCGCTATGTCACTGAGGATTAGGTATATTTATATGTATACTACAATAATTAACGCGATGGCCGTATATAAGTTCCTGAAATACATTAGACATAACATTTTAAGTCCTATTACCGGAAGTCCGAAAATGTTTCTCATACCATTTTACATCATAATGATCACTCTTAATACTCTTCATAAAAAAAATGTACTAACGATCGGAACTCATAATCATCTGAATTCATAACGCCAATATTAATGAAGCCGTATACATTTCACAATTTCTTAAATATCTAACGTGTAATAAGGCTAGGTTAGGTTAGGTTAGATTTATAAAAAATCTCAAAAAGTAACAGTTTCTTAAAAAAAATGCATTATGAATTGCGATAATTATGACTTAAAAAGTATGAACAAAAAAGTATGAGGAAAAAAATTATGAAGAGTGATTATTATGAATACAAATCGGTAGGAAAACCAAAAATGGGTTTAAGAATTTTATGTGAGTCAATATGGACCCAATTTGGTTAATTTGTCTATCCTTCGGCATTGTCCTTGCTTATTCTACTCCAAGGTTAACTGGAAGAGATCCCATATGGGATAAGTTCGCCTATGTACATTATTTATATTGATGCAAACATGTCTTGTAATTGTTTATGTGCAATGAAGAGTTTACATACGTAGGTACATAAGTGCTTTAGACTGTGCAGTCGACTACAAAAAAAAACACTTTTCCACCTTATAGCTTTGGTTATTAAAATTTACTTAGCTGTGTGGTTGCGTGCTTAGAATAGTACCACTCTATGTCTTCCCGTGGAAGTCGTAAGAGGCGACTAAGGGAATAAAGGCTTGTAGTATTGTTAGGCGATTGGCTTGCAACCTGTCACTAATATACACTTGTAAACATCTTAGCCTAATTGTGCAAAAAGTGGTTACAGAATTAACAAGTTGTTAGAGTTGTTAATAATTCCGAAGTTATGCCTACCCCACATTGGGAATGAAGGTGTAAAGGTATATATTGCAAAAAGGTCCAAAAGTGTATACATCTCTTTATAGTTGACTGTACAGCATACAACAGATAAATGTCCTTCGATATCACGCAACACATGTAGGCAACGCAGGCAAAGCCAGCTGTAGACCAAAGAAAAATAACGATTATTGATTTATTTTAGAATGCTATCATTTGGCATAGTTGGTAGTGACCCTGCCTACGAAGCTTGAGGTCCTGGGTTCAAATCGCGGCAAGAGCAGATATTTGTGTGATGAAGACAAGTTTTTGTTCGTGAGTCTTTAATGTTTTCTGTGAAAGTTTATTGTTGTCTAGTACCCATAGTACAAGCCCAGAGTTAAGTTTAAGACTTCGTCTATTACATACATACATACATAAACTCACGCCTTTATTCCCTGAGTGGGGTAGGCAGAGCTACAGAATTTCCAACAACTATAAAAACTTGTTAATAATTCTGTAACCACATTTTGCACTTTTAGGCCAAGATGTTTACTAGTGTATTAGTGACAGGTTGCAAGCCCATCGCCTAACAGTACAATACGCCTTTATTCCCTTAGCCGTCTCTTACGACATCCACGGGAAGATATGGAGTGGCACTATTCTAACCCGGCAACCACACGTTCGTCTATTAGTGTGAGATTATCTGTAATTTTTATTTATTTAGACTGTACAATATACAACAGACAAATAATGTCCCTCGCAACACATGTCGGAAGCGCAGGCAAAAGCCAGCTGTAAACCAAAGAAAGATTACGATTTATAATTAACTTTTTCGAATTCTAACATAAATAAATACATATTATTTTAATAACAGCCCAACCAAAAAAATAACTAGAAATAAATAGGTACCCGAGTTTTTTTATTAACATTATGGACATACTATCTCATGAACTCCATTTTGTATGAAACTCGACAGCCGGGCACTCAATTCGAACGAGAACAATGCACAGTTTGTTGCACTGAGTGCTGCAGTTAAGTCAATGTTAACTTTGCGCCTGTTAGTTAGCGCGTCGAAGAAGCCTCTTTGTCTTCGTAGTTGCATAGCGGTGCTCGCCTTATAAGTTGAATTAAATCATTATTTCTAGGCGCTCTCTTACTAATCAAATCACACTAGGTACTAAATATTATAGTTAAGAATCACAACTGATGCTAACCAACTCAAAATCGTATTAAATCCTAAATGATCATTCTAAATAAAAAATGATACATACGAGTACATACATTATATCACGCCTGTTTCCCAGAGGGGTAGGTAGAGACAAATTTATTTCGCTTCTTCCACATTCATACATCGAGTCATGCACGCACGTCGGTTTCGGGTACTAAAACCTGATATTTTTTAAATAATTATGTACCAACCTATTTAATGATACCCCACTTATCATAGTTCGTAAAAAAAATTTTTTTTCAATATGGCGTCTCTTTGCCGCCATAATTAATTTTGTTTTCTGTCATATCTTTAATGACACTCACAAGATTAAGAAAAATCGGTTCACATTAAAATCATCAAAATCGGCCCAAGCGTTTAGTTTCTAGAGCGTCACAATGGAACAAACATACATTACGTACAGTCAACCAATTTGATTTCTAGGCCACTTTGGACTATGTTAAAGTGACGCTGTCAACCAAAACGTAAGAGACTCCCTATGATTTGGTTTACAACGTCACGTTGACAAAGTCCAAAGTGGCTTAGAAATCAAATTGGTTGACTGTAAATATAGGCTGATAAACCCATTACCTTCCTACTTCGGTAATCGGTTAAATAGTGAGTCTGTCTGTGAGTTTGTTTGTTAGTTACTCCTTCACCTTCCTAGCACACAAAAAAAAACTTTCGGAAATTTTGACAGTTTCCAAACAAAATGCGATAGATGACGTCTACAGAGATAGAGTTGAAGGCAAAATCTAATTGTGCGTTCAATTGAATTTCCAAAAAAAATCTCGAACATGATTTCTGAAAAAAAAAACAACTTCACCAAATCCGTGGTAGAGGCCTAGTTGGTCAATAACTGACTCCGAGTGAAGCCGTTAAAATGATATTGCAAAATTATAGACTGTCTAAATATATAATTTATTCATATTCAGTAAATTAACCATGTTAGTGCCCTTTTACACGTTTATGACTACTTATATCATTGCTGAGGAGAAGCGCTGCAAGAAAGTCTAGCAAAACGTTATAACCGATTTTTAGGGTTCCTTAGCCAAACGGAACCCTTGTAGTTTCCGATAAGTATACCGTTTTAGAGTTATCGCCGAATAACTTCGCATCTCAACGAAAGGAGTAAATGCCATGAAGATACGCTGTTTTGCTGGTGCACTTTCCACATAGTATTTATTGAGATAGTTCTTTGTGTTACACTGAGCATGGTCCCACATACTCATGCCCAATTTTTTTTTTTGTATTTGGAAAGAAGTTTTCTTGTTTGTGCCCGAGTTATGGAGTTCGAAGCAGACGAAGTCGAGAGCAAAACCTAGTTACATAAAAAGTTCGACACTAGAGCTATTACAATTTATGACACCTACTGTTTGGAAGGAATAAAACAATACGATTAGCACACAATCGGTCGGCAGCCCAAACAGACAAACAGACACGCAATACCATTAGGCGGTGCTAGGGTTGCCCACGACTCGCGATTATATTATATAACACGATTATAAAATTTGGCCAAGCTGGAATTTATCTAAAACAAAATAGGTTAATATTGTTGTTTTATGAATAAATAAAATAATAACGTAATATGATTATGACCGTCTTCAATCTAAAATTATTTAATAAAATCTGAACAGGTTCGTAAAGCTTTTATGTGGGCTCGTAGATATTACACAATTTTTAAATTGAGGGTCATACAATCACGAAAAAACATGCATACCTATACATGAAAATAGTACATAGTACTTTGAGCTTGTAGTTATAACTAAGTAACCCTCTTACTCATAAACCCCAAATAACTAAAGTGTGCTTGAAACATGCTCTGTTCCTATCTGTCATGATGACATTGAGTTTGACAGAAATGGACAAAGAATACTTTGAACTACAATTGATTAACAGTAAGTTTATGGATAAGGGGGTAAAGTTAATTAACTATGATTTGATTTTCTACGTTTAATTAAACTTACAAAAACAATAAACAAGACGGCCATAAAATATTTAAACACGCAAAATAAAATTGAATCTCGAAATATTTTTGACAACCCTAACCAATGTCACTTGCGCGCGCGCATGCAAATTGTCCGATTGCGTCCTCGCCACCTATTCGGATGTATTCGGTTTAATTCGGCGCTGTTTAATTGAGAACATTTACGATACACGTCAAACTCGTTCGTTGTTATTGTATTAACATAATTAAAGGATACATTTGACAATAAGTCCTTCCGTTTTGAATGGTACAATAAAAATAAATAAATAAATTATAAATTGGTCAGTGGTAAAAAATAACGCTTTCAAAAACGAAAAAAATAATTTCTTTTAAAATGGTTGGTGATTTTATGAATTTATTTTTATTTTACTTTTTAGTGATCATAATAAGCAGTTATGTAATTCCACGTCCGAGTTAATATGAAACTTGAAGACATTTCAAGTTCGCCGCAAGCAACGCCGCGTGAAAGTCATAGTCATATTAAAACAATTAAATGTTCTTCGTTATAGTTGCTCAACTATCTTAACCGATATATCTTGTCGCCACCCTTGAAATTGGTACCGTTGAGAAGTTCCGTTGGCCATCTGTGGTCTTCATCATCAGTTCCACTTCATCAAATGATATTTTCTGAACGCTGGACTTGTTACTAAAAATACTAAAATTGCTATAAATGTATGCCTATAATATTTGAGGACTTCCCTTAATTCCGAACGGATCCCTCATCAGATTCAGATTTGGTGACGATGGGACTCGAAAGTATACTCTAGCATATCAAAAATGATTTATAAAATAGTTCATAATTGACGGAGAAATCGGTGAAAATACAAAAAAAACTTACAGTGGAACATAGAACCTCCTTTTTTGAAGTCGGTTAAAAATTTAAGTTGCTATTTGTGGCTGTTTGTTCGATTAGCTCTTAATGCGTCGCTGTAGATTTAAAACCGGCCAAGCGTGAGTCAGACTCGGGCTCGAAGGGTTCCATAGCATTATTTTACCGTAACCCAGTTTTTATACCTACACTAGAAATACACAGAAAATTTCAACTGTCTCTTACGGTTCATGAGATACTGCCCGTTGATAGATAGACATCGGAAGCTTAGTAATAAGCTCAACTTTTTTTCGTCTAACCTAAATGTATAACGTATGTGACCTTGATAGGCTCTTGCCTCATCAGACAACAGTTTGACGCCGAGTGGGACGGCGGCAAGCCCAACCAGTTCGACAGCTCCTCAATCTGACATCGTCAGATCTGACCTTGAGTCGCCGTGGCCCACCGACCAGATTGGCCTTGACACGGGGTTACTTGGTTGCATTGCGACTTACGCTAAAGATTACGTTGCGTAAGACATTTTTTTACCCCGAGAGTTGAAGGTCACGTGTATTTTTATAAACATCCTGTAGCTTTTTTTTTTGTTATTATGATGTTTGTTTTAATCGGTAAGGTACGATTTCGATCAAATAGTAAAAATAAGTACCTACCTATGGAAATTTGATTTTATGCTTCAAAATTAAAAGTAATATACGAAGAAAAATAGTACTTATTCATATATGTGCATACTCGTAAGTCTTCGGAATAATCATAAGTGCCAATATTCATTGCAAAGGGGTTTATTTGAAAACAAATGTGTACTATATTATTAAAATAACCTTTAGGGGTGGTAATTATTCCATTAAATAATTAATTTCTATTTTTTTCCTACATTTAATAGATTAGTAAATTTCTTACAAACTGCAGTTAAACTTGTACATATTTTTAATTTTTTATTGGCTTTATTCCCAACAAAGTCTTAAACTTCTGCATGTGAAAAAATGTAGACATACCTACCTTGGAGTTGAAACACGTTTTATAATTTACCCCAAACTCAAAATACAGGATGTTAATTTTGATCGTCGATGATCGTGACATTCACGATATTTATTCATGTTCTTCAGAATATTATCTAACGTAAAACAAAGCGTAGGTATTCCAAAGGTAATAGAAACGGAAAGCGTTGCATAACCCTCCTATTTGGATGCAGGACAATGCAAGGGCGCGGCGCACGCGTCGATGGGTCGTAATGCGTTTTTATATTACCAAATAGGAGCTAGATAGGGTTGCAATGCACTTTCTATTTTATTTATAAGAATCACCTACAATAAAAAAATATACATTTATTCGCGACGTATAATGTTTTTAACACTCTACTAAGATTATTATAAGGTTGGATGTTATAAGAGTGAAATCAACTCAATCAATAAAATCTTTAATTATAGCCTCCACATTCGACGCATTACGATATTTTCAGACACACTCAGCTGTTCGAATGTGCAGGTTTCCTCACGATGTTTTTCCTTAGTAGTAAGAGCATCGGGTACTGAGGAGCATGTAGGTACTTAAGTTAGAAAAAGATAAAATTACGGCCTTAAGTAAAGTGTAACGTTATTATTTTATAGTAAAAGTTGTAGAGCGTCTCTCTCTCTCTGGACATTGATCTACAAAAGCTAATCGTGTACTTAATAGGACGACAAGTCGGATTTTCAGTAGGTAAGTACACGGACATTCATTTCAACTCAAGTTACCTAACTGCCTATAAAATAGGTTGATTTATGCTAGAAATGGAATACTTTTCAGATAGGTCAGTGTTATTTAAATCAAAAACACATAATATTGACTTTAGGTACAAAAATATCTACACGCTCTAACAATAAAGTTTATGTAGGTATGTGTAACTTTGACTACAGCTGTGTTGATATTAATGCTTTAGACCGTATATAAAAAAAACATGTAATTATTTACAAAAAAAAAATATTCTAAGAGAAACTTAAATAAAATAATAGACATGTGACAACCCTACACTTAGATCATTAACGCGTGACGATCGCGACAGTTCGTTTCCTCCTCACTCATGCGCGCGATAGCCGTAATGGATCAATTCTAAATCAATATTGATGTGCGCCAGCGCACAGTAAAAGTAGTCGATAATTTTTAATGCAGTATTGGGAAATGCGAGGGATATCAGTATGATTTTTTGTGGGAAAGTCATTAATGTATGTAGTTACTTTGTCTATTATAGTTTTTTTTTTATGTCAGTAAAGCGTTGAATAGTCCCATATCCGTAGAGAGTCCCACGAGATCCTATTCGACCCGAGGCCGAACGTCCGTCCGTCCTAACTATAAAGAGCTGTAATAGGTTTTTCAGATATTTTCTTTCACATTCACATAATATTACATTTACATTTACACTTTTACGTTTTCTTTGTGATGACAGCGGATTTACAAACGATTAAAAGGACTTCAAGTAAGTGAAATAATAAAAGGGGGTCTCCACACAAGAAACGATTTTTTTAAACGTATTTTTATTTTGGTTGTATTGTTATTACGTACTATTTGTGGGTAGGTACAAGTAGATGTATTACTTAATGACATTATTATTTTCCATTCACCTGGGCCTGCATGAAACGCAAAGCACTTCGCATTTCTAAAAACACTTTGCTGCTTTAAGCAATTTTCATATGTTTACATTTCCACTATGTTTGTGTACTCTTTATTTAAGTAACTGATGGATAACTGTCATTGGCCTTTTCTTAACCCTTTAAAGGGCAATTTTAAAACCTGGTACTAAAAATTACCACTTACAACTAATACTTTTTGTATTTTTTATTGAAAGGAAAGTGTGAATAGGAGGAATCTAATGAGGCTAGAATTCAGGTTCATTTTTAGTTTTGCCCTATAAAGGGTTATGTAACAAGCACTATGTAATAAGTATATTTACGGCTGTTGTTTTGAATACCAATAAATAAAAAAAATAAAAATTACTTACGGTAAAACATAGAAGCGTCAAATTTGGTATGGTTATAGAAAAACCCTGTTTTTTTTTACGAAAACTAAAAATGGTCAAGTATGAGTTGGGCTCACGCTGATTCGACACAAAATCAAATTCAAATCGGAATATAATAATACCTACTGTGCGCTGCGCCGGTATGAAACCCTCGGTGCGCGAGTGGGACTCGCATTTGACCGGTTTTTTGTTAATGTTTTTTTTTATGTAACCACGTGCTCATCGGTAAAAGTCTTTGACATAGTTATTATGCCGCTGCTGCGACAGAGTTTACCTGTAATTAAACTCGAAAATCTAATTTAAGACCAAAATCCTAACTTCAACGCGTTCGCTGTGATTACTAGTAATGGGCGATTTCTGAAATATTGCACAACTTTCCTTAACTGCGAAAATTACAGCTTCTGAAAGTTACATAATTAGATGGAAATTATTTCTAACACAAGTAAACGTTTAATTTCATGAAAATTTGGGTAACATATCGAAACTATAGTAATTTACAGAAATAAAACGATTTACTTTGGTAATTTTGCAGAATATTGCTTGAAATTCTAGGTGAAAGTTTCACTTTTTAAACTTATAGAATATTGCATACATTTAAATGAAAGTTTCACTTTTGAAACTTACAAGCCGCCCATCACTAGTGATTACTGCATTTTGGTTTAAGTGTAGGTATTTCTATCAATAAAACTTACCCAAATAAGTAAATAAATATAAGGGGACAATCTCACACCAATTGAACTAGTCCCAAATTAAGCTCTAGGCTTGTACTATGGGTACTAGACAACGATATAAATACTTATATACAGAAATATATACTTAAATACATATAAAACATCCATGACTCAGGAATAAATTTTCGCGCTCATCACACAAATACCGGGATTCGAACCCAGGACCACTAGCTTCGTAGGCAGTATCACTTCCCACTAGGCCAGCGGGTCGTCAAAACTTACCCAAATATTACTGGTTACACGAGTTCTCCTTCATGTTTTTATGAATAAAGAAATAATCAAGATGGGAACTGTCAGATTTTGATCTTATATTAGATTTTCGAGTATAAGTAGGTACCCACCCTGTAATTCTCTCCTACGCGTGTCATTCATTATAATTATGCGTATCTCATTCAAGTCTTTACGCGGAAAACACAATTCACTGCAAAACTTAGAATTACAGCAAATTTTCCTACAAAATATTCACCTCATTTATTTCTACAAACAGGCCAATGTCAGACTTTGCGGTTAGCTATAAATAATAACGTAAAGCGACCAATTACTTACATGCAAATAATTTTGCTCCTACAGCAGTAAACATAGAGGGTGTTCAATACCGTTTTTGTTCGTGACACGGCCATCCTTCAAGTTAAATACTTACTGTTTGTCTAGCGTGACAGGAGTCGGTTACGAGTGACGTAAGGGACTGTTACGTGTTAATTGTTTAAAAATGACCCGCTTCTGTTGATGTAAGGCATAGTTACTTGTTTGTTTCGTGACGAAGGTCGAAGGTTGTACTGAAAATTGCTTAGGCAATATTGGTGTTATACTTTTCGTAAATAATTACTTAAATAAAAATGCTGGTGCCGTGTGTAATAAATATGTCCCCATGTTTTTTTGTTATTTTGAAATTGTCTATAAGTGTAATAAAAGAAGATTTAGTGACTAAGATTGAAAAGGGCATGCTTCTATGGTTCGGTCATTTGGAAAGGATGGATGAAAGAAGATTGACGAAAGAGATATATCAGACTTCTTCGAATCAAATCGGAGAAATACTAGAAAAGGGCCGAACCTTAAGTACCCGAAACCGACGTCCGTCGTAAATATACTTGAAGTCGTAGAGATGTCAAGTCATTTGTAACTTTTAGGAAACTCAACCTTATTGTTGTACAGTGTCAGAATTACTTTGGACCTAAATAAGGTGGGTGCCAAATTAAATCTTGTGACTAATTTTCTATACTATATTTTTTTTAAAACTTCCGTCAAGTGAATTTATTCTAACTTTCATACCGAACCAATGACTAGAGACCCCTTAAAGATTCAAAAGAGATCATATTACTCTTTATAGATTCAACAAAAAAAACAAGACAAACTCTTGTACTTGAATCAAATTAATTAACCTACTTTACAATCCTATCCGTCCATCTCAAACACTCATTTCAAAGAACACTCATCCCGAATCAACAAAGCCATCAAACCAGTCATTTTTCTGTCACCTTTGTTGATAGAACCTCATATCTCACAGAAGCAAACCTAAACCGACTGTGAAAGTCCGTTGTCACGTGACCCCGTGACCCGAATGACCTTTAGGATGTGTTTATCAAACACATGTTTCTAGAGAAACCTCGACATCTTAGAACACTCTGTATTTAAGAGGCTATTGTGACATAGCTTACTCGTAGGTAAAACAGACTGTCAGATTATAGGTAAAAAGTTCAAAATTAAATGTTTAACAAAGTAGACTTATTGTTTTCGCGTGGATATACAACGTGTTACAAAATACCCCGTAAAAAATCTAATAAATTATCAAAGCCTAAAATATTGTCAACCCTAGTAAGCTGTCATGTCAGGGAACCGGAGTTAGCATAGATTATTTTAACAGAGAGGCCTACCTACCAATTTAATATTTTTTTAACTTAAATGGGTTTAAAACCATATCCCGACGAGCGAGGTTGTGCATTGAACAAGGCAGAGCTCACTTTGAGCCGTTCCTGTAATTTTGACGTTCTTTACGAAAAAGTAAGTGCTAGTTTAGGTTTCTTCGTAAGTAGTTTAGGTCTTTTAAAATCTTCCAAAACTCGACTTGTAATATCTATCTAATCGAATTCTGTACATTTTGTTAGTATGTCTCTTAATCGTTTCACGAATTAGGTAAAAATGTACATAAACAATCTGCGTAGTTTACTCTTTAATTTTACTGAAATAGGGTTTTCACATCAATGAAAGCAATAATGGTTTTATTTTTTTTGCCGGTAAGTCATGCGGTGATAGTACGGTTCTCAAATATTGTAAATGGACTTATTATAAGGTACCATTTAACCCCCTTTCGGCTTTACGGGTATTTTTGTAACACCTTGTATAGAGTGATTAAATAAACAAAAACCAAATATAGGATGTGATGGCAATGGGCTTGCAACCTGTCACTAATACACTGGTAAAAATCTTAGCCTAAAAGTGCAAAATGTGGTTACAGAATTGTTAACAAATTATTGGAGTTGTTGGTAATTCTGTAGCTCTGCCTACCCCACTCTGGGAATAAAGGCGTGAGTTTATGTATGTGTATGTGATGTCTCAAAATTTAACGTCTGGCTGTTTAGGTTACAAATAAGCCTTATATCTAAAAAGTAAATAAGACTAGTTATTTTTAAATAATTTTTCGAGATATTCACGGATTTCTTCACCATTTCTTCTTTTAAAGTTAAGTAAATTGCAAGCACTTTGTTTATATAAATTATTTGGCGGTAATTTATTAGAAACACGTCGTCGGATCCCTTTGTTGTCGTTGCGCACGCACCGCTGCGCAAGAGTTGCGAAACGGCGGCTCTTCGTCGAGTATGGAAATTAGTCTTAGGAGTTGTTTCCAGAAACTTAGTATTATTATTATGATAGTTCCTGAAGAAAATTTTTGGGTCAACATAATGTTAAAATACGTTTGCAGTTTATTGTTACTTTGCACTGATTTTTTTTTTCAACTATTGAACAAAATTAAAATTATGCACAAAAGGCGAACTTAATGCTTCAAGCATTCTCGACCAGTCAACCTCACGGTGAAACGGAAATCAAAAATGTTGAACTATTATGCTTTTATTCTACAATATAGTTTAGATAAATATACGTCTTAACCTTAATAAGTTACATAAAACTTTAAATTACAATAATCATGAACTTTTTTTGAGGTTCATAAATTATCTCTTGTTATGATAGCAAAATATTTTAATAAAAAAATTAAAAATAAATGTACAAAAGGGAACTAAAACCTCAATCTTAACATAAACATCATTAAAACGACGCAATGTTGAGAAGAGACACTAATGTTTATAGACAAACATATTACACAAGCTTCGGATCCGATGCGCGGGCGCTTATTAAGGTTCTCACGGTGATATATGGTGTTCTCGATTCCACAGTCATATTTACCTGCGGCGTACCAATCGTTATAGCTATCCTTGAGAGTATGAATATGTCAGTAGACAATGTTATGTCATGGCGAATATGAGAACGAATTATCTAGCTAAATAAATATATCTAAGCAGATAAAAAGGGTTGTAAAACGATATTTTTCCTACCATAGACAGGATAAAACATAAATTTGAACGTTAATAACAAGTTTTAAAATATCTATCAATACTTAGATTAAAAAAGTTACTATAAGTATGATTAGTACAAGTACATTGTGTATTAATTATTAGTTTCATCTTTAAAAAAAAATTACATAGTTAGATATTAAAACAGCCTGTATATTTACGCCAGAAGTCTGTATTTCGACTTACCGCTTTGCACTTGAATGTACTTGATGTCACCTTTTATTTGTTTTAAAAAGTTACATGTACACTTAAAAGGGAAAGTGGTTATGTTTAAGACGTATTTTTTTAAGTTTAAATATTTAATGATCAGTTTTCTATACAAAAGATAACAACTAGGTTAAGAATTAGGTGGGGACTGTAGGACATAATGGTAAAATTTTATGAGTAAAGTTCCACGTTCATTTCAAACTATGTCTTCCTGTAAGTACTACTTTAGCGGCAGACCACGTACGCTTAATGTTCTTTAGGTATCAAATGGAATTCGATTAGTTCACAGAGCATTTTTGCACGTCAATTCGTCCGTCATCTGATTCAAAGATTCTATGTACATACATAAACCAATACAGAGCTTACACTAAATATTGAACCAATTTAACATCGTTAACATAATAAAATTGTTAGTTAGTTATTTTTATTTTTAGTTTTAGTTTTTCTAGGTAATATGTGTCTTCTGAGCAACAAGAATGTAATTTAGATTACATATAAATGGAAATTATTTTGGCTGAGGTACTTTTTAAAATCAATTGTTTCTTAATGTGTTATTTACTGTTGTTGTTTCTCAAATAAATCAATAAAGTAAGTTATCTCTGGGAAAAAAATTACACGTAAATATCAATATAATTATGAAACGTAAATAAAGTTATCTGAAAAACTTGCAAATAAAAATTTAATCTCAAGCGGATTGTCCAGGAGATGCTGACAGCATTTTCTCGCTGGATAGTAAAACTAATCCGTTGAGAGAGGAAGCTCTTCGGTCTCCCGAGACATCAATAAGCCTCTTCGACATTTATTTGAAGATTTTTTTTAGAAGGATGGTATCGGGTAACTTACCTCAATTTTTTTTGTCAGCATCTGTAACAAGGAAACAGATTTATTATTTAATCCAAATTAAGTTTAAAATGATCATACATCGTGTAAAATAAGTGCTTAGTACATTAAATTAAATACTAGTTCATACGTGCTCCTGTTAAGTGTTATATTGTTTATGGATGGACAATTATTATCAGGACAATTGTCTTCGTACAACAGAATGTATTCGACTTCATGCCTTCTTGACTATGGCTTACTATTGGTTTATAATTATTACTCGTATATACAAGTTTTTGAACTCCCTGTATAGAATATAGAGAACGTTACGTATTTATTTCAAACCCCTCTAGCCTTATTAAAACTTTATATTTGAATCGGTATTGTATCGATTATCGATTTTAATGGCTGAATGTTACACATTCCATTGCCATTTCGTCTTCTCATACTTTAAAAGGTATTTTATTAAAATGTTTTTTGCGACATAACCCGAATTGTAATGATGATTTTTGCTCGACGTCTGCAAACGTCGTAGATATTAGATATACGTCTGAAGAAAGCCATTTTGAAATTTTGCTCGTCGAGCATATCATTGCGACGTCACATCTACACGTTCATTCATGCTCGTTTCATTTATCTTTGTGAAATATAAAAAAACCGGGCAAGAGCATGTCGGACCATGCTCAGTGTAGGGTTCCGAAGCCGTAACGACAAACACAAAAAACTATCTCAAAAATCAACATGTATGAAACAATTTTCTATTTAAAGTTATTTGGCGCTGTCTTAGATGATTTTTAGTAGGTATAAACCCGTTAATCGCCTGTATCTCAGGAACTAATCATGTCTACTTAGCCGTGATAGTTTTCCTTTAAAATTCGTTATATGCGCTTTCGTTGAAGATTTTTTTCAGATTTTTAGTACTTGTAGTTTTGGCTGTAGGGGGGGGGGGGGACACTTGACTCTAACAAAAAATAGCGCTTTAAAGCTTAATATTTCATAAACGGATCCCTGAATCGAAAAATTGTTTACATAAACCCGCAATATTTTTGAAAGACCTATCCAACGACACCCCACACTATGGGGTAGGCAAGAAAAAAAAAAGACATCCCCACGTTACGTGTAGGGAAGGTGCATTAAAAAAAAATATTTTTCAAAATTTTATTTTACCACTTTGTTGGCGTGACTAATATGTACATTCATGCCAAATTACAGCTTTCTAGTACTATGAGTCTCTGAGCTAGACTGGGGACGGACGGACGGACGGACGGACGGACGGACATGGCGAAACTATAAGGGTTCCTAGTTTGACTACGGAACCCTAAAAAGACACTGTGTTAAAAATTATATCGTCCCTTGGTCAACACGCATAAATGTTAACTTTTTTACTGGTCCAACAGTTCAAACCTGCTCAAATAACGTCAAGCAAGCTTGTCCCGGGAGACAAAGCAGATCGCTCCAGACTTCCCCGACTCCCTTCAAGCGAAACCACATATCAAAGACCCCACATGTCACAAACTTTCAACTGCCCTTGGAATACCACTAAATCCAACGACCTCACTTTCCGTCTTGCATAACCCCCCCCATATACGTCTCATCCTGTTAAGGACGCCATCATATGACAGCCGTAGATTATAATTGACAGGTGTCACACTTTTATGGAGTATCGAAAACGAAAATTGTCGGGTACGGAGACGCACTAATGTGTTTTAGAAATGAAGGTGAGAGTGGGTTGCGTAACGCCATTGTGGTTATAATGTATTCGGTAGTTAAATAGTTATTTACTGTATGGTTAAGTGATTTAAAAGGCAGTGTTATCTGTAGAACGAAGGGTATAAATTAATGGCTGACGGTATGATGATTGGTTGAAGACATTGTTCGAATTTATTTTACTCTTAATTGGTCAACACCTTATCTTACCTCAAAAATATTTGTGACTTTATATTGTACCAACGTAGTGACTTAAGGTTGCGTAGAATCATCATAGTTAAAGCAGCGACCACACCAATGCTTAAAAAACGGTGACGGTACGGAATCGCAGTGACGCGTCGTATTAGCACCGTTTTCGACGCACGCTCCCCACACCGCTGCTTAACGTTGCGAATATCACGGCACATCAAAATTGACGCCATGTTATTACTATGACACATTCTTTTGTTTACGCACCGTCTGTGAATTTTGAGCACCGGTGTGGAGAGCATGCGTCAAAAACGGTGCTAATACGACGCGTCACTGCGATTTCGTACGTTACCGTTTTTTAAGCATTGGTGTGGTCGCTGCTTTAATCATGTGTTTTTTATTTCGATTTTTAACTTGTATTAAATTAAGTGGATATGGAATAGAATTGATCCTAAGTCGATTTGAATTCAGACATCTATTTTAATAGCAATTGTACTATTGTAATGTATTTATCAAGAAACATAAGCCTTTTCTATATTCGTATAAACATGTATCAAACTCCGCTATTCTCAAACGAGAAGCAAGTATGACATTTAAATATTTTTTAATGACACATCAAAATTTACCCCTTCAATACATTTATACCGAAAAAAACAGTATGCAAAACCGAATAATCATGAATGTTCACTGCTTTGCACCACACTATATGCGCCTATGTTCGAAACAGTAATTGTTACTGCAACAAAAACAGTAAAAGCTTGCGGCAAATTGTTACTGTCTTGACAATAAACTGGAAATATGTATGTTGTAAACATAGTAAATTTATTAAGTATAATGTTCAATCAGTAAACGTGTCTTTTACTGATTTGGAAACAGTTGATGTAACTCTATCCGACTTACTTATAAATGTGGAATAACCGTGATGTAGCTAAACCATGCTTTGTCCTTATCTGTCAAATTCAAATCTCACAATGACAGATAAGGACAAATCATGGTTTAGCTATTCCAAATTTCGCACCTTCGGTAGGACAAGGGCTCAATTGCCCCTATAATCATATAGTACATTGTGCCCTTGTTCTACCTAAGAAGGGGCGATTTGTAAGTAACGCAGTATGTGCTTTTGGCACTACTACTGCGTTTAGTAGGAAATCGTTTGTTTCAGCGTAACTGCGAATGTCCACATTACTACCTACGTATTATTTCTCTATTTCATACAATATGGCATGTATACCAATCGCCACAAATAACATTCAGGAGTATTCAGTCCCAGTTTACAGCGTAATAACGTCCACTGCGGTACAATTCACCAAGCAAAACGTATTATGATGTTAAACTGACACGCAAACGTCAAACAATTCAGTATTAACTGTATCCACTGTTGACCTCTTACTGTCACTCAAAGCTAAACAAATGCAAGCACACTCACGGCTCATCTTACACTAGTTCTCCGGCTAATTATCCGAGACCTCTTTCGCTATGTAGAATGTGAGCAATTTCTTTTAGTTACGCAGGTCAACTTTTAATAGTTATTACCGTGCGACCAGAACGCATAGAGCTCTGGTGCGCTTGTGTTGGTTCTTGGAGTTGTATGAGTGCGCGGGTCACGTGTGGCTGGCATCGTTTAGTATGGTTACATGAGCGATGTCATGGTGTTTTGACTGTTTAGCAAGACGGTCACGACTTGGTAGACTTCCGGTGTTGATGTGTTGTATAATAATGGCTGGTTTGCCGCCTGCTACGGATAATGTGTGATTTATTTTCTAGTTAAGTTCTAGTTAATAAGTTTATTGAAGAGCCTATTTTAAGTCAGCGGTAAGAGGTCTTATTCTTTTAAATATTCGGTAATTTCTCTGACCATGTTCAGTCCAGGGACACCTTTATAATAAACACCAAAACTATCTCCAATAAACAAGTATGAAATAATTTTCTTTTTAAAGTTATTTGGTGTTGTCTTTGCGGATTTTTAGTAGGTATAAGAGAGCCCACTTAGTCGTGATAGTTTTAAAATAATCAAGCTGGGCTATAATAAGATATCAGCAGTGAAAGAAGTGGTCCCCATTATGTCGATTAATTTTATTTGCATACATACAATCACGCCTGTTTTCTGTAGGGGTAGGCAGAGACCACTTCCTTCCACTTGCTACGCTTTCCACTTCCATTTGCTTGTTGCACTTTGCTTGATTTTTATCTATTTATCAATTGTGAGCAGTATTATTGTTATGTTCGCGGTGTTTGTATGTAGTGGTACATACAAACCCGCAACCGTCAAATGATTCGTTTTATTAATACACATACGCCGTACGTCCGTCCTAACTTTAAGATCTTTTGAACCGTAAATAGATAGATTTTTTTAAGGAAAGTGAATTAGGTAATAAAGGGCGTCCCCGTACAAGAAACTTTTTTAACGTTTTTTTTGTTTTATCGTAAAAACGGTTAACTAAACAAGCGTCAAAGGGCATTGCATAGTTTGTATGAACAAAATTGAAATTTTTATGGTATGAATATTTAAATATCTCGACTCCGATGCACTTTAGAGTATTACGTAACATAAAAATATGTGTATGTTTATTTTTAATTAATTCTATTATATATAATTTACCACTTTTACGAATGGCCGAATGACAACACTTTTACCCAAACCCCTTTAGTATGATAATATTATGTAGTACAAACGGAAGAAAAACATCAAATAGGTACTTAAAAATAGTAAATGTGACAAGGGCTTGAGCTGATTCGATTTAAAATCGAATTCAAATCGGAATATGGTACATTTATTTACTTTCTTAACCTTGTATCTGATTGAATAGTTAGATAGGAAAAGCACATGTGTTAACTAAAAAATAAAGATTACTTTCCTAACTAACTTTTCGAGCAGATACAAGGTTGAGAAAGTAAATGGACGATATAATAATCGCTACTGTCTGGCGGTACGGATCCCTCGGTAATCGAGTCCGACTCTGACTTGACCGAATTTTATTTATGAATGGTATCACCGCGCTTGCACGAAATACTACTTACCTAAAAAACAATATTAAAACGACTACTATTCTTGGGAGATAAGACTATTATGACTTACTTTTATCTCTTTCTAATTCTCATGTATCTAATCATGGCTTATATTAATTCAGGTGGAATTCCTCAGTGACAGGTTAATACTTTAATTGGTTTATGAAACGTAGGAAAATTGCGAAAATAGAATATGTATGAGAGAATAATAAATGTGACCACGGCATCTATAAACAAGTAGGTATTGTACTACGTGTTTGTGCATGTAGACGATATGTACCTTTATAATAAATAAAATAATAATAATAAAATTTATTGAATAAGACAGTTACAAAATCATACTTAAGTATCACAAAAAAAATGTACATAGAAAAAAAAACAATAGTATAGATGCAGCCGGATCTTAAATTAGGATTACCCTGTGCCATAAGCACCAGCACTCTTCCAGTGACATAATATTTGGTGAGTGTTTGATAGAGGATACAACAAGTAGATGTATTGAAAAAATAAAAACTCAAAAATTTGATTAACAGAATATTATAACAATTGTTTAAAAGAAATTAATAACCCAAAAATATATGAGAAGACTGTGAAGAAAAGTGATTTTATGGAGTTTATCAAGGAAAGCTAGTTTTATGGTACGAAGTAAACAAAAAAAAAGCGCCGGTATAATTTGAAACTTTCGAAATAACTGTTGTTGTCTATCAAGGATAGAAGTTGATGTATCTACATTTACGATGTTATTAAATCTCTAAATTAAGAGATTTCAGAGTTGATTTAGACCTTGGGGGTTATTGTGACATGGCTATAGCAGTTATATATTTCTGTACTTTTCTCACAGAAAAAAATAAACTGCAAAGTCATAATATCCTCATGAATATAATCTTAAAATAACTAGACCTAGTGCGTTGTGACTCACTGACTCAGAAAAAATAATGATTATTTTTACTGAGTAATAATGATTTCACTTAGTTTGCTGACTTCTGTATCGGTAGTACTTATACAATTGTAATCACTCAATGAAAATAATATTATTGCACCTGAATTATGTTATGTAACGTAAGTTTTATAGCCAGTCACCGGAATGACGTTTTGTTCTATTTAATATTATGAATTCAAAGAAAAAACTACCAGAGCTATTCTACAAAATCAGAATTCAAAAGCTGCACTATACTGAAAGGTTCTACAATTTTCCAAGGCAAAAAAACTTTAGAAAATGACATTAAAATTAAAAAGCATTAACAGCGAATTCAAAAATTTCATTTAGAAAAACAGCAAGAGCCGATTTTTCTAATCTAAAACTAATCCTTGCATAAAATAAAATTGAGTGCAAAAGACGGACTTAGTGCTACAAGCATTCTCACCAACCTTCAGGTCTGTGACAAGAAACCAAAGAATACGTGCAATAAAAATACATTTCTTATCTTTACCCGACGAGGGAATAGTAATAATTTTGATACGCTATGTATATGTCAAAACATTAACAATTCAAAATATTGATTCAATAAATTGGCCATGATGACGTCTCTTTTACACGTCGGTAATATGGAGTGAATAGCTACTAGCGCTTCGGACAACACCATATAAAATGAAGCATAATATTTAATTATGTTACTACTTATAAGACTGAAATTATTTCCAATAGACGTAACGTCCATTTAATACTTGTTCTTATTTGTAACAAGTTATGACTTATTGTAGGTGGTGTCCCTACTTATCCCTTAATCCCTACTCACCCTGTTTTACAGTATCTAACTCTATTTATAAACCATTTATTTACTTCTCCTACCCTCCAAACTGCAAATAATATTATCGAATATTCCTTATCAACATGCTATAAATTTCACATTATAAACTATAACAATAGAAATGCAAATGTATGTCCGGTGGACGGTAAACCTGGCTACGTGCTGTGCGGAAGGTCGTTCGCTATCGGTATCGGCTCGCTATCAGATCTCTTATCACATCGCTACGTCACGAACTGCGGCGATATTCGTCGGTGGACGTCGAGTTGGCCAATGCCTGGTGTAATTTGACCTTTACGTTCATAGGACGAATAAATAACGTGTAGATAAGCCTAGATTAGGTTGGGATTGATTTTCAAAAACCACTGATTTCCTGGATTATGGCACCAGTGTTGTACACTTTTAGCTGACAGGAACCAGTGATGGACACTTAACTCTTAATTCAAATTTCATACGGTCCTAAATTGATTGTTACAAAACAAATGACTAAACCTTATCATATGTAAAAACAGAATCAATTGTCCATTTTTGGTCCGGTGACTGGTTCTGTCACCCAAATTAAGACACATTATGACTAAAAATAATTAAAATATTTTGACGACTCGTTAACTTAGTTGATACTTGATAGTGACCCTGCCTACGAAGTTAGCGGTCCTGGGTTCAAATCCCGGTAAGGGCAGATATTTGTGTGAGGAGCGCGAATATTTGTTCCCGAGTCGAGAATGTTTTCTATGTATATAAGTATTTACAATCATTGTCTAGTACCCGTAGTACAAGCCTAGAGCTTAGTTTGGGATTAGGTCAATTGGTGTGACATAGTCTCCTGATATTTACCTATCATAGCAGAATATATAGACCCAAAATTATTTAGCAATAATATAATATCTTGATATTATTATTATTATAGCATTGTTAGTTAGTTCCTAAGAGGAGCTATTAGTCAAGCCCCAGGTTTGGGGCCTGCACTCGGTGACCCAGTTGTATAAATAGCTGCGCCTGCGCATAATCGCGGGTCAATACACGCGCAGGGCACGGGAGCGCGGAGAAGACTTACTCCTATTATTGTATCTTTATTTTGAAATTCAGAAAAATATTAAAAACCACAAATACAAACTACTAAGTTTTGCAAACTTTTGTAACTCACGTCATTCGTGAAATGTGGAATTAAAGAAGATGTAGTGACTAAGATTGAAAATGGTTCGGTCTTTTGGGAAGGATGGATGAAAGAAGATTGACGAAAGAGATATACAGATCGAAAGTGAGTGGACGGATCGGAAGGGGCCGCCCTAGGCGTACTTTTTCGAGTCAAATCGGAGAAATACTGGAAAAGGGCCGAATCTTAAGTACCCGAAACCGACGTGCGTGCATAACTCGATGTATGAATGTGGAAGAAGCGAAAGAAATTTGTTAAGATCGTAGCAAGTGAAAAGAAGTGGTCTCTGCCTACCCCTCTGGGAAACAGGCGTGATTTAACGTATGCATGTATGTATAAAATTTTATCATTTTATAAATATTTACACTGGCTTCAACCAAGAATCAGTGTCGTAAAAATTTGTGAGCTACTCCACTAGAACTTTACTCCGTGAACACTTAAAGCTATTGGATAACCGATTCAATACAATTCGTCATACATAATGATTGGAATTACTCATTCAATTACTGCACTGCAACTTAGACTGCAGTCAAACAACCGCATAGTTTACAAAACATGCACCTCGTGTTGAAAGAAACATGAATCAAGAGATATTTGAGAACTTGTTTCTTTATTGTGAAGTGATATCTATGTACAAGCTCTATTCTACACACTAAGATTGTCAGATAATGCATTTTACTCTGTAAGTGAATTTATTGACACTGAATTTTGACTTTATAATACCTATATATATAATTTTGACATTGTTTATTGTACTACCATTTGTATATTTAACTTTGTGACTCGTTTTATTATTATTTGTGTTTTATAATCCATTTATTTTTGACATTGGCTTTTGCTACATTACTGTTTTTGTTTATACTTCTTTGACGATCATAATATGAATTCTGTATAATTGACATGTGTGCAATATAACTGTATTTTATATTATGAAATAAATAAATCTAAATCTAAATCTAAGACTATTATTGGTTTTGGCATGCTATCGTATTGTCAAGGTTATGATAACATTTATTTACTTGACAATAATGACGAGGGTTGTGCGCTCTCGTTCTCTAAGCGGATCGCTCCAAACTAGTACAATCGCTCAAATGTACTAGGTCGGTCTTTTAATTGTTTTAGTACACTATAACACCTAAAGAAACGTGTCTGTTCATGGTCCTTATTTGCGCTCCTGTGACCGAATTAATTACCGGTCGGTCATTCATTCGAATTGCTTTGCTGTCAGTGTCACCACTGCTCTCCGTTCGGTTCTTTCTCCACGTCTACAGTCAACCAATTTGACTTCTAGGCCACTTTGGACTATGTTAAAGTGACGTTGTCAACCAAAACGTAAGAGACTCCCTATGATTTGGTTTACAACGTCACGTTGACAAAGTCCAAAGTGGCCCAGGAATCAAATTGGTTGACTGTACAATAAGAACTAAGAACAGAAACTATAGGGAATAGTTGGTTCTAGTACAGCGACGGTAATTCATTATTTTTGGTACGTCAGCCAAGAAAGTGGTCTACCAGTTTTGACAAAACTTTATGTGAGATCTAATTATTGCTAAGGTTGACATTTCGTCGCTTAGCTAACACTACCGCACAAGTCAGATTTGCTTACTTTTCAGGAGAGACAAAAAACTATTAATGAAAATACCGCCTAAGTCAACCTAACTTTTCGTTACAACACCGCTCAAATACTCTTGTTTTTAATCACGATTATATGAAGTATTTCAATGAATAAACTATTATGTTTAATTTTAAATAAGTTCACTTACCTTTTAACTGCATCAGAAGAGTCAATCCGTTAAGAAAACTTCAGTAATTTAGAAACAAAACATTTAAACTTATCGACCAGCGACGTTGATCAAGCCAAACACTACGGCGAACTGATGACTTGCGCGGTTTTGGTGCAATCAGTGAGTTGTAGTATTACTTCTATTTGAATAACGCGCTTTAATTGGTCGAAATTACTTCCTGCGAGAGCTGATTCGATGCGCTGAAAAATGATCAAGCGAATGGTGTATAAAACGTCACATGGTCAAATTATGACTTGTGCGGTATTGTTAGCTAAGCGACGATTTGTCATTGTCATAATAATATTGCAAGGGAAAATCGAACTTGTTGTACCATGACGTGCAAATGAACTTGTCTACCAACCGTAGGGTGGTAGACCACATTTTTGGCCGACTGAACATACGGTAATATGTCAAACGGAATATGGTTTTCCCGAGAAGAACACAGCCCCCGTACCAACTACGAGATGGTTTCATAAGAAAAACATTAACTGATAACACCGAGATTAAAGTGATTTAGGTAAAGTGGTTTCTTATCTTTGATCGAGCTATGATCAAAGGTTTGATAACAGAACGCGTGATTTTTATAGTACGAGTGTTATATCATCACAATCTTGATCGCTTAACACCAGTGGCAGTGAGTTTACTCGATTTGTATTTGTGTACCATAATGGTGTTTTAAGTCATAGGTACGTACGAGTAATGAACGCAAGAACGTATTTTTTCAAGAAACTGTTGCTTGTTGGAAGTCGTTATAAATGAAAAAAATGGCGGTACATGTCAAATCAGAGGGCCCAGACAAGATGCACTACGCTAGCTAGCGTTTCTGTTCGTTTAGTTTTTAAGCCAATCGCGTCACTGGTAGATGACGTGATACGAAGAGTCACGTGACGTGCCAGTGACGCTATTGGTTTAAAAACTAAACGAATAGAAACGATAGCTAGCTTAATGCGTCTTGTCTGGGCCCTCTGCTTTGACATTTACGAAGTAGACAGATGCAAAAATACACGTCAACTAGACATGAATTACGATACTCCCCAAGAACGCGGAATAATGGTTTCCGAGTTGCCTGATCTCTCGTTGTGGTGATTTGCCCTAGGCGGCAAAATCGCCCGATTTAACAGTTCTAGACTTTTTTTTATAGGATTTCTTGAAGTTCTTAGTCTATGTCAACAAGTCTCAAGACCTATCAAGCCCTCGAAAAGAATATCCGTCAGGAATGCGAGAACCTATCGCCGGAAGTTCTGGCAAGAGTCATGGAAAATGCTATATTTAAATCGGGCCCGTATGGTCATTAATTCTGGCCACTTGGCTGATATAATTTTCTCGATTTAATAGAAAAAAAATTGAGGCATTCAATGTACACAATCCAAAGAGTTTCATTTATAAAAAAGTTACAGACAAAGAACATCGGGTGATAACTAACCTCAATCAAACCTAACCATAAATCTGAAACTTTACGGCTCCAGCATAAAAGTTATGACTATCAATAATGATATAAACAAAAATATTCTGACCAAACAAAAATAGGAAACAACGGGCCCTTGTAGAGAAAATAACAATAATTGTAGAGTACTTACATTTAAAAAAAAAAGAACTACTTCCTCTTATATAGGTATGAGGTACAGTAGTTTGCTATCCTATCTATGCCTGTTACATTACAAATCCATATCAACATTCGAATTTCAAAAAAAAACATGCACTCTTGCCCTCTGCAGCGTAGCATACTGATCCACACAAGGATAGATATTACACTTATTTACCTGCATACATAATTGTCCTTTAATTACGTCTTCTCGCCTATTCCTACCACCATCAGCCCGGTAATTATGACATACGTCACACGTCATTACGCATTTACCGGCGCCCGCGCAGCGAATTGATTAACAACGCGAATTGACCTTAATTCCGGCAAGTCGCCATTATTGCACGACGTGATTTCAGGCAAGATGGCTACCGGGTCATTCGCAATGACAATCGTCTGTACCGCCATCTTTAATTACTTAAAGTTATGGAAAAAATATATTTTAACGGCATAAAGAAGCAGCCGGGCTACCTGATGGTGAGTGGGACCTGGGACAAATAGACATTTGCATTGCCAAGACTACAATCTTAAGAATGAAATCTCAAGACTAGGAATGCGTTGTCAACCCTAAGTTCTAAGATGGAATACCTATATGCTAGTTTTTTTGTATTGTGCTACATTATTGGTGCTGTGCACTGTGACCACTTCGCATTTCGTCGGTGCTCTTGCAATACCGCGTAAGTAAAAAAATCATGTAGTTGCAAAATGTACCTTACTGACTTAAATGCTAAGGTGTACTTTGCAACTTATTTAATTTGTTAGTTACGCGGTATTGCAGGAGCACTGACGATTTGGCTTCGAGGGAGGCTCTCCTAAGTAAGCGCCCCGGCTCAGGTAAGTAAAGTTATCATCACTACATAGTATAAAACAAAGTCGCTTCCCGCTGTCTGTCCCTATGTATGCTTAGATCTTTAAAACTACGCAACGGATTTTGATGCGGTTTTTTTTAGTAGATAGAGTGATTCAAGAGGAAGTTTTTTATTTATAATACATTTTGTTTTATGTACGTGTGTTATAGAAAACTCAAATAAACCGAAGCGAAGAGAGGGCGGGTCGCTAGTAAGCTATAAAGGCCGTCTGAGCAAGGCGAGGGTGTTCAAATCGGGTTAGGTACTTTATGCTAGTAATTTCACTGGTTGTTTTATCCCTACACCGGAATATAACAACGTGAACACTGCTACTTGGCTTATTTGCTGTCATCTTTTGTTATGGCTCGGTTATCAACATCGGAGGCAAACGTAACGAGTTCAAACTCAGTAGGACCAGTTGCATTCTACGACAGCTGCTATCGACAACTGTCAAATTGTATGATTTTGATTTAAGCGTACAAAGCGACTGACCGGGCGGATACATTAATCCCATACATTTTATTTGCTTTCGGGGTCCTTAACATCCATAGAAAGCATCTAGACTATGCTCAGTAGTCAAACACTAATATTGTAGAATGATTTGATTTACATACAGGTTTAAATACTTGCCAGATTTGAACGAATCATACTGACTAACATTAAGTTTTAATACGTAGAATTTCTGACAACATACAACTTAACTTTTAATTCTGCAAAATATCACGTGGATGTTTTATAACAGAAAGCTTCCAGATAGCCTTGTTTAAGACATTATTGTATTTAACAAAGGGCAATAAAAACGTGAATAAAAGAAATAGTTATGACAGGCCGTGGGCGACGCCATATTGGGCATATTGATGACATCGTTTACGCCATGTTTGTTTAAGAAAGATGTTTGAGAACACACTGTATCAAGATGATCGTTTTGTGTACGTTATAATTTCACTTTTTTGACTATAGCTACAAAATGAAATATAGCTACATCGCCCCATCGTTACACGTGTCTATAGTTAATCATGTTTAATCAGTTTCTGTTAAGAGGCAAGCTTTTTTGACGATTGTATATTTTTTTATTCAGACGTCATCAACAATGCACACTCTGTTGCTTGACAATAGGTTTGAGCATAAGATGGCGGCGGCGATCCAGGTGGACCTTGCACGAATTAAATACCTCTTTTGGGTTTATGAAAAATCGTTGGTCTAGAAGGCTCTCAGTGAGGATACTGTGAATAAGTATGGATGTGTTTTTCGATTTGAATTACTGTTGATAAAACATCTGTCACTTTCTGGCCAGTATGTAAGTGCGAGAGTGACGGATGATTTATCCTCTCACTCAGACTCAGGATCTTACCTTAACTGGTGGGGTCCTTACGGATACACTTCGACCCTATGGGATCTTTTGTGTAATTACCCCTCTATTAGCGCTTAGTCCAGTGCACCCTCCAATCCTTCCAAAAACCGGGTAGTGGAGTGCAATGGCAGTGCCTTGAAATCGTTTGGTTCTAGGAGGATTTTCATTCCAGATCCAGCGAATTCGTCACATTCACACATGTTTCATTGATTACACATCTCCGCCGCACATTCTACAATTGTTGTCATAAAAGCCCATCTCATTGCGGATGGTAGGACCTTGTGCAGGGTCCGTCCGGATCGCTACCACCATCTTATCCATTAACCTACCGCCAAACAGCAGTGTTCGCATTGTTGTGTTCCGGTTTGGGGATAAGACAGCCGGTGAAATGACTAGCATAGAGGCATTCCATCTTAGTGCTCAGGGTTGGCAACGCATTTGCAGTCTTAGGATTGCATTGCAGTCTTGTGAATGCGAATGTCTATGGGTCACAGTTTCCACTTACCATCAGGTGGCCTGTGTGCTCGTTTGTCTTCTTAATATTCCTATAAAAAACTTTGCTAGGAGATTTTTAACCACAAAGTGCCATGTAAACACTCCGTTAATGTATCGAACTATCGAAGTTGTATTCTGCTCAGTTTCCAAAGTTTTTTGGTTCAGCTCTGGTCAACTCTTTCTATGAAGAGCATACCCTAAGGCGACCGTAGTTTTCCTCTCTTTCTGGTGGTTTTAGACTTGGACTTAGGATTATCAAATTGTTTGTATAGCTTATGTGACACACATATTTAGGCGCGGGAGCAGGAAGCGGCCACTTGACGTGACGGCCAGTCGATGACCCGCTATATAGGTCAGTTTTTGCACACTCAAGGGATGTGGATATACAGAGAGTTTGATCAATGAAAAAATAACATTGCACAATGGAAAAGTACAGTCAACCTATCGATTACTTTGGACTATGTTAAAGTGACGCTGTCCCAAAACGTAAGAGATTTTTATGATGTGATGAATATCACACAAATAAACCTAATTATTAATCCCAAACAAAGCTTACGGATACCTACTAGACAAAACGTTAAACACACTTGATATAGAAAAATACATAGAAAACATCCAAGACTCGGGAATAAATACTTCCGCTTAAATGGGAACCGAACCCCGGAAGGCTAGCTTTAGACGTAAGTACACATATCCTGGATTCCTAAAGCATTCGATTCCATAATCTGCTTCTTATTTTAACCGTTAATAGTGCATCATAAGAACGCTCTCGATTAAAAAATCGTTCCTTAGTAACAAATTTCCATACAATAATTAAAAAAAAGAACTAGTTCACCATCTCAAAAGTTGCTGATAGACTTGAGCATTGATTCGAACATACGCTAGAATGCTCGCCGAAATGAGCGTTCTGAATCATTGCATGGCATGCCAGAGGGCCCAGACAAGATGCACTACGCTAGCTAGCGTTTCTCTTTGTTTAGTTTTTAAACCAATCGCGTCACTGGTAGATCACGTGATACGAAAGTCACGTGATGTGCCAGTGACGCGATTGGTTTAAAAACTAAACGATAGTTAGCGTAATGCATCTTGCCTGGCCCCTCTAAGATTGTAAAGCATAATAACACAAGGAGAGCACAAGAAGTCGCGTTGTGCCCCGGACCTAAGCACGTCCATCTGACATAATTTGCTAAATAGGTGCTGACTTGTTAACCCATTAGAAGAGAGGATGGTTTTGCAGACGAGGCCAATTTATTAAGACTATTTAAAGCCCAGTTTAATTAGGTAAGGAGTTAATCGAATTAACAGAGGCCTATTTTGCGCAGTAAAACCGAATTGCTTCTGACACGCATGTATTGTCAACATGTACATGTATTGTTTGTACATGAAAAATGTACGTAAGTATGCAAAAACTGATAAAATGTGTGTTTGATTAATAAATATCTACCCTGCTAGAGGAGGTGCATCTTATAGTGGTTTATTTTAATTTAAATACTTACATTTCGTTTTAATTTTTTTAAATGTTAATGCTGAATTCTGTAAATGTTATGTCCATTAAATAACCTTTTGCAATATCTGGAACTGAATGTTAATTACGATAGATCTTAATTACTTGACAGTAATGGCGGACGAGTTAATAACAACACGATAACTTTTCTAAAGCAATATGGTTTTACCTCGTAGAATTAGAGCTCCAGTACGCGTGGTGGCAACAGCCGGGAAGAAGTGGAGATGAGAGGCTCCATCTAGGAATAATTGGAGGAAATTAGGGAAGGCATGTTCAATACTGGAAGGATTGCTCGAGATGATGGTGTCGTATACTACTTACTATACTAGAACCCCAGTGTTTTGAGATCTCACTGAAAATTTGTTTATCAAAAGTTCCTTGGACCCTACTTATCACCAGGTGGCCAGAGTGCTGGTTTTCCTCGAGTCTCCACACCGACTAAAGAACCCTTATTCGTCCATATTTTGACCTTTCCCCTCACACGTGTTGCGGTCACTCCCTTCCCCATTAGCGGGAAAGGGCTCCCACGGGCAGGGCTTCCCATTGAGATTTATGTGCGCCGGCGCCGGTCAACTCGCGCAAGTGGATAATGCCTTGTTATAGCATGGGTGCCATTGCGCAATTGATCGGCAGATGTTTTGCTTTTTAAATCATCAATATTTGAAAACAGAAGAAGGTTGTTATGTGTTTGAACTGTTTGAACTGTCATAAAGGTGTCACAGACTGCATTTTGTCGCTTGTCGCTCAGTGCGTCACTTTCTTTGCATTGATAGAGAGGGAGTATTGAGCGACAACGCAGTCTCGGGCGACTTGTGGTAACCGCCCAGTCCGTCGACCAATCGACGTGTTATGATATTTTTGCAACGTTATTATAGCTCTTACTTGACAGTAATGGCGGTTGAGGTAAAAACCATACCATAACACGACAAAAGCAATATGGTTTTATCATTGGTTAGAGGTCCCAGCTCTTCTTTTTCATTAATTTCTTCACAAATTTTAGGCTATCAGGCGGAATGACCGACTTGAGATTGCTATTAATAGACTTTGAACTGTGTTTGTTTTTTGTATGTTTGTGTGTAATCGTCTAGTGCCTAAGCTGATGAACTAATTTCAATGCATTTATTTTGTTAAGACTACAATAATAATAGTAGGTACCATTCATACGATCTGGTTTCAGTATTTGCATTTTTTTACGTGGATCACGGCGTGTTTAGTCAATTTTGTAGCAAGCCCTACGAAGCTGGCTATCAAGGGCTCGATTCCCGTTTAGTGCAAATATGTATACCTATAAATACTAAGATAAAAAAAAAGTTAAGTTTATAATATTATCTTTGTACTGTACCCAAATTCCACACAATAAATGATTTGATTTGATTTGATTTGAAAAAAATCATCATCATCATTTTACCCACTGCAGGGTAAAGGCCTCTTCGTTTATTCAGTAAACCGCACGAGCGCTTTTACGCGTCCAAATTTTACCAGTGTCCAAGAGGAGACCACTGCTGAGACAAAACGCCGCAATGTTTTCAAAATTTAAACGAATAACTAAAATGTCAGCCATCAAGGGTTAAATGGCCACTTATGACGATTGTTTCCAAGTATTTAGCATACAAAAAACAATAGATTGATTGAACCACCTTATCATTCAATTACCATTTCAAAATGTCGTAAAGGATCACTAAAACGAAAAAAACTATTGAAACACGATCGTCTTAAAACTTTCGTTCGTCCCGTCTCAATCGCGCAACTTTACAAGGACACAAGAGTAACAAGGATAACAAACGTCGAATTTCTTTTATCTAAGTGCAGAGCGCAGCCCCGACAGGTGCGCGCGCGGCGCGCGGCCCGAGCTATCCCGAGCATTTCCGAACTTGCTCTTTTTTACCGACCGATATAACACCGGCGCAGTCCACTGATTTTAACAGTTTCATTTCGAATTAAAATACTTAAGAATAAAAAACAACGGTGGAAAAAACACGCGCGTAAATGTTGTTATAATGTAACAGTGTTTCGTATTCTTTATTATCCTGTTTTGTCTGCTTGAGACACTATTTTGAATAAGCAGATATTTCAATCACTATAAGTACTGAGAATGAAAGACTAAGGGCTGTTAATAATAAACTAATCTCAATTGTAATGCTCGTCTCGAGATGCGTCAAAAATTACAGTGTTCTATGGTTTGACGTTTACTTTGACGTACCTTGTGACGGGCTTCTCAGACAAAATGTGTATATTAATACGGGCCTAAAATAATGACAAACACTTTCTTGCAGATTTTTTATTTGTTAGTAATTAAATTAACAACGGTTACAATTCATAGTCGTTAACAATACGACTTACCTCCAATTCATGAGGCTTGTCAATATATTAAACAGTTCACTGGTGAATGTATCGTCAAAGATGTACCGTACGGGTAGAACAAGTTGGTTTTTCTCTCTTGTCGCTAAATAATTTAATTAATGAAAAACAACATAAAATAATACAACAACCATAACACAATAACTGAAAAAGAAAACTAAAATTATATAAAACTAACTCTAAATATATAAATTAACTAAAACATTAAATCTAAGAATGGCCCCCGCGGCATTGTACCAAAGATGCTGGCGGCATTTCCTCGCTGGATGGTTAAACTTATACGCTGAGCGAAAAAACTGCCATCTCTTCGGTCTCCCGTGACGACAATGAGCCTCTTTGAAACTTAGTTTATCTCTATCGTTACAGACTAGTTAGAGAGAGAGATTAGAGCGATAAAGAACTCGCGGACAACTTGTACTAGCCCTCCTGATTGTGAATAAGCGCTTAAACATTTCAAGTTGAAGTAAAATTACCACAGATATTACAAATTAGTGCATTCACTTCGGTGGTTTTTGAATAAAAGGTGTCTAAGAAACTTATTGCTACTTCATGACATTAATATTCGGTTTGTCATGTTTAGAAAGACGTATTGTTACAATTCTTTATAGATGAATTAGCGAGAGCGTGGAATTGCATATGTAGTGGTATTGTGTGTGTATAGGCAAGATAAATGAGAGAAATGTACTTAAAGTACTTCTCTCTCTCTTTATCTTGCCTATAAACACACAATACCACTACATATGCAATTGCACACTCTCGCTAATTAATCTATACTATATTACTGTTGTTAATCGGATCCCTGCGACGTCGCCACCCATTCAGCAGCGTGTGACACAAGGCGACGGAATGCCCGTCCAACATTTTAACCAATAACCTTCGATCTTCGTTAGCTTTAGTAAAGCGCGATCTATCTTTGTAGATATAGGGTATTTCATGATTTTTACTCGTCATGTTATCTTAGGGTCCTGGCAGGTATATTTTCGATATTTTAATTTCGATGATATTATTTTAAATCTATTTCAGTTTGGTTACTTTAATGATTGAACCTACTTTATAAGTTTGGCGTTTTGCGGGTGGTAGGACCTTGTGCAGGGTCCGTCCGGATCGCTACCACCATCTTATCCATTAACCTACCGCCAAACAGCAGTGTTCGCATTGTTGTGTTCCGGTTTGGGGATAAGACAGCCGGTGAAATGACTAGCATAGAGGCATTCCATCTTAGTCCTCGGGGTTGGCAACGCGTTTGCAGTCTTAGGATTGCATTGCAGTCTTGTGAATGCGAATGTCTATGGGTCACAGTTTCCACTTACCATCAGGTGGCCTGTGTGCTCGTTTGTTTTCTCTATGCCATAAAAAAAAAAAGTTTTATTTGATATGTAAAGGGTTTTAGATCCTTGAAATTGTACAAACAGCAACACGCTTAACTGTACATCGGTGGACCTTATTACAAAAGGCATAAGGTCTACCGATGGACAGTTAACAGTGTGGGTGATGGTACCATGGTGCCTCAGTATCTAATTTGCGGTCAGATATTTTTGCTAATAAATATAGCTTAAAGTAAAAATAGGATAGATACTTTTTTTTTCACCGTACACGCGTTCACAGGGCTTCTGTCAAACGATCGAACGTAAAATTGCTTTCTAATTCAGAATATACGCGCTAAATAATGTTTTGTACGCTCTGACGTGACTACTTAAACTCGCCAGTTTATATAAGTTGCGCCGCGTTGATTATTTCACTCGTTCGTTTTTAAGAAAATAACACCCCTGGTATCGAATGTTTTGTTTTTTTCAAATTGAGAACCGTTCCTACGGAACTCTAAAACAGGAGTGGTATGCGACAGTGGCGTCGGATTACCGGCTGGACAAATATATCGAGGACGTTTTTTATAATGGCCGCCATCAGGAATAACATACCGAGCGCGTTCTTAACTACTTATGTCGCTTATTTTGGAATGTGTATTAGTGATTCATATTAATGTTAATAGTTTATTACTTATGTAAACAAAGAATATTACTTATGTAAACTATGTTTAATAGGAATGTTTGATTTTATTAACAATTATGCATAAACTTTATCCAATTGTCTCTATGTATTTAATAAAGCTTACTAAGAAACTACAATGTAAGAAGATGTAAGTTTCTTGATATATAACTTTTATTGTGAAACAAATATCCTAACCAAAACATAAATGTAAAAAAGGGCACGTTTGGTTCAAATACGTCAGGGGTTCGATTTTATCGACAGAAGCCTTGCAGTCAAATTGAAAATGCACGCGCTAAAATGTGTTTTGTTCGCTCTGACGGGATTACTTAAAATCGCCGCTGCGATTTCGCTCTTTCGGTCGACCGTCCGTTGTTTTTGAGAGAATAACACCCTTGTGTAGAAAAATAATCTATAAAAAGGTACCTATATAACGTTCTTAAAATTATATCAAAGACCATTTGTTACTTACATTAATATTAATTATGGTGAAAATCGCATCAAAATGCGTTGCTTAGTTTAGTCTGTTACCGCCTTACTTATACATACATACACACATTAAATAACGCCTGTTTCCCAGAGGTGTAGGCAGAGACCACTTGCTTCCACTTGCTACGATCTTGACAAATTTCTTTCGCTTCTTCCACATTCATACATCGAGTCATGCACGCACGTCGGTTTCGGGTAGGTACTTAAGATTCGGCCCTTTTCCAGTATTTCTCCGATTTTACTCGAAAAAGTACACTAAGCGTAAGGACAAAGCGTGATTTAGCTACTCCACGGTTTTTCCACGTTTATAAGTATAGCGGATACTGCGGATAGTGTTTAAGGAAATAACAATGGATGATTTCTATTTACCTACTCGTACGTGGATGAAGTCGCAATAAAAATAATTATAATTAAATTATTCCATCGTTTCGTATCTATTGAAACAGTAAACGTTAATTCATAAAGTACGAAATAACGCTCATTGAATACAAAACGGACACATTCCAAAATAATTTGCTTTTCCATTAAAAATCGTATTCCAACCGCTTCCAAAGTTAAAATGCAACACTGACTCATTTCGGATTGTGTCCGTTTTGTATTCAATGAACGATATAGCTGTCTTGAGACATGGAACGCAACGGTTCACCTTCGACTAAAGTAATGCAATTATCTGCATCCATGTAAAACAGATTTGTGTGACTATGTCTAGTTATACCTACCTTAGTGAGGATAATACTTGGATTTACCCCTTAATTTTTTTTTTCTTGTAATTTGGTTTTATTTAATTTGGGTGCCCCAAAAATAAACGTTTTTTTCTATGGTTTAAGTTTTTCTTATTTTGTTAACAGTACTACCATAATCAGTATCTTTAATATTATTTATTTAATCATCGTGAATAATATGAACAAAAAGAAGGCGAGAAATAGGATAGAATAAAAATAACTTTATTCTACTGTAGAAAAAATACACATTTCGAGTTTAATAGGATTTTTCCAGAGCTGTAGGTACAATGATACCTAGTTCGATGTCAAAAAAACCGTTGCTTTCTTTTTATAGACACGGAAGTTTTTTTTTTCAAGTTTTATGTTACAACTTTGTCATTGTAATGTACCTGCATAAACTATGCCAAATTATAGTACCAAGAGTCATTGAGCTAGACCGCGGGCAGACGGACAAAGTACGGACATTGCTATAACTTAGTTAAGTTAAACATTTTTTCGGGGACCAGTTCGTCTGGTTCTGTTGCCATGACGACGGAGGGTAATACCAGTTCCGGGACCAAAATCCATATTACCTACCTTCCACGAAAAACGTGAAATAGCGTGAGGAAGGCAATTTGTTTTATGTCTGTATTTAATATTTAATATTCGTAATGTTTTTACTTACTTCTTGTTAACATGAGTCAGGTAGAAAAAAATATTCTTTCGGTCACTGCTGACTAATTTAACACTGCAATAACAAACTCTAGCATGACGTAATTTTTATATATTGGATCATGTAAAGGAAACGTTTCGGAGCTTGTCCAAGCTAATCCCAAAAAGCAATCACCAAAATGTTTGTATACAATCAACATTATATTATGTTAGTGTCACTCTGCTTATTATTTTTTATTTTTGTCAATTGTATGTGTGTTTTGTAATACGCAAATAAACGTTTTATCTATCTATCTATCTATCTATTTTATTACGAAATGGTGAATTAGAAAAAGATACAGAAAAACACAAGGCCCGTTATACTTTATTAGTTATACTGAGTACCTATAACTATAACCCGCCCTAGCTTTGCTTCGGTTCATGCGAGTCTTTTACGACACCCGTAGGTACATAAACGAAAATTAATTATACATAAAAACTTTCCTCTTGAATCTATCTATTGATGAAAACCGTGTACATAAAGGCACTGCACGCGCCGCCGTTGCGAATTTACGGCATAAGACTTGTTACTAAGTGCCCGTGCGGGCAAAATATCGTTCATTATTCCAGGGGCCCTAGACAAGATGCAGGATACTACCGCGTCCCTGGTGCGCCGCGTCCGGGCCAGCCCCAATACCATCCTCAGCATGGTACGGAGCAGGGTAGACTGCCCTTACATGCGTCATTGTTGTGGGTTACATGCCCCTTACAATTAGTGTAATTGGGATTGTTCATATTTTTTCAATTACTCCAATTCGAAAACCATTTCGAGGCACAGGGCTTTAAAACCGTTCTACATTAATAAGTTTATAATATATATATCTGTATTGGATATTTTGACAAAAGTGTATTAAACCTTTGCTTGACTTTCGTTTTCGGCCTGAAGCCTTCCTAGGTGTATCTTACAGGTTAAGCGAAAACCGCTTGAAATAGTATGTTTTAATACACTGTTAAAGTCACCTTTTATCATTAGATATCATTTAAATGTTGTAATTTATTAGAAAGTGCCAACCCAAATTTAAAATAATCATGTCATCCGTAAAATGTCTGCTAAATGAATAAAGATATAAAAACAAAACTATTGGGTCAAATACAAAATTAATGAAATTGGTCTCTTAAAATTACCTATTCTTTCGAATTACAATGTAAAAACCGTGAGTAATTTTATTTGGTCTATCCCAATTAGTTTCTAACAATTAGGATTAAAATAAAATAAATAAATAAATATCAGGGGACAATGTCACATCAATTGACCTAGTCCCAAACTAAGCTCAAGGCTTGTATTATGGATACTAGACAACGATATAAATACTTATATAGAGAAATATACAGGGTGGAAAGATAAGTCGGGCCCTGGAGGGAAACTACCTTAAATCCTTAAGTAGGCTCATTTTACTTAAAGGAGACATTTCTTTATTTTTAAAAAGAAACAAAACTGCATTCAAAGATTTTCTTAAATTTTCTTGCCTCAACCGGGAATCGAACTAGCTAAAAATGTAAAAAATTAAAAGTAGCTATTTTATTCTTCTAATCGATAGAATTATTGTTCGAGATTAAATGTCTCTAAGTAACACTTAGTATTAGAAATAAAAAAACGTGAAATTTAACATTAATCATATCGAGTGTTTACTTTTTACATATTTACCTGGTTCGATTTCCGGGAAAGACAAGATTATTTAAGGAAATCTTTTAAAGCAGTTTTGTTTCTTTTAAAAAATAAAGGAATGTCTCCTTTAAGTAAAATGAGCCAACTTAAGGATTTAAGGTAGTTTCCCTCCAGGACCCGACTTATCTTTCCACCCTGTATACTTAAATATATAGAAAACATCCATGACTCAGGAACAAATATTTGCGCTCATCACACAAATATCTGTCCTTACCGGGATTTGAACCCAGGACCTCTAGCTTCGTAGGCAGGGTCACTACCAACTAGGCTATCACGTCGTCAAATTAAGGAACTACTAACAATATATGAGTGTAAATTTACTCGAAATAAATGACTATTATATTCTATTCCCCGTGTGGTAGCCGGATTAGAATAGTGCCACTCCGTATCTTTCCGTGGATGTCGTAAAAGCCGAATAAGGTAATAAAGGCGTGTAGTACTGTTAGGCGATGGGCTTGCAACCTGTCACTAATACACTGGTAAACATCTTCGCCTAAGTGTGCAAAATGTGGTTACAGAATTATCAAAAAGTTTTTATAGTTGTTGGAAATTCTGTAGCTCTGCCTACCCCACTCTGGGAATAAAGGCGTGAGTTTATGTATGTATATTCTATTCTATTACCTAACTAGTGTTTCGTTTTAAAACCAATCGCGTCACTGGTAGATGACGACTGGTGGTGTTATTTAGGGGCGCTTGTCGTATCGCATAACGTTTTTAGTCCTAAAAATGTTTGGCCGAGAATGTTTGGCATACTGTTGAATGGCATACTACTCGTTTGTACTAATAATTTTTGCGAATTCTCATTTAACGTCCTAAAGCAAGTTTGTCCTAATATTGATAACTCTAAAGTCTAATTACCTAAAGCATAATATTCCTAACATGAATTGTCCTAAAGATTATTTTGCCTATTATTAAACTGGCTACAATTACAGCACCTAAACTAAACTATGGTAGGCGTGAAGTCAGAATCGTTACGTATTCTACCTTCAGGCAGGTCAGATTTCGGTTAGGTTAGGTATGACGACGAGCGAAGCGAGGAGTGTTAGGTAGAACTGTGACCCTAACGAGCGAGAGATTTTAGCACATTAAATATTAGGAATATTACAATTATGCACATCAATCATTCGACAGTTGAATCTTAGCCACATCAAACGATAGGACAAATAATGTTTAGGACAAACGATAATAGGAGCAACAATTTCGGACAATCAAAAATATGCGGAACAAAGTGTATGCCACACGTTATTACGACAAAAGACGTTATGCGACACAACGATAGGACTAATAATTGTATGCCATTCGATATAGACCCGTAATTTAGGCCTCATTCCATGTGGTCTAATTTTCCTATACCAATACTAGCACTATATTTCTAAGCTTTTAATTCCAAGAGTAATAGACAACAAAGATGTAACAGACAATAGTCATCGGCGGGCTGTCACAGTGGGCGTCCTTGGTTCGGTTCCTGTACATTAATAACGTCTATTAGTCAGCGTTCTGTTTAAATCCAACCGTTTATAACCATTAGATAAAGTCTAAAGGTTACTGGGTTTCTAGTGAAAAAGGGTAATGTCTAATTTATGTATTAACTAACAAACTTATCATAGAGCAAAATAAGCCTTAAAATCTTAAAAAAACGGTGCATTTTGCTACCTATAAAATTTTTACTTACGCGGTCTTGCAGTTTATCGACGATAAGTCGACTTAAATCGTACTAAAAAGGGTAGAATAAGCGGAATATACTAGGCTTAAACCCTTTTTTCCCTTGATCTTTAGAAGAGTTTTACCCTAGGTCCCTATTCGAAAATAATTGCCAATGGTGGTATTCTCTTATAAACTCTAGTTGAACGTTGGTTCGAGTGAGCGAAGTCATACGAGCGGACTCACTCAACGGGTAAAGCGGTTCTGAGAATGCACGCCCTTAAATGTGTTGACAACTTCAACTCGCCGGTTAATATTTGGTGCGTCGAGTTCAATAACGAGTTGTTTAAAAGAATTACCTACCCCTACCATGAGTTACAATTATCATACTCGCTAGCGAGTCGAATGCTATATCGCTCACAGTATTGTTATAGAGTGCGAGTAACTGTAACTAATTGTAACTTTGCGACGTCATCTCGAGGAGGTAAACAGTGTAAAAAAAATACAAGAAGACAGCTAACAGGAACACAGGTCACCTAATAGTAAGTGGAGTCCGAGACCCAAAGCATTTGCAATAATTGAAATCTAAAGACTGCAATACCTATGCCTGCAACTGCGTGCGGCAACTTACGTCAATCTATACATTTTCGATCACGATAAAGTTGTCATAATGCAACTTGTCTAAGGCCACAGAGCTGCAGTTATTCTGTAAAGAACAGCGAGCAAAGTAAACTTGACGGGTAAAGCTACCTAAATAATGCACGGATGCACACCCTTAACTGGCCGGTTAATAATTGGTCTGTCGAGTTTAAGAGCGAGTTGTAAGAATTAACTACCTACCTGTCTAACGCTGTTCCAGCAGGTATTATCGATCGATCAGATACTCCGTGACACGCATAGCGCCGTGTCTGTTCTCGGAAAGTCCTGCGTGTGCGCATATTTCGGGACCGGGCGCGCGCGTTGACGTGACTGCATTCGACCCTTTAATGCTATGCTAAAATGATACATTGAAGAATTTGTAGCGCAGCATTGATGGATGTTTGTTTGTTATTGTGATTGGTGACGTTACTTGAATTTTGTTTTGATTTACTGGTAAAAAAAAATCGTTAAAGATTTTTCCATTTCCCTAAACCTATGTCAAAATCAAAATAAATAAGTAAATTGAAATACGCTCGTTGTGTCCTTTACTTACATAAAGAATTCCTACAAAAAGATTTTTAAATATCGAAAAAGACTGAGAATGCGTTGCCAAGCCTCAGTAAGATGAAATGCCTATATAAGTACCTACTAGTTATTTTATTTGGCGGTGTCTAACTCACTCACTGAAGCACAACAATGCGAACACTCTAACCTGGCTGGTATGACGGTGGTACAGTACCCACTTGTTTTATCGACACTTTTTCATCGAATGCACCATTTCACCGAATTTCACTTCATGGAAAGCTATTTTCTGCTAAAGCCGTATTTCTTTAGGTTATCTTAAATATTCATTACGTAAGGTTAGGTTAGACTTGTTACTATAGAAGGTTAATCCCTGCGCCTAGAAAGACCTATCGAAATTTAGCAGCATGGTTTCTGCCGTTGGATCGAACGTATAAGGCTGCTTAATGGGAAACGCACGCGCTAAAATGTGTTTTGTGTGCTCTGACGGGACTACCTAAACTCGCCGCTGCGATTTCGCTCGTTCGTCCGACCGTCCGTTGTTTTTGAGAGAATAACACCCCTGGACGGTCCCTCTCTACTGCGAGGTACATTAATTTAATATTTTATCTTAATACTTAAGTATCGAATACCCCATCAGCAATAGCACTGCGAATGATAACAAAAACAACGTTCTCAATCAGTTATTGTTCTTAGTATTACATTATACTCTATCAATACCACGGACACGATCATGAGTCGATTTCATATGAAAATAACAGAACCGGGCACAGAACTTGAAGTCAAACATTGTATGTAAATCACTTAAAGGTTGCGGTGTTCGTGTGTAGTGGTAACACCAACACAACAATGAGTCTGAACAAAATTTACGCACACAATTGTGCGAGATCGAATATGACAGGCTCCTATTGTCATCTATTCACACATTCGCACACACATGTGCGTACGGACGTTAAAGAGTTCAAGTAATTTATGGGGCCATAAAAACTATACTAAGAAGTCATAAAACATGATTAGTTTACTTTTGGGTTTTTGCGAAGGACTTTTCAGGCTAATTGTTTATGCAGACTGTCTTTGAAATTTTTTTCGGTTGTTGATCTACTTTGATGGACTGTTTTTTTGTCTATTATTAGTGTCCTAGTACCAGGCAAAGGAGTCTCTTTTCTGACGGACGAACGAGTTAATGTCCAAGCGGCGAGTTTAAGTAGTCCCGTCAGTGCGAACAAAACATATTTTAGCGCGTGCATTTTCAATTAAGCAGCATGGTTTCTGCCGATGGATCGAACGTACAAGGCTGCTGAATTGAAAATGCACGCGCTAAAATATGTTTTGTTCGCACTGACGGGACTACTTAAACTCGCCGCTTGGATATTCACTCGTTCGTCCGTCCGACTGTCGTAGTTGAGAGAATCACTACCCTGTTATTTATTTATTTTTTAGTCTACTATTAGTGTCCTAATACAGGGCCCAATACTAAGGCCTCTCTTTTCCGCCATTCGTCCCTATTAAGTACAGTCAAGGAAATTGATTCCTAAACCACTTTGGACTATGTCAAATTGACACTGTAAATAAAATCATGAGATGTATCTTACGTTTTGATTGATTACGTCACTTTGACATAGTCCAAAGTGGTCTAGGAATTAATTTATTTGACTGTACATGCTTATTATTCTGTTTAGTTAATGTAATTTCTTTACATAATATAAATCAAAGTCGCATTCCGCCGTCGGTCCCTCTGTACGTACGCTTAGATCTTTCAAACTACGCAACGGATTTTAATGCGGTTTTCACCATCGATATAGTATCTATACTAATATTATAAAGCTGAAGAGTTTGTTTGTTTGTGTTTATGTGATTGTTTGTTTGCTTGAACGCGCTAATCTCAGGAACATCTGGTCCAATTTGAAAAAATATTTCAGTGTTAGATAGCCCATTTATCGAGGAAGGCTATAAGGCTATATATCATACTCACATAAACGAAAGCGAAACGAGGGGTCGCAGTAGTTCATATAATTCACTGTACCTTTACTTAGTTTTGAGGGTTCTTTCTTAATATGTCCGTCCGTCCTTACTATAAAGAGCTGTATCTTTGAACCATAATAGAAAGTGGTTTTTTTTTAAAGATGGTCTTATTAATGATTATAGTACAAATCCTGAAGAAAAGCACCAAATTATAAAAAATTGTGCAATGTCAGTTAGGCTCGCGCTGATTCTATTCGAAATGGAATTCAATTTGGACTATAATAATACCCACTTGGTGGCTGTACGGGACCCTCAGTGCGCGAGGCAACTCGCACTTGACCGGTATTTTTTTAGTTTAGTTATGAGCTGTAAAATAATTAAATGCCTGTTTTTTAAAAAATTGTTTCATGTTTTTTAAATATAAAACAACAAGTGATTAAAAAAAACTAACGTTCATTATCATAACATAAATTTCAAACAGTAATATCAATAAAAACTATTAAAAACATAAACTACGAAAGTCAATGTCCCTAAAAAACCCAAAAATAATTTCATAATCCTAAATTAATCAATAAATCAAGCACCCCAAACATGTTTCGTCTCATTCGGACACGTTACAAACAATCTTTCGTCTCGCTTCATCTATTAAGATACAGGTTGTTTGATAAAAATAAAATCGTAAATAAGTAAGTAATCCCCGTTTATAGGGAACAGGCGTGAGGTAGGTCCGGATTACGGGATGTCTGTTTGTATGTTCAGTTTGATTACATTCTTGAATATATATAAAATCTAAATTTGGAGGCTTAGTGTGGAATGTTCGGGAAATTCCGAGTATAGTAGTCCTTGTAGAGAAGTTTACAAGAGAGGAGTCATCGTTCATTATTAGAAGTTTGGGATACTTCTGAACTACAAATAATCTCACATCTTCACTAATATTATGAATGTGAATTCTGTTCGTTCGTTTTTTTTACAGTTTAACGCCTAAACCGATCGATGTGAAGTTAAGTTACAAAGGATTAATAATATAACACAAAAGCGGATACTTAAAGAGTATTTTTTGTCCCGGAAATATCAACAACGACTGAGGAGATGGAGTCGCGGAAAAAAACTTATTAGATAATTAATTAGAAGTTAAATGAACTCACCATCCTTCTCTTGGAAAGGATATAAGAAACAAGGCAAACTAATCCCTAAGCAATGTCATCTTAAAGTTTCCAAAATATATTCCATACAAAATACACCACGTAGGCACGAGGTTAACTAGTTTTTAACAAATTTATTGAACATTAGGAAAACGCTTAGATTCATACTACGCCTTCAACAGTATTTTAAACGCGTGTACACTTGTTTTAAGTCTACGCATGTACAATTTATCACCGCTTGTTATTTTTTTCTCCCGTTAGATGGCACTAGTTAGCGACCACATTTCTAAAACCTAGTTAGTCTGTGGCAGGACAAGCCGCAAGTGGAATGCAGCAGCTGTCAATCACTCAGACGCCTCCGCGACGGCTACAGTCTGGTGAGTTAGCAACCGAGATACACTGACACCCTGTAGAGTGAAGGCGTAGAGGTTATGAGAGTATGTAACCTGTAATTGGTGCACAAACAGGTAATTTTTTTTTAAATCGTCTTTACACGCATTTGTTTGGGCTACTGTTGGTGTGTCTAATTAAATAAATAAATATTAAATAAATGTCAAACACTGATCGAACAAGTGAATGTCGCAGCGGAGAGTTTAAGTAGTCCCGTCAGAGCAAACAAAACTCATTTTAGCGCGTGCATTCTCAATTAGGCAGCCTTATACGTTCGATCTCATCGAAAGAAGCTGCCAAATTGAAAATGCACGCGCTAAAGTGTTTTGTTTGCTCTGACGGGACCACTTAAACTCGCCGCTAGGACCTTCACTCTTTTGAGAGAATCACACCCCTGCCTACGTAGCTTGTATTCCTAGGCTCCATGGTAAGGGTAAATATCGATACCTTAGTTCACAATTGTACTAATTACATTTGAAAAGTTATTGTAACTACTATGTTTGTGCACTAATAATAAGCTCGTAACTTTACTGGCAAAAACAAATCATTTAGTACGATTGTGCACTAAGGTATCGATATATGATGTGCAATAAGCAGGAGTTCGAGTCTTGTAAGTATTTTAAGTATGAAAGTATGAAAGTAACTATTTTCTGTCTAAACTCTATTTGTTTAGGTACCTACTTAAAAAAATGTAGACAATCCAAACCACGTGGCATTGTCAAACAGCCAATCAAAACTGTTTTATAGCACTTTGACGTATCAGTGGTCTGATTCTATTGGCTGACGAACTATATCACGTGGTTGTGCTGTTTACGTTTTTTTAAGTACCTAAACAAACGGAGTATAGTCCTGGGTTTTCATAAAAAAATTAGTATGCCGCATAGTTAAATTGTTAGCAATTAACTAAAAAATTACAGCTTGTTGCTTATTTTGTCCTAAAGAAATGTCTAGGATCTGAGCGTAAAAAACCAACTTTCGCATAAATATTTAATTTATAATGAACTGGGACCTCAAAATGATTGAAATACAACAACAAAGTGTTGTCATTTGTAAAAGTCATACATTTTGAAGGTGAGCGGCCATTAGTAAAAGTGGGAAATTATGATAGAATAATTCAAAGTAAACATGTTTTGTTATGTAATGTAATATAATACTCTTAAGTGCATCGGAGCCGAGATATTTTATATTCTTACTTAGGCGTACTTTTAGTAACAAAAACTGAACCCCTAAATCTTAAATAACTAGGCTCCGATATTATTTAACGCATTATTGGGACCGAGCGCGACGACAGCGCCACGTGACAGGCGGCCATTATGGACAATATTGTCACCCCTGTCAAACAAGAAGTAAGTAAATATTGTGAAAAATATTAATGAAATCTTGTGTTATTTTACTATATTACACAATTTTGGACAATGGTAGTCAGTAACATTATTGCCGATAATATTAAAATTGTTGTTTTCAGTGAGAAATGAGCCTACTCGTGACTAAAACGGGGTTTCGTTTACGGCAAATATCCACTTATTTCTTTGGACTCGTTTCCACCATGGTCCTGGAAATTGCTAAAATTTACAGTCGCTATTCTTCTCGGTGTTATTACAATTCACAACAACACATCTTACCAGGACCATATTTTTATCTCAAAAACGATTAGAAAATGTTTACTGCAATATGGATTTGACAGCTCAAGTCAGCGACAAAAATGTCAATTTTAGCCGTAGCGAGCGCTGTGATCGTTTAGGCTACCCCCTCCACCCGCTTTGCACTCTGCCAATATATATCTATGTGTATTTTGAGGTACTCTAAATAACTATGTATAAATCATATGCGGCCGCTGAAAAAAATGGCAATATTCTTCAAACAAATTTACCCAATGCCCTTTTGTAACTTACCTACATTGGATAATATTTACATCATAAGCAATTACAAAAGTGGCGGTCACACGTCCGACTGTACTTAGTTTACTTAAAAGTTATGGTGAGAAATGTACTGTCGCTTTTTAGCCTCAAGGCTGCCGATAGCGAAAGTGTTTCCTTCCGCTCATGCGGAGCGAGATGGCAAGAAAGTGTCGTCAAAACAAACAGGTAATTTTTTTAAATAATATTTTATCATATCATTACACGCTTGTTAATTTTATGCAAGCTATTTAGTAGGTAAATATTTGAATTGTTAATTTATGGGCTATTTGATTGTACATAGTTATGAATGTATGTACCTATACTCTTTATTGCACAAAAAAATACAAGTCAATTCGTATATAAATTTAAGATTAACGTACAACGGCGAACTTATCCCTTTAAGGAATCTCTTCCAGTTAACCTGACCATGACTGAGGAAACTGTACGAGGCTAGGCAAGATTACAAGGATATGCACAAAAGTAAATAAACTAAGTATATAGAATCGAGAAACTTAGAGATGAAAACCGGCCACGCGTACCTTATGTCAATACTAGAAATTAATGCCATAAGAATTTCACAAGCGATAGTAAAAACATCATAAAATTCAAAAATATCAGACATAAATTCCCGTAGTATAAAAAAGCCTAAAAAAATTAATCTTATTTACACGCAAAATCCATCAGTACTTTTATTGCATTGCAGCAGATGAGGTCAAAATTATCTGCACTCGACTCTTGTCAAGAGAATACGTCGTGTCTAGATAATTTTGAGCATGTTATTCTGCTTAGCTACTTTTGATGCTGACTGTGTTTATAAATAATTCAGTAGCTATGGTCGGATTTTTTATTCACTGCAGTAGGATGACAGGTTCAGTGTTGTCAGTTTTTGGTGTATGAAAAATAGTGGTTCCTTACTGAATGAATGAAAAAATGAACGAGGAATGTAGTTCATTTGAGTGATTCACTATTTTAATATTATTTATATAATTTAGGAGGGTTTCCAAAATGCGTAAGTAATCTATTTAATTACGTGAATTAAGGAAATAACAAAATAAACACTGATTACTATTGTATAAAAAAGTGATCTGACGTTTTTTGTTTCGTTATATTCCTTTGATTTAAGTATGTCACTATCTTTACGAATTGAGCAGGTTCGTTTTTTTTGTGTTTTATCAATGCGGTATTTATCAGCTTAGTCTAGTGTTTTAGCAAAGTGATCAGCTAAATATAATAAAATACTACACTTAGCTAAGTACGTAATAATCATAAAATATTTAGTTCGATCTTTGATCAAATCATTCATGAGGTGAACGTGGTAAGCAGTATTAAATTACTTTTGGCCATGTCATTTTACTGCAGTGAATTAAAAGTCCGACTTTAGTTTCAAATTAAAAACCTAAATGTTTAATCAAAGTCACGTTCACAGCAGCAAGTACCCAAGTCATCTCAACCGCTACCCACTGCGAGAAAACATGTGGAATGTTCTGAGTCAAGCCGCCTACGAGGCAAACTGTTAGGTATGCGAAGTAACTAGACTCGCGATGCCTTATTAAGTCAAAAATTGCCTTGAATTCGTCATACGTTTGACCTTAAGTTTAAGTTGCTTGTAACTAAATAAAACTTTGTAGTTGGGAGTAAAACGTCTGTCTTATCACTCTTTTTTCATTTACTTCTTTGCTTACCTTAATACATTTTTTTTAATGATTAACGTGCTTGTATTTTAGATGATATGTCAACTCCACTAAAAAAAGTTCTAAGTTTGAACCTTGACGCGTTTGGACACATTAATTATTTGCGGAACTCGCAGAAAGTTTTCTCCTCACGGGTTATCTTATCAGTTATCTATTAGTATAAGGAGTATAATAAATTACCATAATTTTAAATCGCGTGCCATGTTATCTGTCTGTGTTTTTGGCTAGTACAGTCACGAGTTTTAATTTGGTACCCAACTCAGTTCCAAAGTCAATCTGACATTCTACAACAATAAGGTTGAGTTTCCTAAAAGTTACAAATGACTTGACATCTCTAATGCCATTGACGATTTCAAGCATATTTTTCTTCATCTCGCGAAAGATATTTAAGTAGGTACCTACCATATTTAAAAAATAATTAATTGAGGTATTCATTGATCTGTCAATTAATTGAATCCATCAAATGAAGATTGACTTTCTCTAACACATAACAACCATCCTAAAATAAATCATAATTTACCTAGAGAGCTAATTTTGAATTAATATTTGGGCCATATCGCTAGTTTCTCAATTCTATATCATTTTGCTTCCACATAGTTCGATAAAATTGAGAAAAATATTGGTAGGTACACAAAATAATACCCTGTATTAGTCCCACTGCTGGACACTCTGCCTCTTACGATGAAAATATCACTTATTTTCATAATTGTGTAATTAATGGTTGATGCACCGGCCCGTTCCGCGAATATTCCGATGCACTTACTGCGAAGAGTAACGTAGGTGTATTATTAATAATTTAATATTTTTCCTCCAACAAGAGTTTAGGTCAAGGTTCTTTAAAATTAACGGTTGTTTATTTATAGTTTTTATATACGAGGAAGATTTTTTTTCGTGCAACATATTGTGTAGACCTGTGTTAACAGTCAATATATACATAACATGGGGCTCCATACTACTCGGCAAAACTTAATTGGTTTTGACATGTCATCGTATTATTTTTTAACTCGGTTGTCAAGTTAACAGTTTTGTTTAGGTACACAAGGAATCTTAAGATTGCAATCCTGATACCTACCGCAAATGCATTGCCAACCCTGAATACTAAGATGGAATGCCTCTATGCTAGTAATTTCACCGGTTATCTTATCCGCACACCGGAACACAACTACGCGAACACTGCTGCTTGACGGTGTCATAAAGTATAAGATGGTGGTAGCGATCCGGACGGACCGTGCACAAGGTCCTACCACCACTCAACAGTAGTGACAATATTGTGGTAATAGGGGCCTAGTTAAAAACAAAAGATAACATATCAAAAGCAATAATGTTTTTACCGACTAGAATACAACCTCATTATAAAACTCACAGCTTTTTAATAGCGTTCGGCGTGCTATTCCTATCACACTTACACTTGCAACTGACAGTATATTTTGTCACTTAAAACGAAAATTGCGGATCGCTATCAGAAAGCTAGTAGGTATGGTCGAAATCATGTTTACACTTTAGTACCTTGTCACTTTGAACGCTGTGACACTTTCATATGACAGTTTAAACATGACGTTAAATAGACAAGGTACTATAGTGTAAACATTTTGACTTTGTCCGTTGTTTTTTTTTTTTTATGTCATAGAGAAGACAAACGAGCACACAGGCCACCTGATGGTAAGTGGTAACTGTGACCCATAGACATTCGCATTCACAGGACTGCGATGCAATCCTAAGACAGCAAATGCGTTGCCAACCCTGAGGACTTAGATGGAATGCCTATATGTTCTATCGTAGATAAGATAATTTAGACAACGTCAAATACAAAATGTAACTCCTGATTATATTTCCAATCCTCACTCCGCAACGCCGTAGGCGCAGTAAAGGCATCCGTCCAGTAAGGCCGCCGCATTGACCCGCTTCGCCTTATATGCGCCGGCGCAGCCTTCGCGCAGACTCGAGCTGATGAGTCAAGGTCATGGCAATGGGTTCTTAAACAATAAGGTGTAAGGCGTCATGTGGTTTATTATTGAATTTGGAGGCGAATGTGGAAAACATGCTGTTGAAAGAATATTTCTAGAGATAATTTTAACTTAAGTATCTAAGATTAAGTGGTTCTTCTTTGTTTGCTTAATGTAATGTTCTCCGTGTGGTTGCCGGGTTAGAATACTCACTCCATATCTTCCCGTGGATGTCGTAAAAGCCGAATAAGGTAATAAAGGCGTGTAGTACTGTTAGGCGATGGGCTTGCAACCTGTCACTAATACACTGGTAAACATCTTAGCCTAATTGTGCAAAATGTGATTACAGAATTATCAACAAGTTTTTAGAGTTGTTGGTAATTCTTTAACCCTGCCTACCCCACTCTGGGAATAAAGGCGTGAGTTTATGTATGTGTGTATGTATGTAAGTATAAGGTTGGTAATGTATGTATATGCTTAAGATGTTGGATATTTATTCGTTAATACATGAAATATATCAATTAAGGATTTGAAGGACTAATATGGTTTTATTTGGGAAAAAGTATATGAATAAGGAATTCAGAGTTATTTTAAATAATTGGTTAATTATAATAAGTGATGATACTGATGATGCATTGCATTTTAATGACGACAAATATTTTTAAAATTTAATTATTACGTCAATATTCAAATTAAAAAAAAAACAAAATTCAAAATTCTTTACTCAACAAAAACACGTAAAGATGATCTAAGGCATGGAGCCTCACTGTAAGCAAAATAACTGCCTGTGTTGGGAGACACCGCTCTTTCTTTTGAGGTTAGTACAGAAGCATATAGGTATCTACTAGATTATTTTTATAGGTATGAGTATAAATTTTAGCGACTTTAAACGTTGGCATGTGATTATTAGGTTTTAAAGAACAAGCAACGCTGTAAAAAGGCCTAATTTCGTGACTTTAAAAAAAAGCATAAAGGATATTATATATGAAATAATTTGAAAATCAGTGCAGCAGTTTTACAGAAAAATATGAAGACAATATACGAGTCAAACACAGAACCTCTTTTCCTACATTTTTTGAAGTTGGCAAAATGCAGTAACCAACTTCTGAGAAACCAAATGACAATTAATGACCTTTCTACACCAATTTCATTTAAAAACTCTTACCCACTTACTTATAAACGTAGAATTAGCTTAGAAATAGTTTATACCATGCTTTGTCCTTATCTGTAATTGTGACATTTGCATCTGACAGAAAGTGACAAAGCATGGCATAAACTAATCCAAGCTTATTCCACGTTTATAAATAAGTGGGTTAACCTTTAACTCGTTACAAATACGAGCTACTTTGGCACATACTGTACTAATAACGTATTGATACGCATTTGAAATGAAAATGGAGGCAATCATTTAATTATCAGTGTAACAAGATTGCTAATTTGTTAGTGAAAGATAGCCCGTGGTACAAGTTGAGAGTTACCAGCGATTAGAGTAAAAATATTTGTAACATTTACGAAACTACGTATACGTAGGTACTAGGTACAATTAGATTTCTAGGTCACTATGGACTTTGTCAATGTGACGTTGTAAACCAAATCATAGGAAGACTTTTGTGTTTTTGTTATCAACGTCACTTTAACATAGTCCAAAGTGGTCTAGAAATCAAATTGGTTGACTGTAAGTACTAGCTTTTTCAAGACAATGCCAGTTACACTAACATGTCTGATAATTTAAAAAAGTATTAGTTACACTTAAGACTACGCCGAGCGTACGCCGGATGTACAGTGGCGCCCTCATTACTTTTATTGTGTTTTATAATAAACTAAAGTATTTTCTTGAAAGTGGACTGTATGTTTTGGTTCTACAAATGAAAACACAACTTATAGGGTATATCACATAGTTTAATAATAATTCACCTTTGAGTTATCAACTTAACGGAAAATAGTGGCCACCTTTTCCCGTTAAGCTGACTACTCAAAGGGTAATGGTTATTAAAGTTTGTTACGTATCCCATAAATTGTGTTTTTACTTGCACTACAAAAACGTATCGCCTGATTGCAAGGTAAGTCTTTAGTTAATTAGAAAACCCAATAATAGTAATGAGGGCGCCACTGGACGCTCGACGTTTGCTCGTTGCAGTCTCAACGGTATTTTTCAATTTTGTCTTAAAACCAACAAAAAGCAGCAAATCAAACGCATCTTAATTTCGATTTTTTTTGTACCGAAACTTGTAAAAAGTAAAGTTTTAATAGATAAGACAGTAAATGGCAGGCGTCACAATGAGATGGAACTTAGTACCTACATCAGTTCCCCGTTAAGGAAGAAAGATGTTTTTTTTATATAATAACTAGCGTTTGCCAGCGACTTCGTACTGCTTGGAACTAGTTTAACGTTATTTTCACAGTAACATTTAGCGTATTGAAAGTCAACTTCATGCCATCAAAAAAAAATAGTAGTATAGGATATTTTTACATAAATAATTATTTTATACCCGCTTCCTCTCTTGTCCGGTAACACACCAGTGCCGACACTTGTGCAATTTCTATCAATCGCAGACCAATTGATTGATAACACGTTAACAGACGGAGCGAGTAATGCCACGTGCAGGAGAACTGCTCTCTTCTAACTCAATTGCATTTAAATAGCTAACTAACAAGCACGGTTAAAAAATAAAAAAAAATGATTTTAATTTTGTACATAATAATTATCGTTTTAAGTTTGTAGTAAAGAATATTTCCATTTTATTAATTTACTAGCTGTTCAGTTGTCCGTCCGCGTAGAAAAATTAAACCTAGCCTATGTTCATCAGGGGTCTTACGTCGGGTTCCTATATTCAAACCGCGGATAGATAAGGCTTACTTCGGGTTAAAATTTGACATTTGCCTATACAAAATATGTCAAATTTTAATCCAAAGTAAGCCTATCTGTCCGCGTTTTGAATATAGGAACCAGCCATTAGTCTCTCAAAAACAGCGGACTAACGAGCGAAATCGCAGCGGCGAGCTTAAGTAGTCCCGTCAGAGAACAAAACACATTTTAGCGCGTGCATTTTCAATTAAGCTGCCTTATACGTTCGATCCATCGGCAGAAACCATGCTGCTAAATTGAAAATGCACGCGCTAAAATATGTTTTGTTCCACTGACGGGACTACTTAAACTTGCCGCTTGAACATTCACTCGTTCGTCCGTCCGACCGTCGTTGTTCAGAGAATCACTACCCAGGGATAATGTAGGATTGTAATGGTGAAAGACTTTTTCAAATCTGTCCAGAAGTTTCGGAGCCTATTCAATTCAAACAAACAAACAATCAAATCTTTCTTCTATATTATATTAGCGCATATAGTGTAGATGTAGATTGCCGACGAATGTACTCATAATACTGACCTCTTAATGCTAAACCATTTTAAAACAGCTTTAAAGCATTATTATAACACACATTTAAATATTTATATTATAAATAATACTTATAAAAATCCATATGCTTAAAAAGCTATAAGTATAACTCCACTAAAAACTATCAAAGCGTTTTCTATGGACACCCACGGACATCGAATCGTAAAACGCCATCTTTATTTTGACAAAAACACCGTAAAGATTAGGGTGACCCAGTCTTGGGATGTCATAAAACTCTGATAAAGATCTTGCATTGACACAATTTGTGTCAAATTGTGAGGTTACATGTTATTGGCGGCTTAGTAGAGGCTTAGGTATGTAATCCGAGATTTATTTATAGAATGTATTTATGGCGAAAAGGTTTGTTTAAAATATTAAGATGATTTTCTATGTTGCGTTGTTAGAATAAGTCCGCAAACGCTGCAGTTAAATACCTAAGTTCATTCAAATTAAAATCAATTAGGTACACAATAATAAATTAATTGTTTGTACAATTCGTTCACTGATTATAGTGATTATACAAAGTATAATTAAACGTGGTTTCAGGTTAAACACACATTCTCAAGTAGCAACTACCAAACAATTAAGCGGCTATATTAGTTAGAATTGGGATTGTTCATATTTTTACAATTACTCCAATTCGAAAACAATTTCGAGGAATAGGGTTCTTAAGCCGTTCTGCATTATTAAGTTTTTAAAATATTTATCTATTTTGAAAATTTCGACAAAAGTATATTTAACCTTTGTTTGACTTTCGTTTTCGGCTTGAAGCCCTCATAGGTGTATCTTACGGGTTAGGCGAATACAGCTTGAAATTATTACAATAAAAAAAAACATTGGATATGATTTAATTGTTGTAATTTATTAGGAAATGCCATCCCAAATTAAAAAAATCATGTCATCCATAAAATGTCTGCTAAATTAATAAAGATATTAAAACAAAACTATTGGGTCAAATACGAAATTAATGATATTGGTGTCTTAAAATTTCCTATTCTTTCGAATGAGAAAGTAAAAACCGTGAGTTTTTTTTTGGTCAATCCCAATTACCCAAAGTGTAAAAACGTCTATTACTAAGACTTCACTGTCCGTCTGTCTGTCACCAGGCTGTATCCTATAAGCCGTTATAACTAGACGAAATTGTCACAGATAATGTATTTCTGTTGCCGCTATAACAACAAATACTAAAAACAGAATTAAATAAACTTTTTAGAGGGGCTCCAACAAACGTGATATTTTTTCCGGTTTTTTGCTCGATATTAATAACGGCAACAGGGTAATGATTCTGTAAACAACGCCGGTCGTACAGACTGTCGAGTGATATCCAAGCGGCGAGATTAAGTAGTCCCGTCAGAGCGAATAAAACACATTGTAGCGCGTGCATTTTCAATTAAGCAGCCTTATACGTTCGACCCATCGGCAGGAACCATGCTGCTAAATTGAAAATGCACGCGCTACAATGTGTTTTGTTCGCACTGACGGGACTACTTAATCTCACCGCTTGGATATCACTCGACAGTCCGTACGACCGGCGTTGTTTACAGAATCACTACCCAGGACCCTTCCATTAATAATTAACAGCAAATGTGTTGTTTTTTTTTAAAGATAATGCTACGGAACCCTTCATGCGCTAGCGCGATTCTCACTTGGCCGGTTTTTACTAGAAATATGAATAATAACTTACCAACACGGGATCGTTTGTTGTGCACTCCCACTTCACTCCACGGTCACAACACAGACACCACTTATTAGTTATATTAGTCTTGTTAGTCTCAGATCGACGTCTCACTTCATGGTCACTTCGTTGCTGTATTTAAGTTTGTTGAAACCTGAAACAAATTGACACAATTAATTAAACAGTGTATAAATAGCTTAAAGATGTGTTTTAGTGTGTTGGCAACACTGATGGCTGTTTGTTGACGCTTAATTTTATTGAAGCTCAACGCTTAAAATTTAAAAATATTTTATTATTTTGAAATCCGGAAAGTAGGTAATGGTTTAGTCTTACGTTATGGCTAATCAAATAAAAGATAGAAAAAAAAAATCGATCTCACCGCGGGTTTTTAATTGCTTGCTTTAACATTTTTAAGGTTTAAATACGCGTAATTGACCTTAATTAAGTACCCAAAATAAGACAAAATCGAGACACTCTTTAATTTAAACTTGAAACTACTAGATAAGACCCCATTTGGTTTTAAATTCTAAAAATACATGGCGGGATGCACAAAGGAACAGATAACCAATACATCTCCACAGATAGTGCTTCGTTAAAATCATTTTATGCTTATCTGTGGGGCCTCGAGTATTATCTGTGCGTACCTTTTTTTACCTGTGGTTTATTTTTAATGTTAATTAGTTTTTTACCGTGGGAAGTTTTTTAATTTGCTTTGCTTTTTTCGTAGGTTCCATTTTTTGCGTTGGTCAATCATGTTTTTTTTGTTTTGTTGACATTCCATCCGTTAAATCTATGTTGCCAAGGCTAAATACAGGGCGTTTTTGATTTACAAAAATATGTTTTGGGTTTATTATTATTTATACATATTAGCAATATAATTTAAATTATTTCGTTAAACAAGTATATCCATGTTAGTTTCAAAAGGCGGTACGGAGACGGCTAGAGGTCAAAGGTCCAAACTCTATAGGTATTACACAATTTGTCAAGTCCGTTAACGGTAAAGACTATTAGCAAACTAAGCAGGCTAAAGGCACGACAAAAACGTTTATAAAGCTAAATTTAGTACAATTGACAACCAGATTTTTTGAAAAAGGTGTTCTGATAAAAATCATGCTTATTTCTCTCAAAAGTATAATAATCTTTTTTCAATATTATCAGTGTTTGCTACGCGAGCTTTGGGCTAGTGGTCGGAACTGACGTCATTTTGGTTTTTTAAGTCTAGCACTAGCTGTGACGTAGAAAATACCATGAGGCTTTTAAGCTCTTTAGACATTAGCAGAAATTTGTTTATTTTTTCTCACTAAATTATGAACAAAAAACCGGGCAAGAGCATGTCGGACCATGCTCAGTGTAGGGTTCCGAAGCCGTAACGACAAACACAAAAAACTATCTCAAAAATCAACATGTATGAACCAATTTTCTATTTAAAGTTATTTGGCGCTGTCTTAGATGATTTTTAGTAGGTATAAACACTTTAGTCGCCTGTATCTCAGGAACTAATCATGTCTACTTAGCCGTGATAGTTTTCCTTTAAAATTTGTTATATGCACTTTCGTTGAAGATTTTTTCAGATTTTTAGTACTTGTAGTTTTGGCTGTAGGGGGGGGGGGGGGACACTTGACTCTAACAAAAAATAGCGCTTTAAAGCTTAATATTTCATAAACGGATCCCTTAATCGAAAAATTGTTCACATAAACCCACAATATTTTTGAAAGACCTATCCAACGACACCCCACGCTATGGGGAAGGCAAGAAAAAAAAAAGACATCCCCACGTTACGTGTAGGGGAGGTGCATTAAAAAAAAATATTTTTCAAAATTTTATTTTACCACTTTGTTGGCGTGACTAATATGTACATTCATGCCAAATTACAGCTTTCTAGTACTATGAGTCTCTGAGCTAGACTGGGGACGGACGGACGGACGGACATGGCGAAACTATAAGGGTTCCTAGTTTGACTACGGAACCCTAAAAAGCCATCTATTAAGCTTGTTTTTTTTGAGAACACCTTTTATAAAGTTCCCTTTGTCAATTGTCAATTTTTTTCCACTACTAACCCATTGGTCAAACCAAGAACTCAACAAAAACAATTCTTCTACAAATTGATTTAATCTCGAAACCGCAACCGGCGCGGGCGCAGGGCAGGCCGCAGGTTGCGCCGGCGCCGCCTACGCACAGCCTTGGCGCGCCACTGTATCCGACGCATGCGTACATCGAGTCTTAAGTTTTTGATAAAACTAAGTTCGATTGCAAGATTGTGATACTTTGACCTGCAAACGTTGTGTAACGGTCTTTATTTCTAACCCCCGACGCAAATAAAGGGGAGTTATAGGTTTTAACCTGTGTATCTATTCGTTCGTTCATTGAATACAAAACGGACACAATCCGAAATGAGTCAGTGTTGCATTTTAAAATTAGAAGCGGTTGGAATACGATTTTTAATGGAATAGCAAATTATTTTGGAATGTGTCCGTTTTGTAATCAATGAGCGGTATGTGTCTGTTTTTGGTATCGAAGCCGGATGGACCGATTTGCATGCGGTTTTATAAGGTTCGAAGTCAAACTAGGAACCCTTATAGCTTCTCCATATTGATATGTTTCTGTCGGTCTGTCTATACAGACATACATGAGACATTATATATTTACATAGGTAATTATGTAACTTACGTCACACTCACATTTTTTTTCAGAAACTATCAAAGTTACAAAACTGAATTTTGTACACACAGATATCAATATCGGCCTTTAAGATTGATGATGAAATAAGCAAAAACAAAATTGCTGTTGATTTTCAAAATGTTTTTTTATGTTTTTTTGAAGTAACGGCATTGAAACTACAGTACTTAAGCATAAAGTCCGAAACGCTTTTGCCCGATTTTTAAAAGGTTCATAATAAAAAAGTTTAAAATTGATACATCTGCACAGATTTAAAAAAAAAGAAGATTTTAAAATCATTAGACTATATGACCAAATTGTTAGGATAGTGACAACAAGAACCCCACAAGCCTTATTTACGATTGTTAATTTTCACGCTGTAATAAGTATTGCCTAACGCAAAACCAGAAACCTTCAGACAATTATATGAAGAAGTTAATTGACATTCCCTGTCTTGAGATGTAAATGTAGCTATTAGTATAATGTCGTGTCGGTCCGTCTGTCCGTGCGTATAAATAAGTCGTGTTAACGTCAGGTTACTCGAATTAGCATATAAATGAACCAAAGGTTTCACTTTTTGAAGAAATAACTTTCACCTAATACTATTAGCGAGATTTATGTTGTGTAAGGGAATAATTGTTTTTAAGTCAGGGCATAGAAGTAAAGGTACCAGAGCATTACAACGGGCTCTCCTTACAAATTTATTTTCGTTGTTTTGTCTATGTCATGTCCATAGAAATATTGTGTACTAGGTTTATAAATAGCTATGTTTTGCTCGGATAATTTGTACATTTACAGATTTTAGAAGATTAAGAGGATACACGATCAATATGGAACTTGAATGGATTCAATATTGCTTAAAAATGTGAAATAAAGAGCATTATAATAGATAAAGCAAACAAACATAGAGCTTTTTTTATGGCATGGAGCACACAAACAACCAGCTAAGTGGGATCTGTGAAAATGTGGAATCTTAAGAATGCAAATCTAAGACCGCAAATGTGTTTCCAATCCTGAGGACCAAGATGGAAGCTGTAGCAAAATTCAAAAAATATATTTCATAACGTTTATTGTGATTAGGGTTACCATTCATCCGGATTAGTCCGGACATATCCGGACTTTTAGACTCTAGTTCAAACTTTGCCTGGCTCTTAAATTTATCCGTTTTTTTGTTAATTCGGCGGAAAATTAGTATTAAAACTACATAATATTAAGTAACATCAAATAAGTCTAAGCTTTATTAACTTCTCATTTATCTAAAAAACAAACTACCATACAACTGTAACCATGTAACTAAGTGAGTAATATTTCTATTTAGTGACTAAAAAGTCCGGACTTGATCAGGCTTTTTGTCAACACTTTTTTAAATTCCTAAATTTAATGGTAACCCTATTTGTGATCTATATAATATTTTTTTTTTTTTTTTTTTTTATGTCAGAGAAGACAAACGAGCACACAGGCCACCTGATGGTAAGTGGAAACTGTGACCCATAGACATTCGCATTCACAAGAATGCAATGCAATCCTAAGACTGCAAATGCGTTGCCAACCCTGAGGACTAAGATGGAATGCCTCTATGCTAGTCATTTCGCCGGCTGTCTTATCCCCAAACCGGAACACAACAATGCGAACACTGCTGTTTGGCGGTAGGTTAATGGATAAGATGGTGGTAGCGATCCGGACGGGCCCTGCACAAGGTCCTACCACCCGCAAAACGATATCGCTTATAAACCCTTTATATGACAAAAATGTATCATCATAAGAAAAACCCATTCATTATAAAATGTCGGTCATAGGGCGTATACTAATATATTCACGTGACATACACCTACGACCTACTTTATCCGGAAAAACGGGTGTCAATTCAGCCAGGGAAAGTGGTACTAATGGTACTAATGACAAATGTACCTTAAGTACAAGGTTATAGGTGACACTTTCCCCTGGTCAATGTTTGTTTTGGAGTGACAGATGTCAAAGTGAATTTGGTATATGTTAATGAAAAGGTATATTCATAATATTGGTTGATACAAGCGGCAAATTTGGTATGATTATATTTCGAATCCTAAAAAAACCAACAAATACTAAAAAATTGTCAAATGTGAGTTTGGCTCGCGCTGACACGATTCAAAATCGATTTCAAATGGGAATATAATAAAACCTATTGTGAGGTGGTTCGGAACCCTCGGTGTTTTAATATTATAACTAACAAATTGAATGCAATCATCTAAGTAGTACACGATAAGAAAAAAGTATGTACAGTCGAAGTCATAAATATGTTTACAATTAAGTACCTTGTCACTTTAATCGCTGTGACAATTTCATATGACAGTTTCAACGTGACGTTAAATAGACCAAGGTACTAAATTGTAAACATATTTTTGACTTCGACTGTGCAACACATTAAATTCAAAATAGTTATGCAGTAAATTAGCCACATGCGTGCTATTTTAATAAAATTAGTAACGAAAAATTGCCACCAAAAAAAATTGATAAGTGTATCGAATTCAAACTATTATTTATTTACCAGTTTAAGCAAGTTTTTATATTTATTCGTCTGCTCAACTACAAACTGAAAAAATACAATAAAAATAAACAAATTATAACAAACACCTGTATATTTTCCTCAACACATTTTCTCGTGTCCTTGAAGCGACAAATTAATAGCAACCTAGCATTTAACGTCGATTATACCATCAACACATTGCATGCCGTGTGCTCCGTAAGGAGCCCATATTGTATAGAGAACAGGAGTCTTGGCTGAAACTACCGCGGCATAGTTGCGTGATGTGATTTAGTAGTAAAATACTACATAATATTAATAAACGTGGCTTACTAGGAAATCGCTATGCAACTTGCTCTACTTACATTATTTTTCAAGAAACTGTTTAATGTCTTAAAATCTATTTTTAGACGTTTTTAGGGTTTCATAGTCAACAACCCTTATAATTTCGCCATGTCCGTCCGTCCTTCCGTCATCGGTTTAACTCAAAGGCTTTTGGTACAACGAAGTTGTAATTTGGCCGTAAAATGTAGGTAAGAGGAAATCTTATCTTAATACGTCGAAAAAATTGTAAAATGTTGAAAAAAAGGGTTCATAATTTTTTTTAGTTTTGTTACATTATGACGTCAAAATTAAATGTCGTATTACTGAATTACGAGTATTATCAATTTTTAGATTTTTGGGGCATTGAGGAAATACCTTCTCAACTCGAAAAGTGTTATTTTCGATACAGTTACGTTCCTTTAATATATAGACGATTATGTTGTCAATATAGGATAGGAAATCACATTGAAACTTACACAAAATGCCCAAAGCAACATATATATCTGACACTCACAACCCGAACACAATTATATGTTTATAACACCTAGTGTGTTTTAAGAAATATACAGCAAAAATAGCAGCTATCCTATTCTTCAATAAACATTGAGAGGGCAATAAATTTATAAATTGGACAAGAAGTTACAATATCTTGCATAATAAACTTTATTTTAACACCCTTAGGTTATAGGTTGTAGCGGGCTAATTTCCGCAACTCGACGACTTAACAAATGCGCCTTTTTTGCGTGCTGGGTTACTGGCACTACTCTTGCCAACCCAGTTCAACCAGAAAGCCTAGCAGACCCTTGATGTTGCCGACGGCCTCTGGTAGCGACCTCGGTGTTCCGAGATGACGTGCCCGGTATGTTGCCACCTCTGGACATTCCATGATGACGTGGGCTGCGGTTTCCTCCGCCGTCATACAAGCTCTGCACAGGGGGCTGTCTGTAACACCTAATGTGAACAAGTGTTTGTTAAACAAGGCATGGCCAGTTATGGCTCCAGTTAACAATCGGAGTTGGGCCCTTTTGAGTAATCGTAGCTTACGCGACAATCCGGGATTGATTATCGGAAGAGCTTCCTTACTCTGCCTGCAGGTGTCTAGGTTGCTCCAGTGGTGCTGGTGCTTTACCTTGGTGATTCGCCGCAGTTTGTTCCGCAGCCAGCTGGTCGGCAGGGGCAGAAACGGTTCAGGACCTATCAGTTCCATTTCTGAGCCCCTTCTCGCGAGTACATCAGCCGCGTCGTTACCGCGTGAGTTGCTATGTCCCTTTATCCACTGTAGGGTGATGGGGTTTAGGTTACATACCTTAGAGAGGGCGTTGTGACATTCGTATATTAGCCCTGACGTTACTGTATAGCACTGTAAGGCTTGGAGAACTGATCGGCTGTCGGAGAGTATACGGATGGGGAGATCCTTTACCTTCCTTTGCTCAATCGCTATTGTAGCCATAATGATGCCCACGCATTCTGCCTGGAAGACTGTGGTATGGGCTCCTAATGGCGTTGAGATATGTATGTTTAGATCTTCTGAAAAAGTACCTGCTCCGGATCCAGACTTTGTCTTGGATCCGTCTGTGAAGATCCTCACTTCCCTGGGATTGAGGCCTTCCCACGGATCTTCATACAGTTGAATTTTGTACTTCTTGTCGAAGATAAACTGTTTCGGTATTCTGTCGGTAGCCGCCTCTATGAGTGGCTCCTCGTTAACCGCTTCATAGAGTATTTCGGTGTGTGGTACCCTGGCAGGTTTCCACAGGTGCAAATTCCTAAGACGTACCGCTGTTGCCGCCGCCTCCTGCTGGATGAAGAGGTGCAGTGGCGGGAGGTCGAGTATGGCTTCCAGGGATGCTGTGGGCGTAGTCCGCATGCATCCGGTGGCTGCCATGCCGGCTAGTCTCTGGAGTCGTTGTAGTTTTGATTCCACAGTGGACAGTCTGGTGCGTGGCCACCAGACTACCGCACCATAGGCAATGATTGGTCGTATCACTGACGTGTAGAGCCATAGGATGATCTTGGGGTGTAGACCCCATGTTTTACCTACCATCCTGCGACACTGCCAGAAAGCGATTGTTGCTTTGTCTATCTTGCTGTTCAGGTGGTTGCTCCAGTTCAATTTGCTGTCAAGTACGACTCCTAGATACTTTACCTCATTCGATAGCTGGAGTTCTGTTCCAAACAACTTGGGGAGTTGGTAGTTGCCCAGGCTGCGTTTGTTAGTGAACAATACCATCTCCGTTTTCTTTGGGTTGACAGATAGTTTGTTGGTTGAGCACCAGCGTTCTACGATACTTAGAGCTGAGCGGGTGACGTCGCAGACCGTGCTGGTGACGTTGCCGGTTGTGAGTATCGCTATGTCGTCCGCGTAACCTACCGCGTAGTAGCGACTGTCGTTTAGTTTGGCGATCAACTCGTTCACAACTATGTTCCATAGTAGCGGGGAGAGAACGCCGCCCTGGGGACAGCCCTTTGCCACCATTGCTAGTTGGTTGTTGTTTGCATTGAGTCTGATGACCCTTTTGCTAAGCATATTACCTATCCATTCAACCAAGGTCGGGTTCGCCCCGTGCCTGACTAGCGCGGTTGTTATGCTGCTGAAGTTGGTCTTGTCGAAGGCCCCCTCAATATCTATGAAGACGCCTAGGCACATTGATCTGTTCTTGATGGCTTCCTCTACCTTGCTTACTACTGCATGTAGGGCTGAGTCAGTAGATTTACCTTGGCTGTAGGCATGTTGGTTTGGGTGCATTGGTGTGTTGACCAGGCAGCTCTCCCGCAGATTCCTGTCGCATAGCCTTTCCAGGGTCTTTAATAAGAACGAGGTTAGGCTGATGGGTCTGTAGGATCTGGGGTCTGAGTAGTCGCTCTTACCTGGTTTCGGTATGAAAATGACTTTGACCTCCCTCCACCGCCTGGGCACATACCTGTGTGCTAGGCAAGCAGTTAGGATCTCGGCAAGAGTCCGAGTTAGTCTTTCGCCACCCCACTTCAGAAGTGCTGGAAAGACCTCGTCCAGACCTGGTGATTTGAAGGAGTCAAAGCTGTTAACTGCCCATTTAACTTTATGGGGGTTGATTACCTTGTGTGCCCGTACCCAGTCTACCGTGGTAGGGGGGGCTTCTTCGCTCGTCCAGCTGGTCGACTGTGATATCACGCAGTCAGGGAAGTGCGTTTCTACGAGGACCCGTTCTGCCTCCTCTGACGAGCTGGTGAGTGTGTTGTCTGGCTTGCGTAAGGAACCCATGGTGTGCGTGGTCTGGTTGGAGAGAACCTTCCTTACCCTATTGGCCTGTGAACATGCTTCTATGTTGTTGCAGAAGTTACGCCATGAGCTCGTACTCCTGTACCTGAGGCGTTTCTTGTACCTAGACTTGGTCGTTTTGTACTTATCCCAGTCGTGGTCTGCGCCTGTGTTCATTGCTCTGTTCAGTTGTCGCCTCATCTTCTTCCTGAGCCTCTCCAGCTCAGGGCCCCACCATTTTCCTTCGCTGTTGCGGCTGGCCGGGGGGTTAGAGAAAGGACAGGCATGCTGATAACTTGCTACAATGGCCTCCGTTAGGATAGTTACCTGGTTTTCTATCGCTTCGCAGCTCTCTAGTTGGAGTGGAGCCGCCGATGGCAACGTAAGTTCCAGCCGCTCAGCGTATTGCAAGCGGTTGTTTTTTTTTTAACACCCTTACATTTCGCTGCCTTTATACGACTTAAAGATTTATTTATGCGCTATAAGCGTCACATAATGGCAGCTACGGAGCTTGGACCACTTGTCTGCAACCTGTTCATCTTTTTGCCCCCTCCAACTATTATGTAGAGAAAGAGACAAACGCATGCTGTTCTCAACATAAGGTCGCATTACTCATGCCTCATGGCCAACCGCCATATGTGAATATCGCTACTCTATTGCATCTACAACTTTATTTACAATTAATATTAAGGATGGTTTTTAAGTAAATTCATTTGACATAAGAATATTTACTATTATTGTTAGAGCACGTGTAGAGATAACTCTACTAATAGTATGTAGTCTATTAATGTCATAAAAGTACGTATATGAAGTATTAGTTTATTAATAAATAAACAGTATGATTCAGAAACAGTATCAGTTTTTTTGAATCATAAAATATAGTTAAACCTTTTTTTTTCTAAAGTGTGCGAATAAGTAGGTTCCCGCAGGTATTTAACCCTTCTTTGTATGGTGATGGAAATTTCCATCATAACATAATACCAACATTTTGTATTTTTTTGTATCAATTTTTTATGCGTATTCAAGATCAAATAGGGTCTGAATTCACGACTTTTATCATTTTCATGCAAAGAAAGGTTAAGAATAAGGGGAAATGCCAAATAGACTGTAATATTAGTACTTAATAAAAAAAACAATGTCCGACCTCCAGAAAGCGGCTACTAATTCTGCAATGAGTATTATGCTACTTTTTCGCCTTCGTTACTTGTTGTCTCTTGTACTTTATTTGTCAAAGAGCTTTAAAATTTAAAACTAACTACATTTTTTTAAGCAAACGGATCTAAGATATGCCCTGTATCGAATTTAATAAATAGCAAATGAAGTGCTGTGCATTAAAGTAAACGCCTCAATTAGGAATACTTCAAACTATACGACCTGTATATGACTGTTATACGACTTGTATACGACTGTTACATGATCGTGTTTATATTGACTTTATAACGGCGTCATTCGGGGCACTCGACTTGAATCGAACATCTTGAGCTGAAGTGCCTTGCAATTGATAAATACTTCTTCATTACACTAACCTTTGAAAGGAATAATTTCATTTATCAATATTATTATTGTGATCGAATGAACATTTAAAACAAATACATCCCAAAACAATATAAAATGGTCGTATGATTCACGAATATTTGTAGGTACGTAAGCAATTAGTTTATAAGCAATTTGTAATTTAATTCATTTTTTAATTTTGGATAATGTACCTACCAAATTTTAATTCAATATAAAACTGTCTTGAATATGAATATTGAATAAATAAGTAGTACTTAAGTTTCCGATTTTATTGATATTTATTGCTCTGAATGTAGATATAGTAAAGATAATGCGTATTAACGATTAAGTATATAATTTTTCAATGGCATATTACACAGTAGCACACTAAGACGTCAATCACACTAAAAACATTTGATATTCCTATCACGCGCCAAACCCCAAATGCATCCGTTGCTTTACCACTTAATACTGTTAGTAAACCTTTAAACTCCAGGAATTTAACCCCTATCTCCATAAAAATACAACTCATGACTGCGTTTGTCCAAACGCAAAACGCATTTTGAATTTTAATTTCAGAATCATTTTCATACTGTTGGAATTCAAACCGTATTATAAATAGAATTAAAGTAGAAGTTAAAAGAGATTGGAATGAGTAGTTCTCAAGTGTTTGAGGCGTCCATATTGGATCAGGAAGCGAGTGACAGCTTCGGAATTTGAAAATAGAATTGCCGCGAAAATGGGTGACGCTACTTTTGGGAATTTGAATCGCGCGGCGTTCTAGAACTCTTTAAATTTTCAAATTTCAATTCTATTCGAATATATTTTATAAGAAATTGTAAGAAGCGTGGTAAGTGTGAAATGTTGTAAATTGGTTTCTTTAATTTAAATATAAATAAATTACTAAACTAATGTGTAATTAAATGTTAAATGAAACCTATTAAGAACTACTGAAAAAAACGCGACAAAAATAGCAGAAATAATTGAAACTTCAAACGCTTCGTTGGCTACCAGTAAACACGGCGCCAAAATATTATGAAACCCCAACACACCTAAATACACGTGGTTCCGAAGTTATTAAGTATAATTATGGTGAAAATTAATCTTTGCCGCGTTTGATCTATTTCCCGACGAGGAAGTTCTCCGCGCCACCAAATTTCTTTTTGCTGCTGCAATACTGAGTTGCCAGACGGGAAAAGTTTAACGACAATATTGCGTGCATAAACGCTTTATAATGTTAGAGTGTAGATGCCGTAACATAATAAATAGTATTAATGTCGTAAATAAAGTAAAAATAACAAAGCCGATGTTTTTTATCAAATAATTAAACTGCAGGTAAATAAATTAGTGTATAATGAAATTTATTTATTTGAAATTTAACTACATTGTATTGTTAAGTTCTTGATGCAAAATTTGTTGTTGTTTTTACGGATTAACCACTTTTCTGCTTTAAATGGAGTGCCATATACTGTTAGTACTAGTTAAGTCGTCCGTTTGTCGGCAGCAAAACAAAGTTGGCGTCCCGAGTGTGACCAGTCTATTTTTAAAATCGGTCGCGAAACGTTCGGACTCCTTCCGTTGAAAGTTTGGCTTCCGGCGTTTGAGAACTCTATTTTTCGATGGAATTTTAACAAGCGCTTGTTGATTTGTCGTGGAAGATAAAATTAAAATATGTGGAGGTGGAAAATTCTCCTTTTATTACTAATATTTCTACACTATACTTTGCCTGCGACTCCGTCCGCGTCGAAGTTGCTCATCACTACCTTTTTTTTTGGGGTTGTTTGATTATTTTGATTACAAAATACCGTAATATTTACTATAAATTGTACGAAATATCACATCAATCAAACTTTCAATGGTTCCAACGTAAGACCAGCTGACATTTATGACAGCATTACTCTGAGTTGGGACCACTTCGTGGCTACATTCTTCTTGTGCGTATTTTAATCTGTCCTTTGTTGTTATATCACGAATCAATGTTTTTCTTTCTTTCATTATTTTGATCGGAAGACAAAAACCAACTCACGTTACGAATTTACACATAACATAAGGTAATGATTGTATGTCTTCCCTATCATGCAAATACTATTCCATCTTGTTACCGGGTATAAATACAGTTACATTAATAGTTGTGTTGTGTCAAAGTAAAACCAACAACTATTTGAAATTTGAATGGTTCTTGGAAACATCAAGACCTCTTGATGATATTAGTCACAATTTTACGTTACGATGTTATCTATCACACAACGAGAGAGTCAGTGACCTGTCAATTACTACCAATTCTACGGAATTCACGAATAACTGTTAGGTTTTATTTTTAGACCACGGGCGTAGTTTCAACTTTACGTTTTTCAAAAAACATCGTGACATTTTTCACAATTTAATGAAATGTGATGCCTGTGAAGTATCAGAATCTTTTAATTTCATTACATGACCGAGCCGCATCGGTTTTGGAGTTAACCTTAAGTTTCTCAATTTAAACTTTTATTGTGTTTAATAAAGGAATCGACCTCCGTGACTCATCCAAAGGCCAAGTTATCTGTATGTCCTTAAATAGAGTGTCTCGAAATTAGTCATAAACCGAATGGAAACGGAGGAAGTGGAGTCTAAGGCCGATTGCCAAAAATATTCAGAAAACCTTTACGTTGAAGTTTGACATTGTTTCCTTTTGAATACAAGTATACAATTTACCAATCTACATTCTCTGCTGGGATTACTTGATGACTGCTCGTGCATAGCAGAATAATTCAAGTAAAGTGACATAAAATATCAATGATATCTCTCTCGTAATATTTTTGACATGTTTTTCTGGTGAACTACGCATGATATTTGATATTATATTTAATTTAATATTTATAGCTTTATATAATGCTAGACTAAGTCGTATCATTGTAGTATTAAATATGGTTAAAAAACGACTGATTACTGAGTTTCTTGCGGCGTTTCTTCTCGGCGCAGTGGTCTCCTCTTGGGAAGCGCTGGTAAAATCTTGACGTGTAAAAGTGCCTACTTACTGAATAAACATCTTTTTTTTATCTCACATTTAAATACGACTCAGGGTCTCAAACGAGACCGCTAGCCTATAATGGATAAAAGGATCACGTAAAACTATAATGCAACAATTATGGTCAGAAATTTAGTAGTCAATCAATTACAAACGTTAAAAAAAAATGAGTTCCCAATGCGATGTAAAAACAGAAGTATTTATCTTTCGTAACATACCAAATATCTTTTAGAATAATATTACAAATAACACCGTGCGTTGGTTGTAATTACAAGAAATTTCATCCCCTTGTTTACACGACTGGTAAGTAGATCATAGATACAACGCGTTTTTTTGTTTTGAGTCATAAAACATAAAAATTCAAGAGGTTTTACAGTTTCATCGCGTAGATAAGTGTCTTTTACATATTATGTTTTGTTATACAACTAGAAGTAACATTTATTTAATTCCAAAGGAGCAGCAACAGTAAAATAGATTTGATCATTTAATATAAAAACACAACTAACGAAGAAACTACGAAATAAACCGATTGCAGCTGCTTTACACCTCTTATCTATGATAATGTTAATGAGACTACGTTCTTGAGATAACGCGCGTTAAAGATGTACATTTCCCTCATGTCCATATATCTTTGCCTAAATAAAAAACCTAGTTCTGTTAACCCCAAATCAAAGACCGACATGTCTTAAAACAAATCATTGAATAATTCATTAAATGGCCCTTCTAACGAGATCAGATGACATCTCTAACACGGCCATATTGGATAGCACTTTGTGCTCCTCAACCTGCATTAAAGCTTGTGCTTTTGAACTTGGAAAGGTTTTACTAACTTGTTTCTTAACCGTGTTCTGGGATGTCACAGCTAATGTAGGGTTGGCTGGCGGTCATTAGGTATGGAGAGGCCAGTATCCATTACTAATACAAATTAGGTACAGTTCATTTGTGATCCTTGTAAGCTTATTAAGTTAACCCTAATAGTTTCTTGGTTACACTAGTTACACTATACATTCATCAAGGTGAGCTTACTGAGTAATTTTTTTTTAATTAAGTAAGTATATGAAATAAAATTTAGTTCTCTTGTAAATAAATATGTTCTTATTTATACTAAAATGCAAAGAATTAGATTTATTTACCGTTTATAAATAGATTTATCATATTATTTTTTTGAGGTGTAAAAATATCACCTAATTTGATCAGTAAAAGTTAAATATTTCAAACAGCAGTGGCAACCCTAGCTGCAGGGCTGACCCGGTCACGGCGGTCACTCGACCAGGTAAATTAGGTGCCTAACCTTCGATTTCTAATATATTTGGGAAATCAGATAGCCCTAAAAAGTCTGTTAAAAAAAATAATGTTGGAAAGCCTTGTACCCAAGTGTGGTTTTTATATGCTGTATTTATTTTTTTGTGAATAATAAGTAATAACACTTATTATTTTTTAATTTATTATTAGTATTTATTAGCTTCTGGTCTGAGTGAATAAACCAAATGAGCATAACCTTAAGTCAGTTTTGCCAAATGATATCTCTTTATTTATTTAGTACCGTACCTATACGTAGTATTCTTTTTTTGCTATATTTTCTAACTACATCTTAGCCTGTGTATTTAATTTTTTAAATAAATGTTTTATAAATAAATGCAATTTGATTAATTAATCTTTTTATAGAGACGGATTTTAAAACCACAATTTACAATTTTAAATTTGACGATTTGTTTTCAAAGATGCATCAATTATTTAAATATCTGCATGCTCTGATCTGGCATTGAACACAATCAAATCAATACAAACGATCGTAGATACTAGTCACAGTTGAATCATTTGATTTTATATCACCAGTACGATTACTGATAAAGACAAATTACTAGCTAATTCAATAGGAAACATATATCAAACAAACAGCAACCAGTCGACAAAACACGTTCACAAAATCGCCGTTAAATTCAAATCACAACACTGGCACGTTAAAAAATTACGTAACTCGAAAAGAATAAAAACATACTTAAATCAGTTTCGTTAGGCGCGTTCGGTTTTTGAAATCGAACTGTCACTCGCGTCGCGCTCGTGCGCTTCGTTCCGTTGCGCGCAGCACACTGCCGCCTCGTCCTTCGACTTTCACTGAAATGATAATACGAGTAATACAACCTATTTCAATATACGTTCCGTTTAAGCTTTTGGTCCTAGACGCGGACATTCTTAACGGCTGGGATTAAAGTCCTTTGCATAAAATTGCGTACGTTGTTTTCCATTTAGTTGTTTGTTAATTATCTCGCTAATAATCTAAGCCACGTTGACCATCTGTCTTCGCAGCCTTCTGGATCCTTAAAAGGATTGTGTTTTTCCATGTCGCTTTAGGAAAATGTTAGTCGTCACATCATGACATTGTTGCATTTTTGTATGCAATAATGTAATTTAATGATAAATAATAAAAAAAAAAATGTGATGATCTGAGCTTAGACTTCTAAATTAATGAGATGGTTGGTTATTGAAATCCCTATAATTTAAATAATTTATACATACATACATACATTAAATCACGCCTGTTTCCCAGAGGGGTAGGCACTTATTTCCACTTGCTACGATCTTGACAAATTTCTTACGCTTCTTCCACATTCATACATCGAGTCATGCACGCACGTCGGTTTCGGGTACTTAAGATTCGGCCCTTTTCCAGTATTTCTCCGATTTGACTCGAAAAAGTACGCTTAGGGCGGCTCCTTCCGACCCGTCCACTCACTTTCGATCTGTATATCTCATTCGTCAATCTTCTTTCATCCATCCTAATTATCATCATATTTTATTATTGTATTTATAACGGCTTATAATTTGAGCTGAACTTCGACGTTGCAAATGTTTATAAGCAGCGGTGACCACTTCCCATCAGGTGGGCCGTCTAAATGTCTGTTCGTCGATGGCAATAAAAAAAATGATTTTTTTTTTAATTAGGCAATAAATCAACCAAGAAATAAGACGTTCCTTATCTCCATTTATTATTGTTTATGCTAATTATAATATTTCACCAGACAATGTATATCAGTGATCTGCTAGACAGTCGACATGTGGACGAAAACAGCATTATTGTATCAGGTGCCATCCGTGGTCCGTGCATAATCAGTCAAAGGAAGGTATTTCACACCGGCGATGCCGTAACTACGTACTTAGCTTGAAAATTATGTAAAACATAGTTTTTAAGTTACCTTACTTTACCCAATGTAGAGTGAAAACTAAAAATGGGTGGTTTCCTAATTGAAAGGTTATCTACAGCAAAACTTCATCAGAAGAATTTTATAAATCTTTTACATTGTAAATCATTATAATGTTAATGTACCTAGGGGACTAATATGGCTGCGTTTATCGCGTGTTAAATTTTGGATAAGGCATCCGTCACCTTCTGACAGGTAAATAAGGACACGTGTCAAAAAGTGACGGATGCTTTATCCACAGTTGACACGCGATATAGACGCAGCCATACTAGGCCCGCAGGGGCGACAAAGTTGGATAAGGCATCCGTCACCTTCTGACAGGTAAATAAGTACACGTGTCAAAAAGTGACGGATGCTTTATCCACAGTTGACACGCGATATAGACGCAGTCATACTAGGCCCGCAGATGTATATAGGGTAACTCGTCAATAACTGGCCACTTTAGAAAGTGTCATTTAGTTACTAGCCATCAAATTTATTTACTGACGCTGTTAGTAAAGATACTTGGACAGTACTCCGGGTAATAACTCAGGATCTAGGTATTCTAGTTCAATCGCAAAAATGTGAGCAAATCTCTTGCTTTACACATTTTATTGCAAAGTGGCCAGTTACCGGAGGGTGGCCAGTAATAGGCGATTTACCCCCTGCTGCGTCAATAAATACTTTATTGTATAACTTACAATATCCATGTAACAGGTTGTTGTAATAAGGTTGAGTTTCCTAAAAGTTACAAATTACTTGACATCTCTAATGAATTTGACGACTTCAAGCATATTTTTCTTGAAATTGGTCCCAAAACCCGAAATTAACGCTCGTGACCGTACATTGTCAGATTGACTTTGGACCTAAGGTGGGTACCAAATTTAATCTCGTGACTGTACTATCAGCCCAGTGGAACCCTGACCCACCATAGGACTGTGTCACAACGACGTTATGATTCAAGTCGTAAGAAGCGTCAAACAAATTGTTATATAATGTCACTGTGACACCGTTCTATGGTGGGTCAGGGTTCCATTGGGTTCATAGGACGTAATGGCAATTAGAGTTATATATAACATTTGCGTTAAGCGAAGGTGCACATAAATAAAATAAATAAATAAATATCAGGGAGACAATGTCACACCAATTGACCAAGTCCCAAACTAAGCTCTAGGCTTGTACTATGGGTACTAGACAACGATATAAATACTTATGTAGAAAAAAACGACACAAACAAATAATCGCGCTCGTCACACAAATATCTGCCCTTACCGGGATTTGAACCCAGGACCGCTAGCTTCGTAGGCAGGGTCACTACCAAGTACTACCAACTAGACCAGCGCATCGTCAAGAGTATAGGACGCTCCACGGGTTGAAACAACAAGCCCTTTCGTGTAAGTTATATAGTATAAAGGATTTAAACGACAATTATGTAAATAATAATTATATTCATGTTGCCACTTTTTAAAGCTTGCTTGGTTCCATACCCAAAGACTGCCAACGGGACCCTATTACTAAGGTAGGGTGACACGGAACCCTTCGTGTGCGAGTCCGACTCCCACTTGGCAGTTTTTTATGATTTGTAAAGCGGGCTACATACGATCAGTTTTAACTGCACAGTTTCAACTGCACAGTTGAACTGTTCAGTTAAACTGACGATCTAAGAAATATCTAATCGAAATGTCAATAGACAAAACTGTACAGTTGAAACTGTGCAATTAAAACTGATGGTATGTAGCCCGCTTAAGACTGATCTCTAAATCCTTTCGCTCTATTGCCCCAAATTCTCCGTAAACAAGACGGCCGGGTTTCCAATTACTTAGTCACATCCTTACACTTTACAAAGTATTAAAACCCAATAAGTACACAATGACGAACCACACACTGACTAATTCCAAATTGCTGGCCCGAAATTGATAAAGTTATCGCTAACTGGAGTGCAGCTTTTGCTCTAGTGCCTTTGACATACTTCTGTTATCTTGGACACCTTTTATCTTCTTTACGTAAGTGGACATAGCACTTCGGTAAATAGGTTTTGGTTTGGACAATGACCTCACATACCTATTGGAAATTACATGACCAAGAGCTTCGATAGCTTAGTGGCTATAAGGGGTTGACTTGTGATCGTAAGATACTGAGTTTGAACCCCCGCGGTCACCATGTAACAATGAGTTTTTCTAACTTAAGTAGGGGAGACTGGGGTCAATTGGAACGTTTTGGACAAAATTGCCTATTATATCCTCGTTTTCTATCGAATTTGTCCGGTAAAATGTTTCAGATATATCCAGGTTATCTAGGTATTTGGTTATAACGTTTACTTGATTTCAATAATTACCTGTTAATAGTTAAAAGCATTTTAGAAAACATCTGAAAATGTTTCAAATGACCCCGGGGCTGGGTCGGATGAAACGTAGGTGGGGGGTAATTGAAACACTCAAGAACGTAATGTATTTTTATTATTATAATCGTTTCTATGACTTCTTAACTTTACAATTATATAACCAAATGTCAGTCTTTGATTGTAACATAATAATATAGCACTTATTGCGTTTAACTTATCATTTAATACTGAATTATTTAAGTAATGAGATCAACTTACAAAATAATCAACATTTGTAAAAGTTTCTCGTACAAAATGTAATATTTTTATGAAATCTAACAATATTAATCTTACTTAGATAAATTTAGTTATCAAATAGGAATACTTGCCCTTGCCCTTGATCTTAGTTGTTGTATTCATATTTTTTTTAACACTTTTTGCCTGTCTTTTACGATCTTTCTGTTCAGTTCACTCCTGATTTCTTCTTTTTCAGGCGGGAACTTTTTTGCTTATATCTAAATAAGGAAGTTAATTTTATTCCATATTTTTCGGCCGCTTGCCTTAATGGCACCTTCACTTCGGACTTCGTCATACGCCTTCATGTACAAACTTAGGTCGCATTCCCCGCGATTTATGGTTTTTGGACGGTTTTGGGGCATCTGAAATATAAATAAATGCATAAATATACATAAATAAAATAAGTTACATACATTGAAACATGTTTCTATTGCCCCCAGATATCTTGTTTCAATTGCCCCATCAACCTATCAGTAAATATTTAATTACGTAGAAAAAAAACGGAACAATGTAGGCACGCACAAACCACTTTAAAATAGACTAGAATAGTCATGTATATAACAATTAAAGCCGCAATAACAAACTACCAATAGTTATTAATCGATAACCAAAACAAAAACACGAAAAATACTTGCTTTTTGTGTCGAAAATGTAATCCGGTCTCGTAAAAATGTCCGACGGCCGCAGATCCGCGCCACACACTGCTCGACAGGTTCCGACACGAACGCCGGTCCCTTCCCCCCGCGGGACCCCGCCGCTAAGTCTATCCGTCTCGGAGTTATTAAACTTGTTTCAAATGACCCACGTTTCAATTGACCCCAGTCTCCCCTACATTACCCGAAGCTCTTACGGTGGAAAAACATCGTGAGGAAACCACCTACACGTATCAACAGAGTGTATAAGAGGGTAATTGCACAAAAGATCCTAAGGCGGTCGAAGTGTATCCGAAAAGGCGCATCTGTGAGATAAGATTAAGATAAGATTCAAAATCGCTATGATCAGCCTGTATACGCGCCTTTGCTAAGTATACCACCGTAATAAAGTCGAGTTCATAAATACGTATACACTTTAGTACCTTGTCTGTTTACTGTCATGTTTAAACTGCCATACACGAATTGTCACAGCGATTAAAGTGGCAAGGTACAAAACCCAACGGGGCTAAGGTGTCGTAAATATACGAAAACATGAATCATATTGTCAGTAACATCAGGGGTGTGCAGATATTTTTGATGGCTGGTGTACGTGTATTGATTGTACACAACAGTGCGAACACTGCGGGTGCTTTTGCGGGTGGTAGGACCTTGTGCAGGGCCCGTCCGGATCGCTACCACCATCTTATCCATTAACCTACCGCCAAACAGCAGTGTTCGCATTGTTGTGTTCCGTTTTGGGGATAAGACAGCCGGTGAAATGACTAGCATAGAGGCATTCCATCTTAGTCCTCAGGGTTGGCAACGCATTTGCAGTCTTAGTATTGCATCGCAGTCCTGTGAATGCGAATGTCTATGGGTCACAGTTTCCACTTACCATCAGGTGGCCTGTGTGCTCGTTTGTCTTCTCTATGACATAAAAAAAAAAAAAAAAAAAAAAAACAGTCTTGTCATTTTATTGTATTTAGGAGACTTATTTCGTGGTCAGTTGTAATAATGATTGCTCCTGTCAACAAACCTTTTGTTATTTTATTACTGATTTATTCCAAGCGCACTATAAATAGCAACCGGCGGAACATGAAGCGAGTAGAAAAGTTCCTCGTTTAAGTTCAAGGCGCGCGGGAAAATTGTTGCTTTTCCCAAAAACGGATAATGTCATGATCGTGCGCAGGGACCGTTTATAGGCGACGATCGGAGCAACGACTGTGTTATAGATCATACCGTCCCATAATGTTATCGATCTCTAAGCTACAGTTAAAGATAGCCCTCCACGTCCTGAGACTGAAAATGAACAACTTACTTTACTTAATGTAACTTAGTTTTAAGAACTACTATTATGTTTTTATGATTAAAAAAAATTAACTTCTGCTGGAGTTTCTTGCGGCGTTTCTTCTCCGCAATGATGGCTGGTAGACACACCCTATATTACCGACGTGTATAAGAGCCCTCATGTGGCCTATTTACTGAATAAATATTTTGAATTTTGAATTTAAATTTGAATAAATATCAGTGTTATAAAATGACCTAGTTCCTTAACGAGACAACGATAAACATTGGAACATAGGTATTTATTAAGAAAAAATACATACGACACATTTAAGACTTAAGAACAAATACTCACGTTCATCACACAAATATTTGCCCTTGCCGCAAATCGAACACGAGACCGCTAGCTTCATATGCCTTTACAAACTAAGTTGATATATTATTCCACATTTAAATCTGCAATCTCTTGAAGCAGTGAAAAATCAAACTACTAAGGCCCGTATTAATAAACTCAAATTGGCTGAGATGCCCGTCACAAGATACGTCAAAGTAAACGTCAAACAATAGAACACTGTAATTTTTCATGCATCTCGAAACGAGCATTAGAGTTCATCATCATCATCATCAGCCTAATATTAGTCCACTGCTGGACATAGGCCTCTCCCATTGCACGCCAACGAGCACGATTCGTGGCCACTCTCATCCAGCTCTTGCCAGCCACCTTGCGAAGATCGTCACTCCACCTAGTCTGAGGGCGTCCTACACTACGTTTGCCGATTCGGCATAAGAGTTGAGATTAGTTTATTAATACGACCCTTAATCAACGCAATTAAAAGATGCCCATTTGCCAGATTTATACCACTTTTTACTACACTCGCAGGGGAAACAAAACCGATAATATTTTCCGTTGACTTTGAATGACGAGAGTTATCACAAGCAGCCCTACCTAACCCTTCTAACCACTTCGGAGTGGCATGGAAGGGCGTGCCTCCAAGAACACCTACAGTAATCGTACCTGAATCTTGTCGTCATCTATAAACGTCTCCCGCTAAAGGGTGAACGCTCCGCCGCGCAAAAATAAAGTTAAGGTTGTTGTTAATTACGCGCCGATTCGGCCCTTACTGCCGTTAATTGATCTAGCAACTGTCACGGACGGGGACCTGGCTTAATCCCGTTTCAGGTGATGCACAGTGCTCAAGTACTACCATTGTGCATAATACGTGCTTCTTTTCCGCAATTCATCATATCATATCATTTATCCTCAGCATGATAGGGAGCAGAGTAGACTGCCCTTACATGCGTCATTGTTGCTGGCTACATGCCGCTTACAATTAGTGTATGTTGTCATTTGTTACTAACAATTAGGATTAAGGAACTACTAACAATATATGAGTGTAAATTTACTCGAAATAAATGATTCTATTCTATTTTAATGGGGTCATTATTTGGGCGTTGGTTCCTAATCACTTTTGTGATCACCTGGGGTAGAGTTTACCGGTCATTTGACAAATATCAAAAAACAGCATCAAAATATACGCCCGATTCTACAAAAATATGTCCACGAAGCCCTGGTACTCGTAGATGCAGTCTATATTACCGACGTGTGGCCTAATAGCTGTTTTTTTTTAAAATTGCTATAATTTTAGCTAGTAAGGTGATAGAGCTAGGTATGTTATGAACAAGGAACAATAATGGACACTTGATTCTTATGTTACAGAAGATAAGGGTTATTCATTTCACAATCAATTCTTAATCTTATAATAAATAAATAAATAAATATATAAGGGGACAATCTCACACCAATTGACCTAATCCCAAACTAAGCTCCAGGCTTGTACTATGGGTACGAGACAACGATATAAATACTTACTCGTATTATAGAGAAATATATACTTAAATACATAGAAAACATCCATGACTCAGCAATAAATATTTGCGCTCATCACACAAATATCTGCCCTTACCGGGATTCGAACCCAGGAGCGCTAATAACTGAAATTAATAAGAGTCGAGTCTATTATTGGTGCCTTGAGCTCAAAGCGTCAAAAATTTGTGCCATCACTCTATAGTACATTACTGGCTTTAATGCAGAGATCGGGAAAAAGGCCGTTGCGGGACGAGCCCAGCAACCGCCTTTCCTGGCCAAAGCTCGTATAGTCACAGAATAAGTAATAGTACAAGTACAGAAGCGACTCTCTGTGACAGCAAACATGCGAATTTAAACCTATTCAGAACGCGGGAACGATAAAAATACAAGTGCACGCACGGAAGTAACCTTGGTTACATTTTTGCGATCGATAGTGGGGGCGCCCCAAACGAGGCAAAATGCACCTTAAATCTGCGCCGCGAGAGTCTGTATTATTTCGCCCGTCATGAGCTTTACTGACTCCGCCCACCTCCCAGGGCTGGCACTTACTTGTACTATTACTTTCCGTGGCTGTTGTAAGAAAACAAATTGAATTTATGATCATTTGTAGTTTTTTTTATGTAGTTCTTACTTAAATGACGAGAAAAAATAGTTCATGCCTGGAGGGCTAGCAAAAGTTGTCCGCGACTTGTTTGTTATTTGCTCCGATCTCCCTTTCTATCTAAGTAATAAGACGTAGTTTACTAATATTAACCTTCAAAATATATGTTATTTTAATTATTTATTTTTTGGCATTTTGCTGTAATGTGATAAATGCCAAATTTTTCGTTTTATTGAATCCCGACTGTGCTAATACTGTTGCACAACTGTAATTGGTACAAACTATTTAACTATTTTCTTTATACATACCTTTTGTATTTGTATTTGTTTGTACAACTATTGGTGTGTCTAATTGATTAAATAAATAAATAAATAAAATAAACAAATCAATATAGACCTTAAAACTTTTTGTTTGTTATAAAATCAAGCACTATCGTTACCTACTCCGTTACTTAGAAAAGCTGCCATTTGTTTCTGTGTTGTGTTTACCAAATAACCAGCACATGCTGACCTTGCTTTAGCAGGCAGTTACTATTACTGGGAGATCTACTGACTTACACTGAACGCTGTTTAAGGCAAGTAGATAACTGGTTTTTGGTCCGAATAAGTTGAAAACTGAGAAACTGCGGACGGGTCATTAATAAAATAAATAATATTATACCGCTCTTATTGCGTCGAGGATTTAAAACTGTAGGTACTGATTGTGTCAGTAATTAAGTCCAGCTACTCGTAACTAGATCGAATCTAGATCGAAGTTATTAATAATATTAATAATAATCTAACCTTTCGGCATCCTGAGGCAGGTTAAAAAAAGATAATTCGACATTAGAGTTATTATTTAAGCACCCGTATGCGATGCAGTACTTTTTCCATTTTCGATTAGTCATATTCGTATAAGTGCGTATTTAAACAAAAATTTTGGCAGCGCACGGCGGCGCGCGTCGAGACGAGCGCTCGCGTGACACTCAACTGATTCGCCCCTTGCAAGGGGCAGCACATTTTGTGGGCGATATAGTGCTTTTCTCCAGCAATGCGAGAAAACATAACACAATATAACAAACACAGTTACAAAATTTTACGTATAAAACGTGATATGTTTACAAATAAATTTCATATGGTTAATAATAACTATAAACTAAAACTACAAACTGTAATATCGACTTTGACATGCTGTCGTATTGTTTTTAATTCATCCGCCATTACTTTCATTATCGTAACGTTAAAAACACGATAAAATGACAAAAGACATTTACCAGATAGAATAGAGCCATAGTACTCCCAATAATGTACTTTTCGGAAAACAGAAAAACTAGAGTATGTATGTACCTATACCTTTATTGTAAAAAAAAAGAAATACAAAACACAGGCAATAAAAATAAAATAAGTACAAAGGCGAAAAGGTCTTGAATAATAAAAACACTTCTTAAATTATTAATTTACTTGAAAGAATGACGAGTTTATTATTCTAAATTAATTAATTGCTAACAGGAAAAAAAGGTTTCATAAGTTATGTTATGACGCGACAACAATTTATAATTATGGTTAATTTATAATTAGTTTTAAATAAGTAAATAAGGAAAGTTTTAATTGAGGTCAAGATCAACGCGTCAATAAATGATTTAGTATTTCTAATAAGTGACGCCTCATGGGATTGTGTGTTTGAGAGGAAAACAAGAAATAATACCTTAAAATAAATTTGAATTTGTTGAAGTTACGTCGGTTAATGTTTAGAAAAATAGCGTTAAAATTACCAAATGATTAGTTGTTCAAAATACCTAATAATTCAGAAAAATATTCTTTTACAAATAAATAATTCTTTTACCAAATCAAATCAAATCAAAATCATTTATTTCAGCCATCTTTGGACCATAATAATAACAGTGTTAGTAAACAAATTAAATTAAAAAATTAAACCTAATGTTAGTAATGTTTTTACTATGCACATAATTAAATAAAGCTACTTGGATCGATGTGCCAGTACGTGAACCAGACAACAATGATTCACATACTGACAATCGATCCTCTGGGCGAACATCGCCAAGATGCTGTTGGAGCTGGCCCGCACCCTGCGCACCAGGGAAGTGCAGCGTTTTCGCATGGTGGCGTAAAAGCAGTCCACTCCTGCATCCGCGAACATACCCGATGCGCTGCAGAATCGAGGCAGCCCCATCAGCACCCTAAATGCGTTGTTGAACTGCACGCGTAGTGCGCTATACTGTCTTTGCGAATAGTTTATCCACAGGCTGCTCGTGTAAAAGTTGGTACAGTATGCTCTAAAGAGCGTTAGTTTAACCTCAGCGGAACAACGAGCAAACCTGCGGGCCACCATGTTCGCTCTGACAGACAACGCCCTACGCTCCCTCTCTATGTCTGCATCGTCCCTTAGGTCAGATGACAGAGTTACACAGAGTTTAGAGTTCAGAGTTTATGACTTACATTACAAGATTTACTAGGTCTGCCCAGGAGCCAAATGTACTATTTCAGGATGATTCGGGTCGCCATTCCCTCTAACAATATACAAAGTTCTAACATCATCATTGCCAAAATAATTAACATCCTTTACAAATTCATTATTTACCAACCTGTAATTATTTACAGCTGTTGGATTGTCAAATTTAAAACTGTTATCATCTTCTGCTTCAATATTATTAATTACATAATCTCTATTACTTTGCACACCAGGGAAAATAAAACCATCTGCAGCTGTAATAGAGTTAACGTTACCTTGAGGGAATTTAAGTACTTTACCTAGTCTTACATTGCTATAAATTTCTTTATCGTCTGAACTGGAATCTTCTGGAAATTGCCATTTGGTTCCGACATGATTATTAATAGTGAATACACCTCCTGTATTTTGTATTCGTTTCTGAATATCGTTGTTTTTAAATTTGTTGTTATTAATTTGTTGATAAGGGTAACCATTGCCGTAATAACCGTAACCATTCCCATACAGGCTTGGTCTTTGATAACCACTATTCTGGAAGTGTCCAAAATTCTGCTGCTGGAATAGACCATAGTGATAAGGACCTTCCTGATTCTGATTAGGGTAACCTTGTTGTGTCTGACCAAGTTGCTGCAAATTGCTAGACTGCGAATTTTGTTGGTGATAAAGGCCTTCCTGATCTTGATTTTGATAACCTTGCTGTGCCTGACCAAATTGTTGCAAATTTTGATAGTTCTGCTGCAACTGACCGTAACCAGCTTGCTGAAGATTTTGAGGTTGATAGTAACCGTTATTCTGCCCTGAGAGCTGATTGTAGAACTGCTCCAAACCCTGCTGCTGGTTTTGCTGAGGTGCTGCAAAGAATCTGAAGAAGCCTCCGTTGTGGTTGTTGAGGTAGTGGACCAGCTGTTCAGGGTCGTTGGGGCAATCAGGGTAAGCGTAACGGCAGGTGCCAGGGTTGGCCTTGGAAGTCATGCCCAGGAAGACTGCGCGCCCAAAGACGAAGAGCGGTGAAGAGCTGATGCCGTTATAGGCTGCGAGCAACCTGGAAGATACCATGAAGAAACATGAGTTTTTAAAATACGGGCGTTTAATTGCAATGTTAAGTCAAGTACAAAGTTTGTCATTTTAAGACCTGAGGCTGGGGCTCTATTCTACTCTGTAAAACCATATTGCTTTAGACATGTTATCGTATGGTCAACGTTATAATAGCTCTTATTTACAGGGCAGTAATGGCGGCTGAGTTAAAAAACAATACGATAATATGTGAACCGATAAGGTCTTTTAGAGTAGAATAGAGGGCGCCCTTGTTTGTATTTTTCGTTGTTTTTTTTTTTGTATATCTTAAGGATACAATCAGTTCAAGAGTAATAAGTGGCCTCTAAATCTGGACATAACTTTATTAAAAAAAAAAAACGTTAAATAGACGTCTCATCGACCTGATTCTTTAATGATATGCAAACGGAATTCAACCTGAGTGGGAGACTGTTCATATCTCATCTTTTTACCTTCTTTACAAATGCCTATCAATTATCCACCATCTGAAGATTGCTTCTAAAACCAGTATGATCAATGCAACTTACGTGAGCAGCGGCTGCATCCCGCTCACGGCCTGCAGCAACCCCCCTGCGCCTGCCACCCCTGCGCCCGCCCCGCCGGCCGCCTCGCACAGTAGTCTGGGCACGCACTGCCGGTCGTCGTAGAGCGCGATGGAGGTCAGAGCTTCAGTGACGGCTGATAGGGCTGCTGACGTAGCAGAGGGACGGGGTTCTGGAAGTTTGTAGGTTATTAGTCAGTAGGGTAAGGTAGCTAAACATTTCTATAGTACCAGATGAGACACATGGTACCCTGAGTACCCCCTGACACATGTTGCCTTCAGCAGCTACGTACTTTGCTTAATGTTTAATATAGTACTGCATTTAAATCATTACTAGCTTCTGCCCGTGACTCCGTCCGCGTGGAACTTGTTTATATCGTAGTTCCATACAAATTTTCACCCTCTATTTCACCCTCTATTTCACCCCCTTAGGGGATGCATTTCGGAAAAAACACTATCCTATGTTATTTTCTAGGATTCAAACTATCTTTGCACCAAATTTCTCTTAAATCAGTTCAGTGGTTTAAGCGTGAAGAGATAACAGACAGACAGACACACTTTCGCATTTATAATATTAGTATGGATTGGTGGTAGGTGCTGGCCGTGCCCCACTTTACTCTATTACCTGCTTCTCATCAGTAGTGGCTATAATAATAAACATAAGTAGAGGTATATCGCAGTCCTTATGTTTTGCAACGAGTTTGGAGTCTTGAGTTTGCAAATGTGGGCCTCATTTGCCATCAAACTTCTCCTTGCCATCACAAAGACTGTGTTGTCTATTGGATAATATTACTGAGATCACCTAATCGGTTTTTGATTACAACTTTACAACTATTGCTTTGAAACTACATTGTACTTATTAACATTGAGAATGTTACTAACGAGAATTATAAAAAAAACTTACTATAAAACTGTCCAGGATATGCTGGCTGCGGATAAGGCCTCTGTCCAGGGTAGATTGGCCCTGGGTATCCTCCTGGAAACACAGGACCCGGTAAACCTCCACCTTGGACAGGGAATCTCTGCTTCGGTCTTCTCCGTCGTCTTTTCTTCTTCTGATGATTAGGTCTTTGATTTTCTATTTGGTTATTCTCTTCGAATTTAATTCTTTGACCATGGTCTTTGTCTAAGCCGTTATAAAAGCCATATTGATCATTATTTCCTTCGAATCTTATGAGGCCGTAAGATTGAGGAGCGTCTGGTTGGTCTTCAAATTTAAATGCATTTTTGGCTTCAGGCAGATCTGATTTGGTTTCGTTTCTAGTAACTTCTTCACTAGCGACAGCAGCGATCACCAAAAGTATACACAAGTTGCGCATTATGGTGTTTTAATCTGTAAAATATAGTTACAAGCTTGAATTTAACTTTATTTTATTTGCCAGCGGTATGTATAATTCAAATTTGAGACGTAACTTTTTAACTTCTAGTTATTAGAATATATATAATAATATTTATTATACACTCCAAAAATCATAAAGCTAATGTAGCTAAACTCAAATGGGAATGGGTTGGGCATGTCTGTTGCATGGTTTATTACCTACCCTTGTATTCATTCATTTAATTTCAGGCTTTTTTATGCGCAGGTGTTTAGTTTTTGTGATACTTAGTTATATATAAGCCCAACCCAACCTAACTTACGCCTACGTAATTAATATTTAAGATTAGCTGAAACAACACGGTTTTTAGCAGAGAATAGCTTTCGATGAAGTGAGATTCGGTGAAATGATACGTTCTATGAAATGAGTACCGATAAAACAAGGGGACACCATAGGTTTCTACTTTGAAAATCGAAGTTCGAAGTCACGTTAGGTCCATCCTTGTCACTCGTCATTCGAGAGTAAATCGAGAGAATGGAATGGAGTTTCAAACTTCGATTTTCAAAATGGACGACGAAAGGGACGACCTTCAAACTTCGATTTTCAAAATGTCGCATTCCGGAGGATTTGTGGGCGAAAGTGTGTACCAAATGGGTCCCACGGGATAGCATTCGGCATCCCGGGAGACCAAGACGACGTTGGCGAGACGAGCTTGATACCTTCAACCTAGACTGGTGGGAGACTGCCCATGATAGGAGAATGGAATGAATAATGTGTACCTGATGAGAATGCAATAATTATGGTGACTAAGAACTGAGGGGCTATTGCCTGACACACTTGCAATCGTAATCGTTTTCATTTTAAAAATCGAAGGCTTGTCTGCATACAAAATGAAACCAAGTGTTCTACTTTGAAGTCGACTGCGATTGCGAGTCCGTTAGGCAATAGACGAACTGCTCAGATAATGGAGATGGCAGGTCTTCTTCTGTACCTAATGTAGAGTAGAGTTTTGGACTAGTTAATCAAATCTCTATTAATCAGCTGATGAATGCAAAAAAAGTACAGTCGACTAAACTTCTCCCAGAATGTTTGCTAGAAATCTCACAGGACCTACTAACAACGGTAAACTATGATCATGAAACCATGTACCAATGAGTTTTTCTAACTTAAGTGCATTACCCGATGATTTTACGGCGAAGAAAAAATATCTAGAGAAAACCTGCACTTTCGAACAGCTGAGCGTGTCAGACTGTAATTGCACAAAAAACCTTAAGGGTCGAAGTGTATCCGAAAGGGCCCATCTGTAATATAAGATAAGATAAGGTAACGATGGTGTAGATCATGGTATTTGCCTACGACTTGCACCTTGCACCATAAATGAGCCCCTTATCACCGACGCGATAAGAGGTATCACTGGTTAATTAGAGTGCCCTAGTTCCGCCGGTTTGGCCCAAGCGTTAATTGTCACTGTCGACATTTGTCAAGTTCTCACGATAGCGAACTGGCGCGGGCGCAAGTGTTTTTCTTTGTCCCTATAAGATATTGTATTGGTGGTTTTCCAACTTCACTCGCGGCACTTGTGCTATAAGTACATATTTACTATTATATTATGTAGTTATTATACAAGCAATTTTTTTTCTTCAAAATGGTCCTAACGGTTATGAACAATGATAAAAATAGGGGTTTCGTCAATCTGTCAAGTTGTTACAACATTTATTTGACAAAAACACACTGCATGACAACATAATATAAAATCAAATATTTAAAAAAATATAGAGAGTAAAGGATAGAATAAAAAAAAAACAAGTAGGTAGTGAATTTTGAACATAAACATACACACAATTGATTCCGAACGTTTTCAATATCACTAAGTTTCATCTTACTCTTGCTTTACCAAAAATGCCCAAGGAAGAAAGAGGTAGTTTTAGCCGTACCATTATCATAATTGTTAACGTAAATGCAGCCGAATGCTTAATTATTTTGTGCAGGCCAGTACAGTAATAGAAACAAGTGCCCAAAACACAATTATCGTTCTTTTAACGAAGGAGACACATGTAAGTGAGTGTGTATCACATTGTTTACCTGTTATTGTCACGAGCGAAGAAAGGAAACACAATCTTAATTACAGAGAATAAGTTTAGTTTTTAAGGTTGAAACCAAAGAAAATCTATATGATACTTATTTATTACGTAAACATAATAGTTAAAAATGTAACTCCTAAGGATCGAACATGTACTACCTACAACAATTCATACAATTTATTTTAAGTTTTAATAACTATTAACTATTGGTTTTATTTAACTTACGCAAAGTTATTAAATATGTGTACCTACTTAGGTATAATTAATGTTACTAGCTACAAAAATCCTATGATGTATTAACGACTTAATTACGAGAATGAATGCGATTAAAAAATTATGAACGCTATGTTACGAAATTCAGCTATAAACTGAAGCAAAAACTTAAACTTTTGGTCATGAATTAGGAAACGAACTTACATCGACTTCAGTAATCCTGGAATACTCAACAGCCGTAAAGTACAAGAGTAAATAAAATAAACTTACCATAAAATTCACCAACAAGATGTTTCCATCAATAGATCCTTCCGCTGAATGCGAGTTCCTCTCCTTCTCTCTCGGCGAAAGTTGTATGATGTCATACAAATTTATAAGGATTGTGTGACACAACCGCCGTGTATGGGATATCCTGCTCTTAGTAGGTTTATTAGATGACCAGCAAAATAATCCGTGGGTATGCGAACTTAAATAAAGTTACTAAATGAGAAAGGCAGTGACCCTTTATCTTTCAGGACAAGTAGCAGTTACTAAAAAGTGGTCAAGTGCCAGTCTGACACGCGCACCGAGGGTTCCGTACTTCCACACAGTATTTATATATTATTTATATTTCGATGTAAATGTTATACCTAAATATCTCTACCAAATAAAAAAAAGCGCGAGTCCAACTCACATTTCACCGGTTATTAGTATGTGTTGTTTTTCTTTAGGATTTTTACTATAATCATACCAAATATATATAAAATACCCCCCTAATTTTGAGAGATTCTTTATTTATTTTTTATGAATTCAGGCGTAACAACACAATATTCTGAAATAAAACAATCTGTTATCTTTTGCAATTAAAAAGATTCAGCTCTTTAACGTGAAGACAGTCGGAAGGACGGACGGATGGACGGACGAACGGACGGTTTAGTAGTGCAGTCCCGTTCCATTCCCTTCGAACACGGAACCGTTAAAAACTAGATTAGAACAAACACGTTTCTCAGGGTTTTATTCAGTTATCTAAAAGTGCAGGTTTACTGACAATGTAAATTTAAATTTCATAGACCGCTAGGTATAAAAAAAAAAATTCAACCCAGTCCATCCAGTCCAGTCCGATATGCACTTCCCCGGTCTTTTCACGTAAATAATTTAATTCATTACATCATTGTAAAGATCACATGTTAATTAAAATAAAACGCATTCATATTCATTACGTGATTATGTCGTTAACATTCATTTACACGATAAAGAATTAAAGCTCACAGAGCTTCGCATTGACCTTGGGAGCTTTCGCAATGCTATCGATAACTTGTAATGTTGCGACACTATTGATGTTTTGACATTTGTTGGTCAACGGTAGTGATGGGGAGCTTGTCGATATTATTTTGCAATGGGTTTTTGCGTGGGTTGGTTTAATGGCTGTTTTTTTAAACATGAATAAAATATGTTAATGATGTTGATATCGTATGAGGTTTTAATTTATTAGGTGTTATTTTAGTTGAAAAATCTTTTTCGTCACATTTTGCTGAACCGACGTAAGCCAAGACAGATTAAAATTAAATAAACATGTTACTTTAACTTAATTATTTATTCACTGAAATATTTTAACTTAATTAAGTTATTGTCTATGTGCCGGCTTAATACTTAATAGTAAAATTATGTAAAGTTTATGGTATTGATGCCTAAATAACCATTTTTTTTTATTATTATTATTATAAATGGAATTTATGGCTTGGTAGAGCCACAACCATTATCATCTTCATTACCATTTTAGCCAATAGACGAATGTATAGGAATGGGGAATGTCAATAACTCAAGATAATTTTTTTGTTGAAATTTGCCTGCAATATTTTGTAATATTGCAGTATATAATATCAACAAACACTTACTTACCTACCGGAAGTACACAAAAAGCTGAAAAAATTGTCATTGCTACTATTATGCCAGTTAAAGTACCTAAACTAACATTATATTGATGTAAATACGATAAGTCACTAAATACAAATATTTGTTACAAATAAATTATCGATACTTTCAACATTTGTTATCGACAAACCTCCCACCACTACACTTTCCTTCCCGCCATAAATATAACACCGGAATCACGTCCGCAACCACACGCCATACAAACATTGCGAAACCAATCATAAAACGTTTAACATAACGTTCAAATTAATATGCAATATTAACATCAAAGCTTAACTTTTACCACAATAACAATGCAGTTAGATAAACCAAAACAAACCGATACCAAACCTTATTTGTTTGGCTTTAAGATTGAAATTAACATTTGAAGGTTTTTATATCGACAAAATTATTTTGGTCTTCGTGACTAGTGTAGTCCGGTAAGCCACTGTTGCAAAACGATGCTAAGATTAAATTTTATGAGTTAGACAGATCGACTCGAGGAACGTGGAGACCTCGAATGTCAGATTTGAGTTTTGAGAGAGGTTTCGAGAAAGGACATCGGTGACATGTCGGTAAGCGTAAATAATTTTTAATTAGATAATTTTTAACCTTCAACAAAAAATATTAAATAAAAGTTTAATGAGTTTATCTGTGTATGTGTGTGTTTGTTTGTGGCATCGTAGCTCCCAAACGGATGAACCGATAAATATTTAATAAATTATTTCTTATATATCTCATTCTTTCTTTCTTTAACCTTGATTGCAAAAAATCAACCTTTTTGTTTTTTAAAGAGCACGCAATATTCAACCTTGCCATATATTTATTTAATTAATTACCCATCGATCTATTTAATAATATATATCATGTTAGGTATTTGTGTCTGGTTATATTTTTTTAATTTCGTATTATTTTAAATTGCTTGTTTAATATTAACGCAATTATGAACCTTTCCTTCCTATCTTTTTCCTTTTACTGAAGTAAGTTTGGCTTTTCGATGTTTTCAAATATTTCGCAATCACTTAAGGGTATAAGTTCGCCTTTTTTACAATACAAAACACTTTATTGTACACAAAACAAAAACATTACGGAGAAACAATACCCACAATAAAAAATAACACAGATAAACAACAGACGATCTTATCGCTAAATAGTAATCTTTCTAGACAACCTTAGTAGGGATATGGTGCTTACCATACCTTTATATTTCTGTCTATTTCGTTGTGTCGTACAATAAAGTATTTTACATACCTACTATGTCAATGTGACGTTGTGAACGAAATTAGAAGTCGTTTACGTTTTGGTTAACATGACATGTCACTTTGACATTGCCCATAGTGGCTTATAAATTAAATTGGTTGACTGTAAATGTTAAGCACTTTAGTGCACTGTCATAATAAACTTCAAACTGAACATCGAATATCAAGTTAACAATAACAATGGCAGTCACAATTACAAGGTTCTAATTATGCTCAACATTTTTATCAGGTGATTGTACATGATAATTGTATGTAACTGCACCGGGTGTTTAGCAAACCACGAATACGTTACAACTTATAAAGGGCCCAAGGAGCCCCACTTTAAGACCTAAGCTACACTGTACAGTCAATCCATACACTATAGGTACATGATTTAATTTATTCAAGTAGTATTAATTTTGACAAATGAGTAGGTATAATAATTAAGATATTGACATCCTGTAAACAATTCATGTCATTATTAATTTATTGTACTCGTAAGTATAGATTCAATTTATAATTTAAATTTTTTGCATGCCATCTACTGGCGAAATGTGTAGAACTCTGTAATTCTAATTACTTACTAACTGATGTACCAAATTTTTTTGCATAAATAAATCTTTACTTTACTTTACTTTACTTTAATATTATAAATACACTAGTTGTTCCCGTGCCCACTTCGTTGGGCAATAAACTTTTTTTTTTGGGTTAATATAGCCTACTAGCTTCTGCCCGCGACTTCGTCCGCGTAGATTTCGATTATCGTTATTCCCTCGGGAACTTTTAAATTTAACGGGACAAAAAGTAGCCTATGTGTTAATCCAGTGAATAACTCTCCATTGCAAATTTTATCCAAATCCGCTCAGCCGTTGCAGTTGGAAGGAGTAACAAACACACACGTATTGTACGTATCGTCCATTTTGGGGATCGCAAAATTAATCGGTTATTTTCATGCAAAAACGGTTAATAACCGATTAAATTGCATTCTTTAGTCCATTTTCCCTAAATCAATGGCGGAAACCGCATTTTCCGGGGTACAAAGTTTTGTCGCGATTAGAAGCGGCGACCACCAGGTGACCTCCGCCTGCAACTACTTAGCTACTCGTATTGAAGATGGCGACACGAATTCAAGAGTGAACTTGAAATAGGTGCAGGAAGTAATCATAAGGTTAGTTACATATAACGCTAATGTTTGGTTAAATTTAGTTTTGTATACCTAATTGTTGCCGGCTTAGAATATTACCACTCCATGTCTTCCCGTGGAAGTCGTATGAGGCGACTAAAGGTATAAGGGCTTGTAGTATTGTTAGGCGATGGGTTTGCAACCTGTCACTAATATACACTGGCAAACACCTTAGCCTGTTCGTGCAAAATGTGATTACAGAATTAGCAACAAGTTTTTGGAGTTAATAGTGGAATAAGGGCGTGAAGGTACGTATGTATGTATGTATTATTAAATTCTGGCAAAGATAAAGCTGCTGCAATACTTTGGTTTTTATGTCTTTCTTCAAAAATAAATTTCAAATATAGGCTTTATATCCAATTCGCAAACATTTAATTGCAATTTTTTGAAATATATTTTTTCTACATAAAATTTACCCCATACGGTTTAGCGCTTTGTACATGGAAACAAGATAATTCCGTTGCAGGTTAGCTGTATAATAGTGTATCATTGAACTTAGTATGCGGTATTAATATCTATAAGTATTGAGAAAAAGAAACCGAAACTATGATCGTTGATGGAGACAGACGGACGGACATGCCAAAACTATAAGGGTTACTTGCTCACTACAGAGGCCTAAATACGGTAAATTTTCTCTGCTCTTAGATTACACTTTCCACCAGAAGCTATGAAAAAAGAAGAAACACGTTTTAAAAAGCCCTTGTGTCTAGAGAAATACAGGAAGACATATTTTTTACCAGCATTGATATTGTCAACAAACATGCTCGTATTTTGAGTAACAGGAAAACGTAAGGTAAGTCAAATCTTCGCCGTATTGTTCCGCCATCATTCTTCTAACATCAATGTCACCGGTGATTTTGTATTCATCGCTACATCCCAAGGGTCTCATCATAAGGTGTGTATCTGGTACTTTTTAAATTTGTAGATATACTTAGTTACGGAAAAACTTAATTCAATAAGGGAATTACAGATATAGAAGGTCGAGGGTCAAAAATTTTTTTACCACTAAATATATTTACTTTAAAAAAAAACAAGTAAGTACCTAGTAGGGTGACGGCACCAATGATGGACTTTTTTAGATGACAGGCACCAGACAGGTAATGGACACTTCACTCTTAATTCAAATTCCATACGGCCCTAAATTGATTGTCCAAAACAAATTAATAACCCTAATCTTCTGTAAAATAAGAATCAAGTGTCCATTATAGGTGCCTTGTCCATCTGGTTCTATCACCCTAAGGTCTTCAACAAGATGGACCGACGACGTGGCGAAGATTGCGGGAAGCCGATGGATGCAAGCGGCGCAAGACCTCATGTGGCAAACCTTGGGAGAGGCCTTTGTCCAGCAGTGGACTCTTTCGGCCGAAATGATGATGATGATGAAGTAGATCACGTATACTTTTGGACCTTAATGGCGTCGCAATAGAGTCAAAAAGTGATGAATCTTTTCATTCCGTGACTATACGTCAAGTGCAGTCCGGGAATTTAAAGCCGTTTGCCAGTCTTCCTAATTTAACTGTGTAATGCATTTTGGGTTGACAGCAAACTTGACATGTCATATTGCCCGAGTGTAGTACACGGCTAAATTAAGAAGAAAGGCAAGTGGCGTAACATTCGCGGGTTGTGACTACAGTCACTACAGTCATTGTATTCAGAGTAAAGAAGGATGGACAAATCCGCCTATGTGATCAATAGCGACAAACGATACGTTCCCGGATAGGTTACTTTAAGTTCTTAAACTTATACTGTAGCGGGTAGTCCCAAATCTTTGTGTTAAAAAAGTTTTCGTCACAAAGGCAGTGGGAGAATTCATACATAACCACATGTTTAGTCATAAATAAGTAATAAAATATATAATTACTTATCCGATAAGATATTGTTATTGCTATTGGTTCCTAGGCTGGGGTCCATAAATTTTTGCCCATCTTTCTTCAAACGTCATTAGCTTCGTGCATCTATAAAATCTTCGGACAAGAGTGCTACCTAGTCTTAACTTATACATTATTACAACTAAGTAGGTATGTAATTAGGAAGTAGTCAATGCAACTCATTATTTATGCACATGCATTCTAGATAAGAGAAAAGATGACTTCACCTTTATTAATAAGGGATACGTTACTTTTAATCATATTTTCGACACACAGACATACAGAAAAACAATCAAATCATTTTAATTGTAAATCTTTCATGTAAATTCCTTTATTACCCATATTGACGACTGACGAATATTTTTAGACTGATCGCTAATTTTAAAATTTTATGTAATTTTTGGCGTAAAAGTGGAATGTAACGACATTGACCCTCTAGGAGGGAAAGAAGAAACATACATACGTACAAATCTCAGCCAACCACGATTTATATATGGCTTGGAGAATGCAAATGAGCACGCAGGCCTAGGGAATGCGATTTAACCGGTTACTAACCGTTTTGGTATGAAAATAACCGGTCATAACAGGTTATAACCGGTTATTTGCATTCCCTACACAGGCCACCTATGGTAGGTATCTCTGACCCATAGACTGCACTCTTAAGACCATAAACGCGTTGCCAACCCTGAGGACTAAAATGGCATGCATCGCTAGTAATTTCGTTGGTTAGGTTAAACTAAAATAAAAAACTTCCTCCATCGTGTACCCGCCTTTACCTGTAAGTGTCCGCTCTACGAACATAATTATTCCGTGACCGATTACTGCGTCGGCGCAGTATATGTCTGTGTGTCTATCTGTGAGGACCTAAACAAAAATGTGACTTGTTTTCCGGTGGATTTACTATTGGAGTGGTTGGATTATGTCAATATTTGCTTGAAGAAAAGTAAGTCCGCCATTTGTAATTTTTACGTTTCTCAGATTTGTTTTGTTTTAGCCTAACTACCTAGCTTCTATATCGTAATCATGTTGATAAAGTTATTCTAGTTCATATTATAATGTTAATTATGGTAGCATAACATCGAAAAGTTGATTCTGTTAATTTGACGAGACAACTTAAGCGACATTTTAATTTTATAGGATGTTGTGTCGAAATTCCTATTTGCTCGACTTATCCCATTTAGAGCGTTCTAAAACTTAAAGTTTAACAAATCAGATCTTTAAATACGTAGTATAGTCACGTAGTATAATTAGTCGTAGTGTAGTCGAAAAGTGACAAACCTTTATTTACTGTAACTATAAATACATAAAGGTGCATTACTTAAAGGTACTTACATACTTTTTACACGTATAAACAGTTTCATTGCCTTTATTACATTAGTAACTAACTAACTTATAGCGCCTCGCTTCGCTTCAGTTTATGTGGTGTTTTGCAACTCCCGTACATAAACCAGATTTTATTAGAAACCACAGAACCAAACAGAAAAGAGAAAGTCCCAAACTAAGCTCCTAGTCCCAAACTAAGCTCTAGGCTTGTACTACGGGTACTACACATCGATAAACATACCGACTTATATAGAGATAAATATTTATGTACTTACATAGAAAACAGTTTTTTATGTCACAATTTCAAGTCTCATAACCCACGGGATCATACATAATATTGCACTAAATCACATTATAACCCGCTGGTTAGCCGATGGCTATAATAAGTTACTTTAAGAATGTGGTGTGCAAAGAGTGTTTCTATTCTATGTTATAATAATATTAAGAACCTACTCGTATCTTGTATACTATCTTACTAAGAAATACAAACTTCTATATTTAACATGACCACAAGTTAAAATTGCTCTTATGTTATTGCGAAATGATTAATAACGACAATCATCGAATTATTCGATGATAGTCATTTTTTAACCATCACCGGTAAGGCCTTGTCCTCGGTGGGGAATCGAAACGGTATAGGCGGTGAAGGCGTTCTAATCTAATACACTATGCATTTAAAACAATTAAGTTTTTTACTTAGTTACTCGAAGTAATTGAAGGTGTTGGCAACTAGTTGAATAGTACTTGGTCGGAGTAGTAGTAATGGGTTAGGGTAAGGGCAAATGTCTGTCTCACTTCAGCAGAAACACGTCCACTGCTTGACATAAGCCTGCCTAGCAATTAGTCTTACATACATACACTCCTGCCTTCGTTCCCGGAGTGGGGTAGGCAGAGCTACAGAATTACCAACCACTATAAAAAAATGTAAATAATTCTGTTACCACAAAATTATTCATTTATTTATTTAATAGTTATTAGTACATACATCCCGTCACGCCTTCATTCTCAGAGTGGGGTATGCAGAGCTACAGAATTACCAACAACTCTAAAAACTTGTTTTTAATTCTGTAACCACATTTTGCACAATCAGGGTAAGATGTTTACCATACTTAAGGCTTATTAGTAATACCTGAAACTTAAGCCCAATAGCATTCTCTACCAGCCAACCAACCAAAAAATATTGATAATCGATAAATACTTTTCGGGGTAGGAATTTGCATTTAAAAGCGTTCAGATATTATTTTTTTAAGTTGGAAGTTAAGACTACCGACCGCTGAGAGGATTTCACTATAGACACGAAGCGCTGCAAGAAATCAAAAGTAATTTTAAAGATGCTTGAATGCGCTGAATATTATAATATCTGCGCGTGATCATTCTCTGAGTTGATCATTCTCCCGACGCGCGCGTACTGCGCTCACGCATTGATAAGGATCTACAGATAAATAATAGATTGTTGTGAAGTCGATGGATTTTTTTTCAATTTGTGAACTATGACAGTGCTTTATTTTCAATATTTTTTGTTTGTTGTCGATGTGAAGTGGTAGAATATTGACGTGTTTATGGTACTAGTATGTGGATGATTGTCTATGCGGTAAGTTTAAATACCTAGAAAAAAAACTTTTAATTATTTTTACGATAGGTTAATAAGCTAAGTAAATTACGCCAAAAGACGTTAAATGATAATCTCAATGTTAATCGACTATTAGTTCATACATTTTGACAGCGGTTAACATTAACACTAATTGTCTGGTGAAATTCGACATAAAGTTGGTAACCCTGCCTACGAAGCTAGCGGTCCTAGGTTCAAATCCCAGTAAGGGTTGATAGATATTAATAAACTGAACGCGAGTTGAGTTGGTCCCTAATTCTAGGATTTGTTTGTTTGTTGTTTTAAATTTAAGTATGTGTTTCTCTATTTATATATTTACACAGGGTGTTAGGCACATGGTTGGACAAAAAAAATGGCGAATACTTAAGTGGTGTCATGACTGTAACACTTATTCAGGCCTAATAAGGAGGTCCACAGGATTAAAAAATAATAATTTCAGAGTGCCGAAAATTGTATGATTTAAATCAATTAATTCTGTAATATTTTCGGAAACGTAAAAATAACTTTTTAATTCGAATCCCTGGGTCCTGGACCTCCTTTATTATGCCTGAATAAGTAATACACTAACCCAGTAGATTTATTTTTTATGTAGTCAGCAGTGTAACCTAACCTAATAAACCTAGCAAGCGGTTTCGATATACCGAGTATAAAACCAAAACATTACAAAATGTTTTTTGGGAAATGAAAATTTGGTAAATTATACATTTGATGTAAAATATTTTGGCCAAACGGAGTAGAACCTTTAGGCTGCGGCTCCACTGAGGCGGAGATGAGCGGAGCGGAGCGGAGCTGTGCCAATATTAACCAATAGAATCTAAACTAACGTGCGCAAGGCGCGCTCGACGTGACCGCATGCGCCTTCTATTGGTTAATATTGGCACAGCTCCGCTCCGCTCCGCTCATCTCCGCCTCAGTGGAGCCGCACCCTAAGATTGTAGTCTTGAGAATGCTTATGTCTATGGGTCACTGATCCCACTTACTATTAGCCCCCACATCAACACCCCGACAGTGACAGGTGATAGGTGACATTTCAGTGTATATGGCGCAGCTTATATGTGTATCGGCGTGTTAACTTTGCAATGTACGAGTATACCGAATAGTCACCTGTCACATGTCATTGTCAAGAGGGTGATAGTGCAGGTGGTCTGTGTGTTCATTTGCCTTTTCCATTCTATTAAAAAAGTTGCAACCAGGAACTGATCTAATCAGCTACTTCCGCCTTCGACCCTAGCTAGAATAATACCTACTGCCCTTTTCGTTTTCGAACTTGGCTTGAGACCCTACGGTTTGTTTGAATCAATAATATATCATTTTGTTTAATAATTTGCACTGTTGAATAAACAAGTGGCAACGTTCAACTAACAGCATGACAAACTGAAACAAGTCAAGGTTGATACTATCTTTTTTTAAATCAGTTAAACACAAATTATACAACTGTTTATGCAAATATCTATTTATATTTCCGTAAATTAATTAAAAAATGCAGTCATAATCTTTTAAATTATGAAGGATTAAGTTTCCAGACGAAATTAAATCTTCTAGCAATCATCTCAAAGAAGCTTTGTTTATTTTAATATAATAGGTACTCTAATATGCTCTTGCACTAAAAATCTTATACGAATAGATTCTAATTTTAAAATGCAACACTGACTCATTTTGGAATGTTTCCGTTTTGTATTCAATGAACGATATGCATTAACTTAATTTGCCTGTTAATGCTCAACCAGTTAAAAACGACATCTTACGACGTAGATTTTAAAATATATACATACATACCTTCACGCCTGTCTCCCAATGAGGTAGGAAGACACCACGGAACGCCATTTGCACCGTTCCAAACATACCTCTTTCACTTTTTCTACATTCATTAACCTCTTCACACACTACATCGGTTTCGGGTACTTTTACATACATAGGTACATACATTAAATCACGCCTGTTTCGGGTACTTAAGATTCAGCCCTTTTCTAATATTTCTCTGATAATAATCTAATTTATTTATTCTAATTACTAAATAATCTACTTATGGGTCATTCCACCGTATTATGAAACCGCGATTAATTTGGGATTGGAATAGCTGTCAATTAATATGCACTTTGACGTAGGTATATGGTAAAACTGTCACCTCGAATCCCTTTCTAATCGCGGCTGGATAATAATAACACCCGAAACGGCTACTTTTTATTTAGGTTTATTTCGATATTGTAATAAGAACTAAGGATTTTTTATGTAGTTAGTTACACATAGATATATATAATTTATGGCGTTTAATAATATCGGAGCCGAGATATTTAAGATTTAAGTTTTCAGTTTTTGGTACTAAAAGTACGCCCAGATAAGAATATTAAATATCTCGGCTCCGATGCAATTAAGAATATTACATTAAATAACAAAACATGTTAATTTTGAATTATTCTATCATAATTTACCACTTTTACTAATGGCCGCTCACTTTGAAAATGTATGAATTTTACAAATGACAACACTTTTACCTAAACTCCTTTCTAGTCAATGGTCTACTATTTGGATAACATTTTATTTTCCTTAACACGCATAGTCAAAAGTGAAAGAACAACGAGAGAATCACTAATAAAAAGTTGCTGTTTCGGGTGTTACGGTGGAATGACCCTTATATAATCTACCTCTGTGCCAAATTTCACCCGGACCGGTTCTGCTGGGTAGTGATTCTGTAAACAACGCCGGTCGTGCGGACTGTCTAGTGATACCAAGCGGCGAGATTAAGTAGTCCCGTCAGTGCGAACAAAACACATTGTAGCGCGTGCATTTTCAATTAAGCAGCCTTATACGTTCGACCTATCGTGCTGGTAAATTGAAAATGCACGCGCTACAATGTGTTTTGTTCGCACTCGACAGTCCGCACGACCGGCGCTGTTTACAGAATCACTACCCTGTTCTGTGGGGTTATTATGACGTATCTGTGCAATTCATTTTGCGCTGAGAGAAAAGGACAGAGTTATGTAACGGCTATAGCTCCGTCCTTTACGCTCACCGTAAAATGAACTGCATAGCTATGTCATAATAACATGGCGTGATTAAGTAACAAACATGCATCCACCCATACTTTCGCTCTTTAGTAGCAAGATGATCCACTTCTAAAATCAAAGTTTAAAATTACCATTTTCTATACCTACCTAATCTACATATAACATATATCAATAAAAACAATCATCAAAATGTATGTACTGACTGCCACAAATTGATTAAGTTTTGTTGTGTTCGTTTTTTTCATGACAAAATAAGTATGACAAAATAAGATTGAAAAATCCGGAATGTCGAATATTTGCAGCGGGGCGAAACAAAAAGTTTTATTTAACTTTTTTATAGATACAATCTCAGAACCCTAAAATAGGTCATGTACCCCATATTTGGAGAGGTAAATTTAAAACGAGAAGCAAATAAGATGCATCTATGTTTGACCCTGTAGAGTCAAGGTATTCAAATATTTTGACCTAGAATTAAAAAAAAAACACTCGTTGCCGCTTTAAACACATTTCGCGATATTTATGGATTCTGCGTAGGTGTACATGTTCCAAATGGACAACTTATTATTCATATAAACCTCGAATAATCTCCGCAAGGTAAAAGGTCAACCTTGAAACATTTAAAGCGTAACAGCCCTGACATTACAACGAGCAAACAAACATCAGACAATGGTTAAATATATGTTAACAAAGTAGTTGATGATACTTTATTTGCAGATAACGCGGCATCTGAGACAAAAGATAAGATTAACAACCAAGAAGTTATTGCTAAGGATTTAGATGCAGTAAATATTCAAGTAAGAGCAGTTATTGTTAATAGAATTTATGGAGCACAAGAAGACAAATATGCTACTAGAGAAAGCAAAATAGATGCACATGATACCTCAGATTAATATTATATTGAATTTGACATAAAAATAGACTAGAATTATAGTAAAAATGGTGCAAAGGGTTTCGGACGTGGATCCTGAAAAGAAAGTCCCCGAAGACGTTTTCTCAACGTTGTTGGGACATTTTGGAAAATGGCAGCTAATTATTTTCTTATCCGTGTTCCTGATCAAGTTCTCATCAGGATGGGTGCAAATGGCGATACTGTTTCTTACACCAAAAGTGGTTTTTTGGTGTGATGAAGTGCCTGCAAATTTTACTCAAGTGATAGTTAACGGAAGTTGCTATGATGAGTGCTTGCGGTACGCGTATGATACAGATCCCATGGATAATACTATTATATCCGAATGGGATCTGGTGTGTGAGCGGAACTGGATGGCAAGTTTTACCCAGATGATGCTGCAGTTTGGGGTGCTGACTGGAAGCATCATTTTTGGATTTTTTTCTGACAGGTAAGCAACAAATCTATATTATATATTATATATAAAAGGCAAAGCTGACTCACTGACTTATATATCGTTGCTTGAATACTAAAGGGCCACAAATCAAAATGTGTTTGTGTTGCATTTAAATTCGGAACGCTATGTATATACTTTAAGTTTTAAGTCAAACTATAATTATCTGTTTTTTTTTGTGCCGCTTTTGTATTAAAGCAGCGATATGTTCGCACAGCTCAAACCGCTGGGTCTAAAGATTCCTAATTCGGCACGTAGGTAAGTTTCTTATGAGGCCTAGGGGAGCACTAAGGAAGGATTTTCCGAAAATCGACCCCCAACGGGAAGAAATAGGGGGAGTAGCGGTAACCTATTCTATGCGTACGAAGTCACGGGCGTCCTCTAGTAAACTACATAATCAAATGGCCAAAGATAAAATAAACTGCTATTTTACATAATCTCTTGTCATCGAAAATATTTTCAAACTAAAAATGAGTATCCTAATATGGCTTTGCATATAAATTGTCGATAAAATCATGATCGATCTTAAGACTGCGCCGAGCGTACGCCGGATGTACAGTGGCGCCCTCGTTTCTATTATTGTGTTTTCTAATAAACTAAAGTATTATCTTGAAGTTGGTCGGTAGGGTTTTGTACTACAAATTAAAACACAACTTGTAAGGTATATCACATATACTCGGCGCGGCGTCAAAAAAATCGCAACTTTCCTAAAATTACTTACTACATCACATACTTACTGTATCTTAGGAGTAATAATCGCTTGAAACGAATTTTAGGAAAGTTGCGATTTTTTTGACGCCGAGTGTAGTTTAGTAACAATTCACCTTCGAGTTATCAACTTAACGGAAAAAAGTGGCCACCTTTTCCCGTTAAGCTGACTACTCAAAGGGTAATTGTTATTAAAGTTTGTTACGTATCCCATAAATTGTGTTTTTACTTGCGCTACAAAAAAATATCGTCTGATTGCAACGAAATTCTTTAGTTAATTAGAAAACACAATAATAGTCATGAGGGTGCCACTGGACGCTCGACGTTTACTGGGTGCAGTCTTAAAAAGTTGTTTTGTAATTTTGGAGTAGGTACATTTCCTTGTGTACATGATTGGCTATGTCTTTTGAATAACATGAGTTGTATGAAACATGTCAAAGGCAAGCCGTCAAGAATATTTACAACATCCGGGAAGAATTGTTAAATATTATTATTATGTTTGCGAAATATTATTAAACATGGAACGATTTCACCACTGTTTGTTTATTGTCAGTATCTTTATTGCTTTATTCAGGGACGCTTATAATTGCTACGGTTAAAGATAAAAGGTACAATCGCTATAAAAGTACTGTTTTTTTACGAAACTATACAGCCTGCTCACAGACTGTATACTTAAAATGTGCTTCGGTTTTGTATTCCCTCTCAATCGCCCTTGATAAGAGCGTATACTATGAGAGTGATTGAGAGACAAGTACAAACCCGAAGCAACTTCTAAGAGCTATTGCACTGTACCTTGTTTTTGAAATAGTTGCAAACTTTTCATGACCTTGAAAAACTTGATTTATCCAAAAAAACTTGTAAAGGTGACCCACTTTTTTAACCTACAAAAACATTGTTGCATTAACAAATTGCAAGGCAAAAACTGTGTGTACAAAAAGAAGAGTCTGTAATTGGCTCCCATCTTTCAACTACGAGTATATTTCGAGTTCTACGTCACTCTTCAATGGAAATATATATTATACCTACAATGTTTTGTACACCCAACCAAATTAATCCATAGGCCGAAATGGAACTATTTCTAAGTGACTTTATAATTAAATTCTTAAGAAGTCTCTTACGTTTTTAATAATTTCGTCAATTTACGAGGGTGGGATGATAAGTACCTAGCCTAAGTAAAAAAAAATTGAATTTTGGTTTTAAAACTAATTTTATTTTTCGACATAATCTCCGTCTAGGTCTATGCACTTATTCCATCTTCGCTCTAAAGCTGTGATGCCTTCCATAAAATGATTCCTTTCGAGGCCTCCAAAATAGTCCTCTACAGCGGCTATGACGGCATCATTAGTGGCAAATTTCTGTCCACCCAAAAAAGTTTTAAGCTTCGGGAACAGATGGAAGTCGGATGGTGCCAGATCAGGCGAATAAGGTGGGTGGGGCAGCAAATCGTACTTCAATTCGCCGATTTTCGCCATGGCTTTATCACATGTGTGAACCCTGGCATTGTCTTGATGGAATATGATTTTTTTTTTTGCTAAGCCTGGTCGTTTTTGCTGAATACATTGATGTAGCTTATCTAAAAGGTTAGCATAGTATTCTCCATTAATGGTTTCACCTTTAGGAAGGTAATCGATCATTAAAATTCCACTAGCATCCCAAAAGACGGAAGCCATAACTTTTCCAGCCGACTTTACAGCCATAGCTTTTTTGGGGCCCGAACATCCAGATTCAGTCCACTGCTTTGATTGAATTTTTGATTCTGGCGTGTAGTGGTGAACCCATGTTTCATCTGTTGTTACAAAACGACGCAAAAAATCAGCTTAATTTTTCTGAAAACGATCCAAACATTCCTTCGAGTTTTGCACGCGGATTCTTTTTTGATCGGGCGTAAGCAATCGCGGCACCCAACGGGCGGATAACTTTTTCATATTTAATTCTTCATCTAGAATATGATGTACCCGTTTCTTTGAGATCCCTGTAGTCTCAGCTATTTCTGATAACTTCAATCGTCGATCAGCCAAAACCATATCGTGGACTTTGCAGACCATTTCTGGAGTCGTGACGCTTTTTGGACGTCCAGGGCGAGCTTCGTCTTGGACACTTGTACGGCCTCGTTTAAATTCAGCCACCCAGTTTTTTACCGTGGCGTATGATAGAGCACATTCCCCCAAAACATTCTTTAACTCATCATAAATATCTTTTCCCTTCATACCCTTCATGTAAAGAAACTTTATCACCGCTCTTTGTTCAATTTTATCCATTTTTAAAACAATCGTCGCAATAAATTTTCAAATGACAGAAAAATCAATATTTTTTTAAGCCATGAATTTCAAATTTCGAACACAGATAGCCAGAGACACACATTTTAAATTACGCTAGTTTATTTTTAAATACAACCTTTTTAAATAGCTAAGGCCAGTTACTTATCATCCCGCCCTCGTAACATAAGTAGTTCCATTGTGGTCTATGAATTAAATTGGTTAAATGCACATGGGTTTGTATAGAAACATAACCTTTTCATGTTATTTTTTAAAATATTTTCAAAAAATACAGTGATAAAAAAATCTTGCAATAAACTGAGAGTTACTCTTATTTTTAACTGACTTAAAAAAAGAAGCAGGTTCGAAATTCTGTTGTATTTTTCTGATTTGAAACCAAACAAGGCGGTTGCCAAAAGACAACGGTTTAAACGTAGACACAGACACACTATTCATTTTGTCTTTCTTGCAAATCATCTGCAAATAAGGAACAACTACACAACTACTTACAAACATTCATATTATAGACGTTATGGTAGTTGTTACTCATTTTATAGTTAGGTTACTATACCGTCAACAATATGGGCTAACACAGAGATGGTAGATGACCGATACGAAAAGTCACGTGATGTGCCAGTGACGCGATTGGTTTAAAATAAAAACTAAACGAATAGAAACGATAGTTAGCGTAATGCATCTTGTCTGGGCCTTCAGGTCAGAATAGAGATCCTGTGCATTCCCATTGTAGTTAAAGCACCTATCTACTTTATTTCCAGGTTCGGCCGCAAGTACACCTTCCTCGCGTCAATCGTCGGTCTGATCGTCTTCGGCTTCAGTGTCCCCTTCTCCCCCAGCTACATCATCTTCACCATCATCAGGTTCCTCCTCGGCTTCTCCGTCGCGGGCACCATGGTCGTCTCCTTCGTCATCGTCATGGAGTCCGTCGGTCCCAAGTACAGAGAGGCCTTCGGCTGCCTCTTCCAAATTCCTTTCATCCTCGGTCACCTGACGATCCCCCTCTTCGCGTATTACTTTAGGACCTGGGACCAGTTCAGTTTAGCGTTGGCGGTGCCGCAGCTGATTTATTTGAGCTATTTCTTCATCTTGACTGAGTCTCCGAGGTGGCTGGCCAGCCAGGGGAGGGTGGATGAAGCCACGGAAATCGTGACGAGAGCTGCTGTTATGTAAGTTGGGTTTTATTTAATCTCTATCAGAATAAAAAATACAAAAAAAAAACAAAAAAGTTTGGTGAAAGTTTTTGCAAAGAATAGTTAAGTAAATGCAGTTTTTTTCTGAACAGATTTCACTCCTCGTTTTTAGAAAGTGTATTTCAAAGTGGAGATTGAAACGATTAATATGGACATATTAAAGAAATAAGCCCATAGATACGAGTATCATGCGTAAGGCCAATTCGCTCATTGAATACAAAACGGACACATTCCAAAATAATTTGCTCTTCCATTAAAAATCGTATTCCAACCGCTTCTAATTTTAAAATGCAACACTGACTCATTTCGGATTGTGTCCGTTTTGTATTCAATGAACGAATTGTTTGGTTAAACTGGAGAAGTAAACAAAAACACATCAATCAATCAGTCAATTGTATGTGTGTTTTGTAGTACGCAAATAAACGTTTTATCTATCTATCTATCTATCTATCTACATTGGGCTAACTCCACGCACTTAGCTATCATGTCGGCCCGTATTAATTAACTCATCTTGGCTGAGATGCGCATCACAAGATACGTCAAAGTAAACGTCAAGCCGTAGAAAGCAGTCATTTTTGAAACATCTCGAGACGAGCATTAGAGTTGAGATTAGTCTATTAATACGGCCCTTAGACGAAGTTACTCATTGCTCAAGTAACTAAACATTCCATTTGTTTACTAGCGAACTGTCCCGGTTTATGTGAGTTCTCTGTATAGGTATAAGTGTACATACTGACTTTAACACCCGGAACACAAACCAGAATTTATTATAAAAAAATCTTCCTTCTGAATTGCGCTGCTTCCATTACGTAGTTCGGAAGACCTAAGTGTAGTTAGTACATATAGGTACCGAGGGACAGATGGCGTGAAGCGACTTTGCTTTATACTATTTATTTAGAGATAAAGATTAATTACGCGTATTGTTTACATGAGGATAATAGGTGTGTATGTATGTAGATAACATTTATTATTTCAGATAAGAATCCTGAAAATTAACGGCACCTAACAGTGTAGGGGCTCTATTGTACCTACTTGGTAAAACCACATTGTTTTTGACGTTATGGTATTTATTTAACGCAGCCGTCATTACTGTCAATTAAATAAGAACTATCATAACGTTGGCAATACGATAACATGTCAAAAGCAACATGGTTTTACCGAGTAGGATAGAGCACCAGTTTAACAAACTGATTTCTAGGCTACTATGGATCTACGTCAAAGTGAAGCATTAAGTTAATTAAGATTCCAAAGATTTGATTAATAACGTGACTTTGACATGGTTCGATAAAACCCAGAAATCCAATTGTTACTGTAAATTTTAAACAATAAAAATAACCTCATGTGTTTATATATCGTAATTCTTCTACCGTAGTATAAGAACAAGGGTTTTAGAGTTAAGGTTTTAGATCAACTCTTTGGCATTTCCATTATCTCTGTGTAAATATTTACATCTATCCATGTCACGATTGCTGCGTGCTTACCTAGATAAAAACCCCCCGATACCCCCTTTTAGAGGCCCTACTTCGAAAATCGAAGTTCGAGGTTACATTGGCTCCATCCCAGTCCCTTGATTTAGCCCCAAACGGTGAGTAATGGTGGTATATCTATACAATGGTTTGTCCTTATCTGTCATTGTGACATTTGAATTTGACAGATAAGTACAAAACGTTGCATGATTATACCACCGTTACTCAACGTTTTTTAGTAAGTGGGTAAGTGTTGAATGACAGTTAACTTCTATTTTTGAAGTATGTCTTCTGACAGGGCTTATTGTCTAACGCACTAGCATTCACAATTGTTACAAAATAAAAACAATTGCTCCGTTTTGAAGTCTCTTGAGATTGCGAGTGCATTAGGCAATAGGCCAGCTGATATCTCTTCTAGCCGATATCTAATCTATCTAGGCACTATTCCGATTAAACTAACTTTCTATAACATACACACGTAAAACTTACAGCAACCATCTTTCACGTTGGAGGTTAACATTTAGCTAATGCGGTGCGAGCCCGGCAGTACCTGGGCCCTCCCTTCCCAAGTCTCCGGAGGGGATTTTCACCTCTGCCCTTTTTCTTAAAGTATTTCAAGTTAAAAGCAAACAAAAGCAAGGACTTTTGTCTTTGGCCCTTTACCTAATAACGTAACGGTATTCCAGGAACAAAATGCCAACAGACAAGATAGCAGAAACCCTAAAGAAGTTCTCACACGAGCTGGTGACGCGTGAAGGCCCCAAGGTCAACTACATGGATCTGTTTCGACCAGGCCTGCGGCGGCTGACCCTGGCCACCTGCGTCATCTGGTTCATCACCGGGACTACCTTCTTTGGGGTCAACCAGTACATCAGTCAGACCAGTTCGAACACGTTTGCGAGCGTCAGTGCCGCAGCGGCTATACAGGTTTGTTGAATTTCTTTTACGGAGATATACGGCAGCGCGTTTCCAATGCGTGGCGGTGGCGTTATTTAGGGTTCCGTAGTCAAACCCTTAGTTTCGCCATGTCCGTCCGTAGGCTAGCTCAGAGAGCCTTAGAGCTAGACAGCTGTAATTTGGCATGAATTGATATATTAGTAGTATACTGGTAGATTTTTGACGTGTAAAAGTGCCCGTGCGGCCTACTTACTGAATAAACATCTTTTATCTTTTTTTTTATCTTTAGTCACACCACCAAAGTGGTAAAATAAAATATAGAAAAAAAATATTTTTAGTGTACCTCCCCTACCCGTAGCGTGGGGATGTATTTTTTTTTCTCGTCTACCCCATAGTGTGGGGTCGTTATATAGGTATTTCAAAAATATTGCGGAAACAGCTTTTCGATTAAGGGATCCGTTTATGAAATATTAAGCTTTAAAGCGCAAATTTTTGTTAGAGAGAAGTGTACAGTGTCTACAGCCTAAACCACAAATACTAAAAATCTGAAAAATATCAATTTGTTGAGACAAACATAATAGTACATTGTGTATTAAGGGTGGTAAAGAAAGAATTACAAACGAGAGTCTGTTAGAAGCCCGAAGCCGTAGGCTGAGGGCTTTAATGACTCGAGCTTTGTATTTCCTTTACCACCCGTGTAACATACAATGTTTTTCATCACAATTGCGAGGAAATGAAATAAAATCAGACAAAAGATCATATTTTTAACTTATTAGCGGCAGACTACATCATTGTCTGTGACTTACCACAGATAATGTCAAACGTGTTCGGAGTCCGATTCTAGTGACATATGAGATCAATAGTTTATTATGCGAGATTGTTAGGAAATAGTATTCAACTGACATTTCATCTCGAATGAAACTTCATATTGAATGGCACAAGAATTGGGGTCCTGACGTATTGTGATAGTTTGAGTCCACGTATAATATTAAAAAAAAAGCTATTACGCACTTAAGTAACGTAATGGTAAAAAAAAGGCCCGCGGGTATTATTTTGGATTTACGGTCGATTTTTCTAGCATGTTAGGACACTATTTACGAGCAAGTGTGATGAAAAAGTATGTAAGCATGTCTAATGTTAGAAAGGATGTTAACGATGCGATTAGCCTATATGGTCGTGACACTAGCAACGGGCTACGATACTTGCGGTCTCGTGTTCGAAAGAAAAATACTTGTGTGCTGAGCGCGAGTATCTTTTCTGAGTCCTGGTGTATCAGTGTGTTTATCGTTGTCTAGTGCTTATAGTAGAAGCCTACAGCTTAGTTTGGAAAAAGGTCAATTTGTGTTACATTGTCCTCTGATTTAATTTATTTCTTTATTTCAGGTGCCTGCCAACTTGATCGCAATATGGTGCGTTCGGACCTTCGGCAGAAAAACCACCACTATAACCGCTTCCGCACTAGGAGGTCTTTGCATGCTAACCCTTGGAGCTGTCGGAGACAACTTCTGGATAGTCTTCAGCCTGGGAACATTAGGAGTAAGCTTCCTGTGCATAGTCGCCACCACAATATACATCTACTCATCAGAACTGTACCCAACAGTTGTCAGAAACATGGGCTTAGGGATATGCTCCATGTCAATGAGGATTGGCTCTATGATCGCCCCGTTCGTTTCTAACTTGTCTGTGACCACTCCATGGCTGCCAACTGTCATATTTGGTTTCGCGCCATTGCTTGGTGCGGCGGTTTGTCTACTGCTGCCGGAGACGAAAGGAAGGACGTTGCCAGATTCATTTGAGGATGTTGAAGGTTATGAGGCTAAAGTTAAAAACTAAAAGTTGACTGGTGACTTGTGATACCCGATAGATTAAAATTGTTCCAATAGTTTAGTACCCCGAGAACATTTGACTAACCTTCTATGGAGTAAGTATAGGTAATGTTCATGTATCGTAATCGAGAAAATGTATGTGCAAATTGATACGAATTGATGAAGATTGTATAATCATCAGTGATCGGAAATAGGTGAGCTAATTTGCCTAAACTTGACGCATATTCATTCATGCGTGAGCGAGATAGGAATACATTATTGAATGAAGGTGCATCAAGTTTAGGCAAATTAGCTCTACCTATTCCGATCACTGATAATCATCTAGTAAAGATGATGTATATAGGTGAAAAACTTAGGTAAATGACCTCTAGCATGTAATTTTGTACAAAACTAATATGGAATTAACGTCAAATTTCAAATATAGAATGACAAACGGTCTGTACGGATGTGTTACAACTAAATGCAAGAGGTCATTTACTTACGTTTTTCACCTATACGTAAAATAATGTATGTAAACGTGAGTCTGTTTTAAGGTTTCGTGTAGATTGGTTCAGAACAAGTTTTCGATAAGTAAAGGTGATTCGGAAACGAGACATCAAATGTTTGTGCTCGAACTAACTTTACAATTAAGAATTTATGTTAATTAATAAGGTATTTATTGTATTAAAAAAATGTAAAAAAGAAATGTATATAGGAGTTTTGTAATTAAATAAAAACGTACCAGTGTAAGTTATTGAACAGTGTCAATCTTTAAAATTAGACGTTTGATCGTTGTGTCAACGTTTTGATAGCTCTTATTTTCTTCACAGTAATGGCGACCGAGTTAAAAACCATACCATAACGTGGTAAAGACAACATGGTTTTTACCCCCTAGAATAAGGGCCCAGACTAGTGTTAAGACGACGTTCTTTGATTGAATCCGATTAACAGACGTGCGGTCGTCGCATTCGGTAGACAGGGCTTCTTTAGTATAGGGTAAAACCATATTGCTTATGACATGTTATGGTTTAAAAAAACTCGGCAGCCATTTCTGACAAGAATGAATGAATGAATGAATGGATGATATTCATTTTGCAAAGTAAGTCACACATAATGTAAGTATACATGTCATAAGTCATAGTATAAGTAAATAACACCTATAATAACGTTGACAATACGATAACGTGTAAAAATCAAAATGGTTTTACCAAGAATACCCATACTTATGTAAAGACGACATTAGTTGGTCGAAGTAGTTCGAAACTAGCTAGATAGACTAAAAACAATGTAATTGTCCCTTTTGTGTCCTAAATAACAACCATAATAGTTTAAAGCTGTATAACTTTTAAACCAAACACATTGTACATTTATAGAACACATTTTACTTTGAATCACATTTTTGGATGACTCAATCGGTCATTTAAGGTACTATCAGACCATTGGAACCTTGACCCACCATAGAACGGTGTCACAGTGACATTATAAAACGTCCGTAATAATGTCCGTAAAGTACATAAATCATTTGTTGGTCAATGCATTCATTTCTATAATAAATTACCTGACGTAGTTTTAAAGTTACCATTTCCAGCACTTAAAAATTACTTGAAAAAATCGTTAATGTCAAAAGCGTATTATAGGGTCGAGGACTATCTAACAGACAAAAATGCATGGTCTAAACCCGAAACATAGTCAATAATAATTTGATCAATTGCAAAAGCTTTATCTTGTCTAGGGGACACCATTGATGTAGGAAACCGTATCGAAACATAAGTTATAAACAAATGTAAGTGAGTTTTTTTTTTCTCCTATTTCTTCCTTTATCTCTCACATAACATTTTTGGCATGTTTTCCTGCTGATCTACGCATGTTATTTAATATTATATTGAATTTAATATTTATTGCTTTATATAATGCTAGATTAAGTAGTACCATTGTAATATGTTTAAAAAATGACTGACTGCTGAGTTTCTTGCGGCGTTTCTTCTCAGCAGTGTCTCCTCTTGGGAAGCGCTGGTAGATTCTTGACGTGTAAAAGTGCCCGTGCGGCCTACTTACTGAATAAATATCTTTTATCTTTTATCTTTTTGTAAACAATTTGTTTGACACTTCTTATGACTTGAATCATAACGTCTCTGTGACACAGTTCTATGGTGGGTCAAGGTTCCAATGGTCTGATAGTACTTAAGGTAAACTTATGATTATGGGCGATGTGTGTCAGTCTTTCAGTCCGCTCCTCTTGCGCCCAATGCATACGGTTCCTTCGCTGCCGTCCTCAAGTAGAAATTACCTTTAAGCCTGAAATTAAATGTTAACGAATAAGGTAAGTTGGGGCCAGTGCGTCTACGGGGCAAGTCCATCTAACCAACCACATCACCTAAAACTATATCGTCAACTGCAAAACCGCGTAAGTAACATTTTAAATAAGGAGAAAAATGCACCTTTTTCATAAGACTGTAAGGTTTATTTTGCTCTATCATAAATTTGTTAGTTACGCGGTTTTGCAGTTTCACCGACGATATGTGCGCTGTGTCTAAGCATACGAAGGGTTTATTGAAATGGTGTCTGTCTGTATTAAAATGTAAATTGTTTTAGTAGTATTTGTTTACCAGTATCTGATATCGTCCTTTTTAGTGATTCTTCACTTCATTTCTATAGTTAGTTTAAACATGCGCATTTTTAATTGTTATGTGTATTATTTAGTGAACCTCCAGGTCTTTTCATACTTATATTGTTTAGTACAAAGTAGTTCTATATCGCATTTAAATATGACTGTATGAGTTATAAATAAATTAAAAAAAAAGTTGCGTGCAAGGTATTATGAAACCGCGATTAGTTTGGGATTGGAATAGCTGTCAATTCATATGCACTTTGACGTAAGTATATGGTAAAACTGTCACCTCTAATCCCTTTCTAATCGCGGCTAGATAATTATCACTATGTACCTCGGCGAATTAAATGTGATAGAAGATGTCTTAATGCAACATAGGTGCTAGTAAACGTTTGTACAACTGGGTTATAAAAAAAAACACAAACTGTAACAGTTCTTAACACAAATGCCTCACCCGGCACTCGCGCGCAGCCCCATGGGCACGAGCGGCTCGCTCTGGCAGCTCCCGCGCAGGAACGTGTCGTAGTTCTCGCACTGGCGCGCCAGGAACTCGCCGCCAGTTACTGACTCGGCCCAGTACTCCCACGACCGCCAGTGGCTGCAGAAATCTAAAAAAATAAAATTGTTTGTACATTTCAAAAAGCATTGCCACATTACTAGACTTGTGGTCTAGTAGGCGAGGCTACTACGTCTTATGTATCTCTTTGCAACAAATGGATCCCGTGAAGTAGCCGGGTTAGAATAGTGCCACTCCATGTCTTCCCGTGGATGTCGTAAGAGACTAAGGGAATAAAGGCGTGTAGTACTGTTAGGCGATGGGCTTGCAACCTGTCACTAATACACTGGTAAACATCTTAGCCTGTTGTGCAAAATGTGGTTACAGAATTATTAACAAGTTTAGAATTGTAGGTCTAATTCTGTAGCTCTGCCTACCCCCCCTCTGGGAATGAAGGCGTGAGTTTATGTATGTATGTATGTAATATTATGGATCAGTCTTGAGGTCTGAAATAAATTATTTTTATGATTTTATTTATTGATTACTTACTTGTAACTTTGAATTATGTTTGCTTTTCTGAATCACAAAATCGTAAGCGTACTTATCCTTCCTAGGGGACTTTTAATATGACTTCTAAATAACGTCGGGGTCAATAGAAACGGCTAAAGATGTAAACAAATCAGTACTGTTTGACACATAACCTCAATATTTCTCAAACGACTTAGGTTTAAAAAAAACTATAGTTAAAGAAAGAATCAATGGTGTACATCTTCATTCAAAATACCTTACGCGATGTCAAAAAATACGTGATGTAATAATGGTAAATAGGTCCGTTTGGTTTTGTTTACATCTTTTCCCATTACTATTGACTCCAACTGTAAATTAGGTTTGAAATAATACAAATTACATCCACAACACAGGTTTCGTTAGATACACTAATTAAGACACTTTACCACTAAGGGCTGATTTTTCAATCTCAAGATAACACTATCTGTCAGGTAAATTGTAGCTATGTCCTTTTCTTTGTGACAATGTGCAGTCTCCACCTACCCTCATTTTCGAATATTGCGAGCCGGATCGTGTAGCCGGTGAGCTTCCGATCTGGAGACACGTCGCGCGCGCATACGTACTTGGTGCTTTCCCAAGACTTACTCAACTAGTGCACATGACGAGAAGCTACCGAACAAATTGGCCTACGGACTCATGAAGTGTACCCGTGACGAGTGTGGTTGCATTGGATTTGGACCTAGATCACCCGACTGTGAGTACCCCCGGCAACCCTTATAACAATAAGAAAGATAAGGACAGAGCTACAATTTACCTGACAGTGTTATATGGGCATTGAAACATCCTAAAAGCCTTACAAAATCAGCTACAAGACAAAAAACAAAAGCACTGAGAGGTTATCACTATTTTACAAGTAACCCTTTAGACCTGATTCACGCTCCATCCCAGACCACCATACCTTCAACAGTAAGAGGCACAGTGACAGAAAAACAGCCTGGCTGCTTGGCTTTGCCCTCGTTAGGCCAGAAGTCCGCGTGGCCGGTGCTCTGGGGGGAGCCCAGCCCGCCCCCGTCGGTGTGGATGACGTCGACGAAGTCCGCGTCGTGGGGGGTCATCGCGGGCCCGAGGATGCCGGGGTAGAAGCCGGGGTACGCGGGGTCCAGGCCGGTCAACCTGAAAGGAGAATCTTTAAGTCGCTTCACGCCGTCCGTCCTGTATGTACAGTCGAGGTCATAAATATATTTACACTTTAGTACCTTGTCACTTTAATCGCTGTGACAGTTTCATACAGACAGTTTAAACATGACGTTAGATAGACGAGTAATTATTGTAAACATATTTTTGACTTCGACTGTACTCTAAGAGCTTTCAAAACGAACGGAATTGAATGCAGTTTTTATAAAAAAATGGAGTGATTCAAGAGGAAGGTTAGGTTAGTTTCTTTAATCATAACCAATTCTGGTTTACGAACGAGTGTTAAAAAAAAATCACATAAACCGAAGTGAAGCGAGTGACTTAGTCTCAAACTCAGCTCTAGGCGTGTACTGTAGGAACTAGATAACGATTAAGATTATAGAGAAAAACATACTTAAATACGTACATAACGTGACACAGATATTTGAACCGCTGCTCTTTTCGAGAATGTAACTCAAACAATAATAGCGCTCTTCGTAAACCCTTCAAGTTTCGGTTCCTAGTTAAGGTTACACGGTTAAGACAATCGGTGAAATTACTAGCATAGAGGCATTCCATTTCAGGCCTCTGGGTTGGCAACCCATTTGCAGTCTTAGGATTGCCGTCTTAAGAATGTCAATGTCTATGTCAATGCAGATCAGGGATTAGTATGACATAGCTATGCAGTTCAGTTTACGCTGAGTGAAAACGACAGAGCTATATAACTGCTATAGCTCTCTCCTTCACGCTCCCTGAAAAATAACTGCATATGTACATACGTATACATAAGCTCAAGCCTTTATTTCCAGAGTGGGGTAGGCAGCGCTACAGAATCACTAACAAATCAAAAAACTCGTTAATAATTCTGTAGCCACATTTTGCACAATTAGGCTAAGATGTTTACCAGTGTATTACTGAATACAGATACATACATACATAAACTCACGCCTTTATTCCCAGAGTGGGGTAGGCAGAGCTACAGAATTACCAACAAGTATAAAAACTTGTTTATAGTCATGTCATAATAACCCTCAAGGTCTGTGGTCTGTGTGCTCGTTTGCCTTCCCTATGCCATAAAGATTACTAGGACCACAGACCCAATTAGATGGTAGATGACGTACCTGGGTACCAGCTTCCCCCTCCCCTTCAGGTAGCGCGCGGCCACGCCCAGGACATGAGCGCCCATGGAGAACCCCACCAGGTGCAGGCTGTCCAGGGCTAGTCCGCTCATCAGGAGGCGCCATACCGCCTTGCCGGTCACATTACCCACCTGGAACGGGACGTCCAAAGGTTCAATGTTTGACGTAATCTCAGACCATATAAAGGACTAGATAACCAGCTGAGGTGTGCTTATCGCCACGATATGCGCAAAACCGAGCATCATGGCCAGCCGCAGGGTAGACACTTCTACCGTGACCGTGAAATGATGTCCTGCATTTTCGAAAACTGCCGTATTGTTTCGTCGTTATATGCAAAAACCGGAGTGAAACCGAAAACTAAACGGTTGGCCAAGAGTAGTCTTTCACTTTTGAGGTGGTGTTGTTGAGGTGGACAGTTCCAAGTGTCAAACACTTTTTGTTGGCGTTGTTTTATTAAGTCCAAAGGATCAGAAATAACGGAGCATAGCGATGTCGATACCTTTCGGGGAATATATTTTTTAAGCCACGCTTAAAGGACGACATGACATTTTAGAAAAATAAATCTTTTTACCCAACTGTTTCTTAACTTGGAAAATCATATTATTCTTATAAACCTTTAACTTTTCCAAATGTTTAAAGACATAAATATCTACAGAACCTGTAGGTTAGGATAGCTTTGGTGCGTTTCAATTTTGAGTCGATGTGTTTCCACTCTGTGGCGACTTTGGCCCACAGCCAAACTGTCTACCGTCTGTTTAATGGGTGTTCACGAAGAACTGTTTAGACTGGTGCCAACGGCTTCTTTCTACCATCGAACTTCTCGCTATCGGCAGGAAGTTCAATCCCATTCTCTTGACTCACTGCGATGTTTGCTAGAAAGTTTCTGGTTCGTACTATAGGAATTTGGAATGAACTTCCTGCTGATGCTTTTCCAATGCGCTATAATATGGGACTTTTTAAAAGGGGTATCATAAAATTTCTTCGATACTGGCAATGGCATGATACAGATGATACAGGTGGCGGTGACCACTTCCCATCAGGTGGGGTGTCTTTCTGTTTGCCCGTCGATAGTAATCGGCAGGTTACCACTTATTCATTCATGCACGTTACACTATAGTACTCACCGTGTGCACGCCCAGAGCTGTAGTGAGGTAGTGTCCGAAGGCCAGGTTGGACCAGTCCAGCAGCAGAACGTTGTACTTCCCGGAGTCCAGGTAAGCCTGCATCACGCGCTGCACGCTCACGTCCGTGGACAGCTCCAGAAACCTGGAACACCGAGGAATCACCGTCATAGGCAGAGAAGTAAGCCTTTTGGTAGTGGCCCTACCATTCAGATGAGGGTGTTTATTCATCTTATAAAAGTTAGACAGACATAAAATGACAATTGCAAAGTTGTCATTTTGCGAGTCAGACATTTTGAAATGTAGTCATTCTACCCTCACATAATCTTACCCATGAGCGTAAAGAACGGTAGGTTTCTTCAGGTCGAATACTTCGCTGGTCAGGATCCTCCGGATCTCGGCCACAGGATATCGCTTCGGCTTCGACGAGTTGGAACTGCAATTGAAACAAACGTGACCAAATACGTACAACACAAAATAATTTGTCTTGTTAAACGTGCTCGGAAGGATGGTTTCAAAAACGAAGACGTAAAAAGCGTCATTTTCTTCCTAGGTGTAATATAACCCATTCCAGACCGCTGCATTTAAATGCCCTCCTTTGCATTTACAATCGAAAGGACCCCGAAAAAAGAACACATACAGTTAACTTAATAGAAGGTGGTTGCGGCGCGGGGACTGCAGGCGGAGGCGGGTGGTGGTTACTGTGCATTTAAAAAAAGGAGGAGTTTCTCTCAGAATTAATCGTTTTTTTTTTCAATTACTTTAGCGGGACGGGATTACCTGACTCACATTCTAGCTGGCCTCGCCAAGACTCGACCATGTATTTTGTCAGACAGTCCTCTACTTTTCGGACCCAGGCAATAACGTATACTATTCTGCCGTCCGAAATTAAAAAGCAGTAAGTGCACAAATCTACCACCATATCTTGCACGCAAACTCCACACAGCTCCTCAAAGCTGGAGACCATGTTACGGTGGTGTACCTAAGTGTAGGAGTTTAAATTTTGTTCGGCAGTAGGGTGCAGTGTTCAACAATGGAACACCAAAAATTCAGAGTCTCATATTTCTCTCATTTTTGCAAACATGGATTCCGTTTTTAAGAGGAAGGTAGTCTATTTAAGTAGGTGTAATGTGACATTAATTGTTTCCTTAAAAACGCAGACATATTACCAATAATAAGGATTTTAAAAAAAATGAGAATTGTTTCATTGTGTACACCCATATGTACACAATGACACGCCTTGTGTCCAACAATGAAACGCGGTTATGATTATTCACTTATATTGGCAAAAATACAAAAATCACAAATAGGCATTAGCTAATTTAACAGGCAATAACGTCTTGCAATCAACAATTCGTATGTTATCAATAATGTCTTATAATTATTTTATTTAACAATATTAAAGTTTTGTCAGTCGCACAACAACAAAAATCTAGTTACTTATAACAAGAAATAACGATTTACAGTCAACAGTTACCCATATTTTAGGCCATAATGTCTAAAATTCTTTAGAAACATACCGACTTAAAGTTTAATCAGTCTCAAAACTACAAAAACCTGAATCAACCGTGTCCAACAATGAAACGCGGTTATTAATATAGATTTATATTGGCAAAAATACCAAAATCACAAATAGGCATTAGGTAATTCAACAGGTAATAACATCTTACAATCAACAATTCGTATATTAGCAATAATGTCTTATAATATTTTTTTTAACATTGTTTCATTGTGTCCTCCTATGAATTGTGTCATTGTTGGACACCGAGGGTATTTTATAATAACCTTGAAATATAACCTACTAAAATCGAACAATTTAATAGGTAATCTAGTCCACGTGAATCTATGATTCATGTACATAGCAACTTAATACTGAGGGAAATGAATATCACTGTAGTATTTACGTGAAAAAACAAATAAAACTGAGAAAAATACTTACTTTTTTGACCAAAAAACCGAAAAAGCTCCGCAGAGACGTCCTTTCACAAGCGGCGAGCACGAAAACTGGGGAAGAGTGGGGGGTGTACGAGGCCTTCAGGACGAGGCGTACTGCACTATCTGGCAACGTCGCATTACAGAAATAGTACGCTGTTTCATAGTGTACGACTGTTTCATTGTTGAACACTCGACCCTACCTATTGACGCTAAAAAAACTGACATTACAGAGAATGCACGATTTGTGGCGCCAAAAGGTTTGCCAGCTCAGAATGCTCCCTTGAGACCACACGAGTACTGTCGCTGCTTCACTTGATTCTGCTCGCTTCGCTCACTTGATTGTCATCAGCACCTGAGTGAGATTTGTTTGCGAGTCCACGGCGAAGTACCTATATGTATGTATGTACCTTAATTGTACAAAAGAAAAACCACAACAATACAATTAACATAAAAATAAGTACAAAGGCAAACTTATTCCTTTAAGGCATCTCTTCCAGCTAACCTTTGAAAGATTGAGAAAAGTGAAAGGTTGTGCATCGAGTAAGCAAGTGTACCATTTAGAAGAACAAAACATAACTAACCAATAAAGCTAAATAAAATATAACATTATATATGAATACTTAAATATACACAAATTAACTGACATAAACTACATTTTATGTACCTAGAGGCCAGTTGATGTGGTGAGTGCCTGAGGCAATAGATGACAGTAGCATTTGCATCTATAATGTATGTTTTTTTTTATATATCGTTACATTAATTTAAAAACGTTTAATTGTATTAATGTTAAAGTCTGTAAATATTATAATATTGACATATTATTTTTTAATTAATTATAACTGTAAAATAATTAATTTAAATAAGATAAATTACCTGTATGACCTGTATTTATTGTACTGTTTCTCTGTAATGTTTTTGTTTGGTGTACAATAAACTGTTTTGTATTGTATTGTATTGTACCTGAGTTGGAAGTATCCGCTTCATACGTTTATTGCATAATTGCTGTGTGAATATGTAATGACTAAACTAATAAATTTCTAAGAATTTCGACGTAAAATAAACATGTAAAAAACGTACCTGTAATGCCGAACGATGATGTCGTTGAGACTCGAGCTTCGGCCGTCAGGAACTGGATAAAAACTCGTTTGATTAAACAGTACACACATAATTACACCTCCCATGTAGTGATGCGCCGGCGGTAACTTACTCGTTACCAGTATACTTAATACCATTTGGTAAAATACTCAGTAAATTACCAATGTTACCGGTAATATTACCAGAAGCGGACATAGAGATCGTGTATTTCTGTTTTCTTTTCTTTATTCATTTATTTAATACAGGGTGTCGGATCACTAGTGGTCCAAATGAGAAAATTAAATAGGTCACACCCAGGGCTACCAAAAATACCCCCATGTATGTTCAGCGATTTTTAGTACTTTCGGAGATATGATCACATTTTAGTCGGAATTTTTGTAATTTATCCTTTTGTCCATGTTACAAAAACTCATCAATTTGATGTATTATTTCAATATTTTTTCAGTGGTTTCTTACATGGATACAACCATTATGAACTTAGAATGTTTTTAAAGCTACTTGCCAGTTTTTTTTTCATGTCAACTTTTTGTGTAATCACGCAAAGTTACTTTCTCCATACTAAGTGAACCCCATGTTTGTTTTTCATCTAGTTACAAGTGTAATTATTGTAACGACGTGTATAATTAAAAAAAAAAATTGTTCTTTTATTTTATACTTACTTCGGTATCCAGTTTTCACGTGATAGATATGTATGAAGTATAAATATGAGGGAGTAATATTCCCGGTAACATTGGTAAAATACTCGAAAATATTAAGTATTTTACCAGTAACATTGGTAATATACTAAACTACTGAACACATCTTATCATTTTAGTTTAAAACGGTCCGTCTGGTGCTAAAATAGTATAAACATGTATAAAAACATAGGTTATAGATACGAAATTTGAATGTTACCGTATATTACCGCTTTTTGGTAATGTTTCTGGTAGCGTTACTGGTAAAATACCCGCTTTGAGTAAGTTACTGGTAACGGCACATCACTACCCTTGGTCTCTATTCTACAAGGTAAAACCTTATTGCATTCGATCTGTTATGATTTTGTTTTTAACTTGGCCGCCATTACTGTCAAGTAAATAAGAGCTATCATAATATTGTCCATACGATGGTCAAAATAAATATAGGTAGAATATTAGCTCTTTTGAGACTAAACACCATATAATGTTTAAGTACTTATAGAAAACAAGTCGCTTATTGAATACAAAACGGACACATTTCAAAATATTTGCTCTTGCATTAAAAATCTTATAATTTATATGAATAGCTTCTAATTTTAAAATGCAACACTGACTCATTTTGGATTATGTCCGTTTTGTATTCAATGAAACAACTGCTGTTTGGATAATGTCGTCAAAATAATGTTACTCATCATGTTTATTATTTATTTCGCCAATTATAGCCTATGTCACTCTAGTGGTTAACATGAATTTAACCATTTATAATTTATTAAAATCGGTTTAGCCGTTTAACATACAGTCGGACATACATACAGGTCAAAGACATAACCCTCATTTTGGCCTCTGCCGCAGTCACTTAATAAGGAAATTTCATTTTTATTCTAGTACTGAATTTAACTATAGTAACTTTCTACGTAAACCTTTTTCATTTATTAAATCACCATAATACAAAACCAAGTAATATAATTTATCCAGGAACAAAAACAATACGATCTTTGACATTTGAACTATAATGAATTGTTTCCCCCGAGTCATAGGGTTCAAAACCCTATTGTTTTGTATACAATACAAATTGAACAAACAATGACCTGTTTGACACCATAATAAGGAATTAACCATGAGTTTAAAAGTATAACAAAAGGAAAACTCTACTCCTAAAGCCAACACAACAATGGCTCATATTTGATCAACCTGACAATGACAGGTGACAAGTGACAATTTCGACAATTCAGCGGACTAAACAAAACACTCCAGGGGCTCTTATATGGCTGCGTTTATCGCGTGACAAAGTTAGGATAAGGATTCTGTCACCTTCTGGCACGTAATATACTCGTAAGTACGAGAGTGACGGATGCTTTATCCACATATGACGCGCGATATAGACGCAGCCATACTATGCCCGCTGTGAAAGTAAACTCCCGTGAACGGTATCTAATAAAAGAACATAAAAAACTAAAACCTAGAATCGATCGAGGCAAAATAAATAAATAAATATGAGGGGACAATCTCACACCAATTGAACTAGTTCTAGTAGTTCTAGCTCTAGGCTTGTACAGTCGAGTTCATAAATATGTATACACTTTAGTACTTTGTCACTTTAATCGCTGTGATAATTCGTGTATGGCAGTTTGAACATGACATTACATAGACAAGGTACTAAAGTGTAAACATATTTATGAACCCCACTGTACTATGGGTGGGTACTAGACAACGATATAAATACTTACATAGATAAATATATACTTAAATACATAGAAAACATCCATGACTCAGGAACAAATATTCGCGCTCATCACACAAATATCTGCCCTTACCGGGATTCGAACCCAGGACCGCTAGCTTCGTAGGCAGGGTCACTACCCACTAGGCCAGCGGGTCGTCTAGGTATAGGTTTTAGGATTTAGGCTCATTTGACCCCACTGAGAGAGTAAGAAAACCGATTTAGAAACTCGTCGGCTTTTCATATTATATTATTGCAGATAATTATTTTTTATTTATTTATTCCAAAAAATTTTTAAACGATAAATTTTTCTAACCTAAGTTTAACAGCAATGATTGCTAGATCGAATTATCACTTGTCACCTTCTGCTGTCATCATCATCATCCATGCGTCCAGCAACCGCCTCTTTTCCGGCTTTACCCGTATAATACTTAATCTACGAAGATTACTTGCCTGCGACGAAACCACGGAGTATCTGATTGAAACTATTCAAAGATAGAGGTATACTCGGATCCCTCTGCCCCTCGCATGATAAAATCACTGAAACAAATATTATATACAATTATAATTATAATCATACAAAAGGAGTAGTTTCAACATACAACTACAACTACTCTCCAGAATACACCTTAACCCATGACTGGCCACCTCGAGCTCCTAGGTAAGGTATGGATATTTCATCCAACCTAACCTTCGGCAGGTGAGACAGGTCAAACGCAAACCAACCATTGATTAAAAAAAACGTTTTTATGGTTCCGTGCCCGAAGGGAGCCTAACGGGACCCTCATTAATATGCAGCCGTTCTACCAAAGAAAGCGGTAACTACAATGTAGTAGTTGAAGCATTTAATACTCTATTAGTAACGACATTACATTTAAAATGCGTATATTATTACTATGCAGATATTGCAGATAGCCGCCTTCTTTAGTAGGACGGCAGTACGCCTACGCTGTCCTTCCGTCTTAACTTTAAAAAGCTGTATCTTTTGAACCGTAATAGATAGCGGTTTTTTATTTATTTTAGAATATGTTATTGCGGCGGATTTAATAACACATAAAAAAAAAAGTTTATTGAAAGTGAAACAAGTTCCTATAAATAAAACGTAAGTATGTTTTCAACGCCTTTTTATGTTTATTGTATCGTAAAAACGGTAAAACATACAATCGTCTAATTGAGCATGATTAATGAACAAACTCTGAAAAAAAAACTCACTAATATTATACCTAGGTAAATGCGAAAGTTTGTGTGTTCGTTCACACGGCAACGGCTTAATACGGTGTAAAGTTTTAATCCATAGGCTACCATTCCGGAAATTTTCAAAGTTCCCACGATGTTGGTCAAAATCCCACGCAACATGGGATGGCCGAATATAGTGCCCGGCCGATAAGAAGTAAATCCTGACACATTGCACAACCATGAAGTTTCTGAATATGGATAATGTTGACAGCAGTCAAACAATGCTGTTATTACTATTCTCTCACACGCAACAAATAAGTTTGACATTGTTTTACTGCTGTCAACAATGTCAATAGTCAGAAACTTCATGATTGTGCAATGTGTCAGGATTGACTTCTTATCTGCTTATTACTGTAGTTAATTCTACGCGGACAAAGTCGTGGGCAGAAGCTAGTTTACAATATAGACAATTCAGGTTCTTTGCCGAAATAAATCGTGTCTCCTGTCAGTTACATAGGTACTCATAGTTCTTTATTCAATTTCTCTGTCTTGACCTCGTTCTTAACAACAACAACCAGGTTGAGATTGACAGGATTTTGGAAAATGGAAATATTTACAGATTAAAAAAACAACATTAACGGGGAATCGAACAAAGTAGTTTTAAAAAAAACACATTGTTTTACTGCTATAATTAATAGTGTTAGTAATAGGATACGATTTGCATTGGAGTAATTTACACAAAATCAACCAAAACCCGAGATTGCTGGGTTCAATTCCTGGTTAGATAGTATTTTTTTTGTTCAGTGCATGAACATCAATTTACTATTTATTCTATATTCGAAAAAAGACAAAATTTCACGTTGAGGTCGAACGTAAACACAAAAATAATGACTCGATCATAAAAAGAGAAGAATGCAGGGCTACAGAATTACCAAAAACTAAAAACTTGTTGATAATTGAGATTGTTCATATTTTTACAATTACTCCAATTCGAAAACGATTTCTAGGAATAGGGTTTTAAAGCCGTTCTGCATTATTAAGTTTTTGAAATATTTATCTATTTTGGATATTTTGACAAAAGTATATTTAATCTTTGTTTGACTTTCGTTTTCGGCTTGAAGCCGTCCTAGGTGTATCTTACGGGTTAGGCGGAAACAGTTAGAAATAGTATGTTTTAATGCACTATTACAATCACTTTTTTTCATTGGATATCATTTAATTGTTGTAATTTTTAGAAAATGCCAACCCAAATTTAAAATACACATGTCATCCATAAAATGTCTGCTAAATAAATAAAGATATTTAAACAAAACTATTGGGTCAAATACAAAATTAATGAATTTGGTGTCTTAAAATTTCCTATTCGAATTAGAAAGTAAACACCGTGAGTTATTTTTTTTGGTCAATCCCTATTCTGTAACCATATTTTGCACAACCCTGCAAACCCTGCTTAAAATGAATAGGTAAACCCCTTATTTTACAACTTATATTATAACGTACTAACATTTTAAACACTAACCGGTCACAGTCACAAATATAATTCTCACGGACATGATGAAGTGGATCCACACGTGCAGTAGCGCGCCCTCCCTCGCACTGCGCAACGCCGGTTCAATCCGATCTCGTTAGAAGCGACCTTGCTTACGTGACGTAGGCTATATACGTTTTCCTGTAAATATACTATTTTTAAAATAAATGCCTAGTTAAAGTTACTTAAAATTACACAACTGTATAATAATGAAGTGATAAAAATAACTCGTTGACCCATGTGTTAACATTATTTTTACACATACTTTCCATAAAAACACAAAAATGTTGACTAAGTTGTAACTAGTAGTAGAATGACTTTACATTATATATTAATTTAATTACCCAATCAAATGAGTAACACTCTACATAACATACATAAACTCACACCTTTATTCCCAGAGTGGGGTAGGCAGAGCTACAGAATTTCCAACAACTATAAAAGCTTTTTGATAATTCTGTAACCACATTTTGCACACTTAGGCGAAGATGTTTACCAGTGTATTAGTGACAGGTTGCAAGCCCATCGCCTAACAGTACTACACGCCTTTATTACCTTAGTCGGCTTTTACGACATCCACGGGAAGACTTGGAGTGGCACTATTCTAATCCGGCAACCACACGGGGTAACACTCTTTTACCAATAAATAATTTCAATTTTAATAAACGCATTTCGTAATCATAAAACATTTTTAGTTAGGGCAATACAAAACGATAAGGACTATAGAAATTGTTGAGTTGTGTTATCCTTCCTTCCCTCCTTTCTCAAATAAATAAATAAATATCGGGGGTTAATCTCACACGAATTAAACTCGTCCCAAAGTAAGTTCTAGGCTGGTACGATGACGAGCGGTAATTTGGAACCCATTTCAAGAAAAATATGGTAGAAGTCGTCAATGTCATTAGAGATTTGTTGTAATTTAATCTCGTAACCGTACTGTATTATACATACATTAATTCACGCCTGTTTCCCAGAGGGGTAACCAGAGACCACTTCTTTCCACTTGCTACGATCTTGACAAATTTCTTTCGCTTCTTCCACATTCATACATCCGAGTCATGCACGCACGTCAGTTTCGGGTACTTAAGATTCGCCCCTTTTCCAGTATTTCTCCGATTTGACTCGAAAAAGTACGCCTAAGGCGGCCCCTTCCGACCCGTCCACTCACTTTCGATCTGTATATCTCTTTCGTCCTTTCATCCTTTCCAAATGACCGAACCATCGAAGCATGCCCTTTACAATGTTAGTCACGACATCTTCTTTTATTCCACATTTCTCTCTGACTTTTTCATTCCTTACTCTATCACTCAGTTTCACACCACACATACTACACAAAGAGCGCATTTCAGCTGCATTTACACGACTTTCATGCAAACATAAACATACATACTTATATGGAAAAACTAGCGACCCGCCCGCTTTTTACCCGTTATTGTCTTATTATACATAAAAACCTTCGGCTTAAATCACTCTATCTATTGATTAAAACCGCATCAAAATCCGTTGCGTAGTTTGAAAAATCTAAGCGTACAGTCAACCAATGATTCCTAGGCCACTATGGACTTTGTCAACGTGACGTTGTAAACCAAATCATAGGAAGTCTCTTACGTTTTGGTTGACAACGTCACTTTAACATAGTCCAAAGTGGCCTAGAAATCAAATTGGTTGACTGTACATACCGAAGGACAGCCGGTGGGAAGCGGCTTTGTTTTATAACATTGTAAAGAAAGATCAATAATTGCTTTTGTACTATTTTTCTTTGTCTTTCCGTTTCCTGGGCTATTCCCAGTTGTCCAAACCCCTTTTGTCCACACTGTGGACAACTGGGAAAAAAAATCCCAGCTGTCCACACCCTCGAAGTTATGTGGACATTTCACACTCTTTAATTTGACTCAAGTAATTTAATATCTACTAAAGTAGCATTAATAAAAACTAACACAGTTGAGTCAAATTAAGCCATAAATGCATAGCATTTCGAAAATCGAACGCGTCTTTAAAGTTCATTTCCAAATTTGAATTTTCACAAAGCTACAAATATTACTGCATAAATGGGTCAATCAACTTTTCTTTGTAGCTCGTTGCCATGGTGACGTCTCCTGAGTCACTCTTTAAAACTGTGATTTCAAAGAATATAAGTCCACTAAAAATCAGTTTTATTGGCAATTCCAAAACCATTCTTCTATGGGCTTTCTCCTGAGTGTGCTAGAAGTATATATTATAGCATTTTTTCTAAGAAACTCTAACACTGTTGTCTCCTGGGTTACGGGACAGAATAACAACAACAAAAAGTTGATCCACCCAAATTCTAAGATTGAAATTTGCTTACAATGTATGTTTGAAATTGAACTTTAAAATATACGATGTAAATCGACATCATTATGCATTTAAGGGTTAAAGAGTGTGAACTGTTCATATAATTTCGAGGGTGTGGACAACTGGGAATAGCCCCGTTTCCTCTACTTTTCAATAATATAAATTACATTGTAGCAGCGTAGTTGATTTGTGAAAATACATCTCACATCAAGTGAGTGATTAAATCATGAACTGGTTACTTCGCACAATCCCTTTGTTCGCTAACCGCGCAGTAAAGGATAATAACATTAATAACTGTGTAATTGGATTATTGATATAATCAAGGATTAATCATCGATAATGATGTTCTAGAATCAACGAATGAAATGTTTTTCATTAACAGACTTCAAAGAAAAGAAAAGGTTCTATGTTCCGATGCTTGTATTTTTTTGTTTCTGTTTGATAGGGATCACTTCCGAGATAGTCACTTTGTCACCAAATTTGAATCTGATGAGGTAATCCATGAGGGATTGCGGGAACACCTCAAATATTATAGGCATACATATAGCGATTTTAGTATTTAGTAACAAATCCATCATTTATATTCAGAAACTATCATTTGGTGAAGTGAAACTGATGATGAAGACCACAGATGGCCATCGGCACTCCTCAACGGTACCTAATTCAAGGGGGCGATGAGATATCTCGATCAAGATAGTTGAGGGACTATGACGGAGCACATTTATAAAAATGGTTTAAATATTATGACTATGACTTTCCCGCGCCGTTGCTTGCGGTGAGCTTGATATCGCTCATTGAATACAAAACGGACACATTCCAAAATAATTTGATCTTCCATTAAAAATCATATTCCAGCCGCTTCTAATTTTAAAATGCAACACTGACTCATTTCGGATTGTGTCTGTTTTGTATTCAATGAACGATATGTCCTATAGTTCCTTGTTAATTGAGAAGTGGGACTACGCAACAGAATATTATGATCACTAAAAAGTTTTTTGTTTTTTAAAACATTTTTTTTATTCAAAATTCAAAAAATTCAAAATTCAAAATATTTATCATAGCATATAGTTATATTGCAATAGGAAAGCCACTGTCAAAGTTGTATCTTGTCTAGAGGACACGGCGAGCAAGCGAGTAAGTAAGCGATCATCGCGACCCATAAACACGCGCAACACTAGAAAAATCGCAGGCGCACGAATAGGCTCGTTTTTTTGAAGGCCCCCAAGTCGTATTGGTTCGGAAATACAGACGCCGAGAGCTGATTCCACATAGATAATGCAAGGCCCTCGAGAAACGCAAGATAGTGGATTTCCAAGTATCAATATGGTGTTGATGAAATGTTAGTTCAGTACGAGTTGTACGACTTGCATCTGTATATTGGTATGGCCTTCTATTGTTTGCACCGAACTGTAGCCCGTTGACCACCCGCTCTCCACTCGTAGACGGCGCGCTCTCCACTCGGTGACGCTACGTGGACGTCGAGCTGGCGACTCGTAGACGGCAAGAGTTGAGGCGGTGCTGAGGGCCCATACAAAATGCACTACGCTAGCTAGCGTTTCTCTTCGTTTAGTTTTTAAACCAATCGCGTCACTGGCGCTTCACGTGACTTTTCGTATCACGTCATCTACCAGTGATGCGATTGGTTTAAAAACTAAACGAAGAGAAACGCTAGCTAGCGTAGTGCATCTTGTCTGGGCCCTCTGATCTAGTGCCAGTGCGTTGTAGTCTGCGATCTCTTTAAAACGCTAGACCTTGGGACTTGAAGCTAAGAGGGAACAATCTTTGAGTACCGTAGGGTGCACTAAAAAGGGACTTTTCGAAAATCGGGAGTTGCGCAGGCGTTCTCCAGTTGTCGATAAAGTTACATTCGCTACCAATTCTCTGATCTCAATACAAGACGCGAGTCGATTTTGAGGTGTGGCACGGCATAGGTTGACTATTGATATTTGATTCACAAACACATCAAAATTTAGTCAAACTATCAAAACCTACAACTAATATTAGGTGATTACATCAAACATACTAATAATTAGTGAGAAATCTCAGCGTATATCCAGTTTCTTGCTATGCAATGTTAAATCTTATAACTATAATGAGAAGGCGATATTAACGATGGACATGGAAATGTTTTGTGTCCTCTGTCTAAATGTTTACGTTCGTCTTATAGACGCTTGTTAAACATAGGTTATTGTTGTAGCAAATTAACAAGAACCGTGATTAAATACGATCTAATATTACAATAAACTGACAAAAACTGGACAAGCGTGTCGAGTACACATCAATATATGATTAAACTAGCGGACACCTGCGACTTCGTACGTATAGAATTCTTTATTATTGTTATTTTATTATAGATAGACAATTGACACTGATATGTCTAAATCTTTGTTCACTAAACGGAATGTCATAGGTGCTGCGGCGCCGTGCCGCGTCGCTGATGCGCAGGGTGCGGGGGAGCGCCAACACCATCCTGAGGACCATCAGCGAGAAGCCAGACTGTCCTATCCAACGACACTGGGTACCAACACATATGCATGTGCCCGGGGTCCCACAGGGTGGCAGATTTTTAAATTAATTTTATTTAGTTCATTTTAGTATAAATAATTACCAACTAATATAGTTTTCTAAGCCTAATGTACTTACTAACCAAATATGGACACTGTCTGCAATAAACTGATTTTATTTTATTTTTTATTTTTATTTATTTATAGGTACTAATTTAGAATGTGTGTCAAACTTATTTTTAAATCTTCCCGTAATTACCCCTTTTCTTCCCGCTAGGGACTGATTTTCGATAAATCCTTTCATAGTGCACCCCTAGGGTAGTCAAGATACAAGCCCCTAGATCAAGCGGTTTAGTCAGTCGGTCACGTTTTACATAACATTTACGGGTTCCGTTTTTGTTATTCTTGTAAGATTGTCCTCCGATATTTATTCATTCATCTGCAGAACCCTGAAAACGTTGATAACGTTAAATAGGCGAACCTGAGAGCGATAACCTAGGGTTTCTTTCTCCCTATTCAACAATCGCTTTACGGATTACGTTACATTTGTTTTTTCGTTTGCTTGCGTTAACCTAATTTGACAATGTTCGCCACAGTGAACATGGGCGTTTTCACTAAAACGTGTACCCAAATTAGGGACTAAAATTAAGGAACTTTAACTACACACATACACACACACTTACACATACACAAGCTCACGCTTTTATTCGAGTGGGGTAGGCAGAGCTACAGAATTGCCAACCACTCCAAAAACCTGTTGACAACTCTGTTACCACATTTTTCACTAACTTTAACTTCCACGTTTGTTTAGTGAATAAAATTAGCTATACATTGAGGGCCGCAATGAATATAACAATTAATTATATTTTTTACTTAATAAAAACTGTAGGTACACGAAAATAATCTATAAAATTCCTAACTTTTTAATTATAGTAACTTAAAAAGTCACTAGGATGACTAGACATGTTATTTCCGTGTACCATTCAATGTAGGCTTCGTGGTTGTTTTGGTGTGGCTTAATGTGACACGTGACTCAAGCGAAAAAGTTAACGTTTAGGTACTTTAACCACATTTTCAATTTACAGGTAGTTGTGTCAAAATCGAAAGGTCATTTATTTCGACGATAGTACTTACCTATTATCAGAACCGTGAGTATGAGGTAAGATATTTTTCGGGTTCATATAAAAGTAAATAAAAAAGCAGTTTGGGTGAACATTTTATTGAAGTATCACGAAGGAATGTTTATTACTTAGGGAAGAATATAATTCTATAGTTTCTTAGCAACAGCTTATATTTATTATGACGAAACAAACAATATCTCACGCACATACACAAACATTATATATAAATTCTATATTTCAAATAAAACCATAAGTAAAATAATAAATACAAGGAAAATGGCAAGCTTTTCAAGAAATAAAAAGAAAACTTACTTTAAAGTTAAATAAATATTTCTCCTAAATATATTTTGAAATAAACATTTGTCTACATAAAATATTCACAATATAAAAAAACTTGAGTAAATAATTTATAGTAGTTAGATACATTTAGGCCTATAACGTGTACGGCACAAGATTAGATCTATGGCATTACCTGTGAGATGTTAAAGATACTGCCTCTGAATATATTATTTAAGTTAAAATGCCTTCCCTAGGGGCCACAGAAAATTTTACACTGTGTTAAGACCAGTAACTCGAGTTAAACTGACGGTTTTCGTATGAATCTGACGTTTACTAGCTCGAGTTAGTGTCGTAACCCAGTGTTAAAATTTTCGGCGCAATTGGCCTAAGCTAAACTCAAGTTATATCTGTATTTATGTTCAAAACGATTGCTCTATAGAAAGCATTTGAATAACACTACAAGTTTCTATTTTGGCCAACGTTTAAAGGGATAGCTTACAACTTTTCCTTTTTTTTTTTTTTTTTTTATGGCTTCGAGTAGACTTACGAGCACACAGGCCACCTGATGGTAAGTGGAAACTGTGACCCATAGACATTCGCAATCACAAGACTGCAATGCAATCCTAAGACTGCAAATGCGTTGCCAACCCTGAGGCTAAGATGGAATGCCTCTATGCTAGTAATTTCACCGGCTGTCTTATCCCCAAACCGGAACACAACAATGCGAACACTGCTTGTTTTTTTTACCCTACGAGCTAGTAACGACCTGATGTTGCGCCAGTAATAAACACACCAAGTGTTTTTTATTTAATTCTTATGTTATACTTTAGGAATAATTTAGTTTCTCAGGGCTTTATTCTAAGTCCTTTATTCTAAGGGCTCAAGATTCCTTAACCCCTAGTATGTCAGAGGTGAAAACAAACACCAAGTTCTAACCTTTTCGGATTTTGATACTAGTCAAAAACATTGGTTCAATATTTCGCGAATTTTGTGGAGATGGATCTAACAAATTTTTGAACGTGTAGGATCTCTTTTGTGGACGCCTTTTTCAACATATTTTGTCTAGTAGTTTGTTAAAAAAAAGTTGCCTTCGTTTACTATTACAAAGCTAGAGGTACATTCGGCAGTGACATCATTAGCGTCAGGAAGAGTAAAAATAATTGTACACATATTCAAACCTTACAACAAGGGTTGTTTTAACTTAAATGAGGTTTTATATCGTTATTTCAAAACCAAGTTTCACGCAAGTTTTAATTTCAAGCTGTAAATACTTGCCAAATCACAAATTTAGAAGTTAAGAACCTAATAAACTCTCTTTGACAACTTGGCACGTGTTTCATTTTTTTTACCGGCGAAACTCACATCCACCAACCAACCTGACCTTCCCTTAACTTTAATTGAATTTAAGCCAAGTTTGAATGACTTTTTATGCGACCTGACCCTAAGGCATAAGTACAGAGTGACAACAATTAATTCTCTAAAATCTATACTTAAATAGACTTTCATATCATAATGCAACTATAAATTACAAGAACATGATAACTGCTACGGTATAATTTTGGATTTTCAGGATATATATTACGTATTTTCTAAGCGATATTGAAATGAATTGATTTCGACAATGCTATGCGACTATGCTATGTGACTGAAAGATTTGTCAAAATTGAACACTTAGAAACAATTTCAAAAAATCACTTAGAAAAAGTAGAATATAAATCCGGGAACGAAGTACATTTTAGGCCATTATGCAAGCACATTACTATTAAAATTGATTAAACTATAAACAACTATATTTAAAAATAAATGCAACAATGCACCTTCTTATATTATTATGTTAACTCTCATCATAAGAATAAAATTGAGCTCTCTGAAGCTTCTACATTATTTTTAACGCCTCACATGTTCTCAGTGTATTATTTTAGCATGAATGTGAACATAACCAGGCTTCCTATTAGTAAGAAAGAGCAAAATATTTTCAAACCAAGAAATCATCCATATTATTATCAAAACAATACAACCTGTTGAGTTACTAGGTTGCATTCGTGCTATATTTAGTGTATAGAACTTCCTGCACATTTTAGCTTTCTTTTTCTTGTTACAAATACACTGTTAACATGTAAATCACGATAATTTTTATCATATATTTAATCATGTATGACGCAAGCCCTAGAGTACTTCCTTGAGTGACGCCTTATTTGAGATCATCTCCGTCCCCCAGGAGATCGTCGCACTCTTTCTCCCAATGCTTGTCGTCGGTCTTGTCGGCCACTACCTCGTATTCGTTAAGTTCTGCTTCCAGTTCTTTCTCCCATTGCTCTGTAATTTGAGAAGACGATAAGTAGGGCAGAACTTGCAATATTTAAAATCGATGGGTGGGTGGCAAATAGTGAATTTACAATTATTTTCACGCGTAATGCTTTAGTCTAACTTACGTGTTTTTTTTTGCTTATGAAAAAGCAATGATTTTGCTGAATCGATTCTACAATTATCATATTTTCTACAATTCGACATCGTGTTAACTAACGCTTAAGTACCAATGTCAGATTTTACCAACAGTTTGTTTAATCAGAAAAGGTTAAAAATCCTGCAACTTTTTTGGTGAAACCCGGCATAAATAGAAATTAGAAAATGTAACGTTACCTTTTAAATTTCTTATAACTGCCCCTTGAAATAACAACACCGATTTATTTTAGAATAATATAATTATTTCAATTCATAATAACTAACTATAATGCCAATTTCATAACGTTTACGTCGCTCGCTAAACATTTTTCATGTATGATAGTAAATTACGCTAACTGTCTAGATACATTTCAAGTGTTTAGAAACTAAATAACGAGCTACTGTATGCTTAGTAGGGAAGTAACTGCTTCGGTGTTTTTTAACTGCTCAAATATCTTGATTTTAAATCCCCCTTTACTCTGTTCTAAATGACCCTTAAGTGATCTCAATAGCATCTTTACACGAAAGTGTTACCAAGCCTTTCCTTAAAATTGGGTCCACACCATCTACACACCCGCCGAACTCTGGAATCAATGCAGTTGGCCCGAGCCCGGCAGTTTCTTCCCTACTTATGAAAGTACCGGAAAAACCAAAAGCGATTAACGACAACGGCGAAGATTCAAAACACACAACAGCCAGACTATTTAGTTATGTTTATAGACACTTTATAATGCTGCCAATAGTGGGGGGCGAAGGTAAACCACTTTATAAAATACATTAATAGGGCTTGTTAGACAATTTTTACGAAATTATATTTCATTCTATGGTAGTTTAGAGTCAAAGCACACAAATAGGACCTACGCGAAATCAGGGCTCTCGACATGACGAAAGAAAAACGATAGGAGAATAACATTACAGAGATTATCTTGAAAACTGTAAGACAAGTACCTATTTACGTGAACATCAACTTACCAATGTAGTGCATCGTAGTAGTTATTTGTCTAGGTGAATTCAAATTTGTGTTATCTAGTGTTTATCCATATTCTTAACAATGAAATAGATATAATATCCACCACCAAAGTCCAACACTTACGCCCATTCTCTATTATCTGTGCTAGCTCCATGACAGTATCAATAGACGTCACTTCAGCTGACAGCTGTCAGAAATATTGACACTATCTAAACTTCATTGCAACTTCCAAAATGAACCTTTTCATCCACACTATAGCATTTTTCTTGAGGCCTATTGATACTGTCAATAAAACAATGGTATCCAAGGACAGTCAAGTGGTTAGTGTTTTTTTTTAATTATTTCCAGTCCTTCGCCCCTCCATAATCAACTATGTTAACTATACCGTACTGCTTTTCAGCCGGTTGTTTGCTGCGAGGAAACATAGGCCAGCGTTCCTGTCGTTTTTTTTGGGCCGCAAGGGGCTTCGGGTGTTATTTAAAACAAAATGCAAAGTCATATAAATAGGATGGTCAGAACGTATTGTCAAAAACAATTGTTTCAAGTCAGACCTTTTTAAAACACTGCTTTGTCAATTACCATCTTGTATGAGAAAAGTTTATACTGAGAGCCTCCGGTCTCTGAACCCCATGACATTTTAATTTATATTTTTGCATTAAAAATGCACTTGCGATGCGTTAACTTTATATAATATTGATGGCACCCACAGCCCCCCGCCCACATTACACTATTATAATAGATGATTTACTTCAATACAAACTATTCTACACAACTTCAAGTACACTGGATATTTCTCAAATACAATATAACGACCTAGTCTAATTGTAAATATTTAATTACAAAAGAAAAAGAAAGAGACGGGGTTTGAAGCCAATAAAAAAGCATTCACCGTGACTTATATTTTCAAGTGTCCTCAAACTCTTGAAAAAACTTGAGCCGAATACTTTTTCATTCGTTTTCGGAAACGTGTTGTCAGTCAGAAAATTCCCTGGTTTTTTGAAGAGGCAGTTAGTTTTTTTTTTAATTGACGGTCACAGAAGTGATATGTCGCGGCTCGCGGCGTGGGGTCGGAGTGCTACCCTTAATACTGACAACACTTCGTATATACAAAAAAAAGTTTCAACATTGCCACACGCTGAAATGACCGAACCAACTTTGAGAAACAAGCGTAACAAAAAAGCACACATCAATGCAAAACAGTAGTTAAAAGCGATGGTTAATTTAAAATTCGGGTAGCAATGTCAAAACCGGAAACTTATTAGTAAACTACTGAGCATTATTAAAATGTGGCGGTAGCTACAGAACTTTAGTACAAGAGTTTAATCAATACTTAGACATATATATAACATTCAGTAGACATTAGAATACGTTCCATTGAAAATTTGATAGACAAGTATACAATCAAGTACCTCAATAGCTTACTTTTTAATTTATTATGTTTTTTATGTAGCTATTGAAATACAGATCTAAATATATACTATGTGATGCAACATGTGATAGAAACACGACAATATATATACAATTAGTCCAGTGGGACAAGCGATATTGTTTTAACATTCATTATATATGATAAATAACAACTGTGAGATATGGAGTTGATATAATATATATATAAACCATTTAAACATCAATAGTTTTAGATATATGCACAAATTATAGTGATAGGATTAACAGTGAAACAGTGATATGGTGTGACCGAATAAAGTCATTCCTTATAACGCTACCTACCCAGCCCAGCTGTTTCCAAAAACTTTAGAAAGCGAAGAATACCATAATTTCGAAAGTATGTGCGTATTTTCTTCTTATTCAGAGCTTATAATTCCATTATACATTAAACACTCCTTAGATGTAACCAATAATATTTTATGTAGCAACAGAAATGGTGTTATTCGATCAGACCCGAAACAATACATAAACGAGAAGAGCTACGTCGCAGTACATTTCGCTGGTAACCTTCATATCCAATAAGGCAATAAGTATTGCCGGTCCTATACAATATTCTTGGCCCTTAGGCCTGTCCCATTACCTAAGCAAATGCTTTCGTTCGATTATTCTGTCCTCTTCGAAGTCTAGCATAATTCCCATGATAAAACAAATCATTCCAAAGCACTCACAAGCATATGCATTAGGCTTCATTTTCCCACGAAAACCTTTGCTAAAAATGTCCTACAGTGACTTGCAAATGACAACTACCATAGGCACGGTCAGACAGTGCTGTAGGACTTTTTTCGCAGAAAGTTATTGACGGTGTATTTACGGCAACCGCCTTACTAATAACCGTGGGGTAGCTTCACAGACCACTTACCCTATAGACTCCGCTTCGGAACAGTTTGTCTAGTATCTCATTATACCAAAATGGCGGGGCGCGGGGGGCGGAAAGTGCACCGTGATTGGCTAGTTCAAAGTCAACGAATAATCAAGTGTGCGCGTCGTGGTGCGCGCCAATAGAACCATGGCAACCAATTAGTGTTCTGTGAGCATAAGCATGGCTTACGGGGGCGCCTTTGTATGCGGAGTCTATAGGGTAAGTGGTCTGTGGGTAGCTTAATCATGCTTTGTTCTTATCTGTCATTGTGACATTTAAATTTGACAGATAAGGACAAAGCATGGTGTAGCTACCCCACTGTTATTCGACGTTTGTAAGGCGGTTAGAGTGAGAAGACTCACATAGTTGTAATTTACTCTGATGTTGATACAGACCAAGAATAAGGCATTTGAAAGGATTGCCCGTAGACCGATCATAGAAGTGCCCACATCCTAAAATGTCCAATCGTGTAATGCAATGGCGGCTTTTCATGAATGCATAGGCGGTCCAGGTAAACAACATTACAATGAGTCCTGGCCAGAAAATCAATGTAAAAGTCGAGTAGGTATATTAATTGTCCCAATGGTGTAATCAATTCTAAAATCAAGTCACGACAAATACACCTTGTTATTTATTAATCAACGGCAACTGTTCCTGACTGTGTGATGTCTGTTTGGTCTTCTCGAAGAAAATAACTACGTGTCGCTTTTACAGACGAGTGAGTGAGATAGATTTGCTATTTGTGCATTTTATAGCGTCAGTAATTATAGACAAAAGACTGAATAGACAAATATATATGCTTTCCCATAATGACAAACCATCTTTCTTCAAATTGTGTTTCGTCGAGGACTCGATTGAATCAATACATTAATGCAACATTAAAACAATGACAATAGAATACATATTCCCACTGCTTGTGGCGCTAGAGACTAACATATACTTGTCATATAACGGTCATATAAGGAGCCTACTGAATAAGACATAGAACCGTGCAATGGTGTTATAAGTGATGCCCCGAAGTCCATGTGTTGTTTAAGCTGCATTCCGGAAAGAGAAAATGCATTTAAAACAGCTGTTTTACACATATATAACATATTTAATCTCGAACTTGTCCACCTAAATGTTACCTTTATAGCATCAGAGTATATTTATTTAGGTGAAAGTGTTTGCGGTATTTGATAGAATATTAACGTTAAACGAAACTTATTTTTAAATATAAATATACTCTGACAAAACGTACTACCGTATTATATATGTTGTATATGAAATATAATACATTAAAAACAAGAGAGATTAACTTTAACGCAATTATGTCTTGCATCTCTCTAGGGTCTGACGATAGATCCATTTCTTTTTTTTATTAGTAGTCATATTTACAGGTACACAATTATAACATCAAATATTACAAATAAAATAAATATAATAAACAAATAGAAAAGCGATAAAATAATCGTAGGATCCAAAGAGCATGCAAAATATTTCTCAAAGTTGGTTTGTTGATCATTTCACCTCGGACTAAGCTGAAAATGGCGTCAGCACCGTTCTTCATATATTACAATAAATCAAAAAAAAATAGTCAGACAAACACGTCAAATTATGTTGATGTCAAAAAGCACAAAACGCAATTTTTTCAGCTTAAAATTGCTTCAAATCTCAGAATTTATCTCTGTAATACTATTTTATAAGTTTTTGACCACAACAATATTATTTTTAATCCATTGTAAACCAATAACAGTGTTGACGCCAAAATTAAGGTTCCGCTTCGAATAAAGATGACAACATTCAAATTTTCGTGGCAAACTGTACAACGGTAATAAAAATAACTAAATAAAATGGCTAATGTGTGTTCGAATAACATATAATTTGGTCAAAACAAAAGGATGGAGGAATTCCTTAGGGCAATAGATTAGGTAACTTTGAAGTTATTGTCTAAAACTACTTCTCAGTCTTCCGTTTTTCATTAGTTGCAAATGAAGTTTTACAGTAGTACATTCGGTAGAAATGTTTACATTTTTGCACCTTATGTGACATATCTTTGACGTCGACCGTATAACATACACGATGTATTACCATATTAATAAAATCCAAAATCATTATAGCCTACCATTATTTAAAAAATAAAGGTAGATCGGCATTATATGAAAGATACTCAATACTCAACTGTTTATTGCATTCTAAATTTTACTTTGAAGGATGTTATAGTGCCCGGCCATTAACAAGTCAATCCTGACAGCTGTCATCGCAGTACAATTTATAACCTATTCTTGGGTTTGAGGTTATAATTTGTACTGAAATGACAGGTGTCAGGATTGACTTCTTATCGGCCGGGCACTATAGATTAAATTAATATATTGGGCACAATAATACACTTCAATTATTATAATTATGTATTATGGAAATTTGAAAATTAGTTTGCAACTGCCCATTGACGGCGGTAATTCAAGTCATCTTACCATCATCATTCTCCCTATCGACTTTCAACGTCTGTATCCTTTGTTTCGCGTCATCAATTGACTCTTGAGAGGACTTCTCTTTGGTTATCAGAGCTTCGCTTGCTGACTTCACATCTAAGTGTAGGATAAAGGAGAAAACAATAAAACAAATAAAACGGTGCAATGGTGAATGAAACAACAAAACATAATAATCAGGAAGAGAGGAAATCAAATCTAACTTGAAAAATTCAAGCCCTTTGTCGCAGTTAATTAAAAAATACTCCAACACTTCCGAACAAAACTTTTCCGGATTAATTAATTCATCAAAAGGTTTCCGGGTGGGTGTGAAATCGAACGATAATGTCAACCTGTCACACGCCGGTGCTCGCGAAATTTTACGATTTAATATTACCGCCCGCGTTTGACGGATGAAACTGGAAATACAATTCTGCCCTCCTAAATAAAAAGGACGCATGTGCCATTTGATAGTCAAAGTAAATTTAACCCTCGACCTTAAGAAATAAGGTCACTAATAGATATGCGGTTCTATGAGACATACGCCCTTTTTTCTAAGGAGGGCAGAATTTACATCGGCAGTTTACAGACTTATGATGATGCTGACCTCGTTTGAATAGAAGTACTTTTTCTGAGGACAACTAATTTCTTATTGCTTGAAATGAAACTAATGCTTCTTGATGGTTACCTTCATAAGGAAGATCATAACATGTCCACTTTTGCTTTTGTCTTTGACAATTCTAGTTATTAATGCGGTAACTTTAATAAAATCAAAGTTCACACTTGTTATTAGGTTATTACGAGTCCGAAAGCAGTCAAGATGACAAGAGTCATTTATCGCATGATCACACAACCACTTAGTATTTTTCTCACAAGTATATTTGTGAAAAGTCACTTAGACATAACAAAACTATGGAATATGTAAGATTTCTAAAAGGATGCTAAGAGGAACTAGAGAACACAGCAATTTTCTGGTGAAAAACCATCTCTACAAATTGACATCAAAAGTAACGAGATAAAAATTGAGGACTGTTCGAGCCCCAAGATCTGCTTCAAACTTTTTCACTCCTGTCTCATTCCCCTTAGCATTTTGTTATCATACGCGCTTAAGTTTCAACTCGAAAGACCAGCCCAACTTGACCTTTGCGCTTGGTTTACTTCAACGGTTCGCGTCTACTCCCTTGGTTATCCAGAGGGTTGGCTTTGTCAAAGTCATACTCACGGTATTCACTTGTTAAGCCATTATACCATGTCATTATTAACCAACGTCGTTACAAGAAAGCAAAAAATTCAAAATTTTGACAATTTCTAATTTCGTACCTTCGAAAAATTGTCCTGCGTCAACCAATTACTGTCAAAAGCTACTTTGACAAATGTCTAAAACTTAAGCCGTGTGATTTTACGCGGTTTAAGTCTATTACCGTGCCAAGCGCGTGGGTCAATTTAGATTTGTCAAACCAGGTCAGCTAGCTATCACGTAGGGAAATTCTACCACGAGAGTTGCCTATGGTAGTGAAGAGGTCTACTGGTTTACTGGAGCACTCACCCTGGGAGTCGTCAGCGCTGGCCTGGCGCGAGCCGGCGGCAACGGCGTCGGCCTCGTTGGCCTGGCAGATCAGCGACAGGCGGTAGAAGTAGTTCCGCCAGAAGTTATCCTCCGTGATGCTGGAAAGTTAGTCGATAGACAGTGAACAAAGGGCATAAGCTAGATTAACATAATCATAATCATCTCACTTGATTAAACTGCTTCGAAAATGTATGCGGAAAACATAACTTCTGAAAAATCAGAATGCACATAGGAACCCTCGAACCTGCTTACGCAGGTGCACTCAAACTACAACTATGTTATCCTCCAAACCAAAACACAAAAGGGTGTGACTATTGCTTCTTAATTTCAGGTTCACGGATAAAATAGCGGTAGCCAGGTGGACCTCACACAAGGTCTTACTAAGCCTGCCCAATCTTAGATTTGATACAGGAGTTCCCTCTTGAACTAAACCCTGAAGATATAATGTAAGAATACTCACATTTTAGGCACCAGCTCGAAGCGCATCTTCTCCAGGTTGGGGTCGTCGGCCATGATGGCGACCGCCACTGGGTACATCTTGTCGTAGTCGAACTCGAAGTCCACACCCGCGGGCGGTGCGCGGACGAAGTTCCGCCGGTCCTGAACACAACCAATTACTTTACGCAAACTTGGGTATCTTTAGAATGAGAGTGAATAGGCTCACTCACTCACTCACTCTCAACTTCGTTATTTATGTGAAATAAATCACTGGTCAGACTTTTAAAAGAAAAAAGCTGTCTTCTTCTTCTGCGACGTTAATTTCTAGGTATATGATGCTCCTTAAAACTTTTTTGGCATGCTCTACCTGTAAGGCTGGGCAAGTTGCTGAACGCTTACATAAACAATTGTCGAAAATAGTCTAAACGAATGGAATTGAGCAAAGCGATCGACGCGACCGTCCATCAGCATACGTTAATCCAATACATTTTCGATAACGATAACGTTTTCGCATCTTGTCTAGGGTCACTGAATCCACAATGGAATGATAACTCACGGTGGACAGCGACAGGCACTCCTCCTTGAGCGCCGCCTCGTTGGGAGCTCCGACCCAGGGAGCGGTGGCCGAGCCGCCGGCGCCCCCTTGCCCCTTGATGAAGGCGTCCTGCTCGCGGTTGAACTCGCCCAGGATGCTCTGTGGACCAAGGGTACGTGGTTAGACAATGAACATGACTTGCTCTGTGGACCAAGGGTACGTGGTTAGACATTGAACATGACTTGTGATTAGACAGTGTGATTACAAAGGATCAGCATAATTTGTATCAAGATTTCAGAAGCATTGCAGAGTATCTTTGTTGAGAATGATTATGCTGATGTTTTGAAACATAAAAAAAAACTCTGCTAAAAAACGGCATGGAGTCCCGAAGACTTGAGGCTTCTCAAGTCTTGAGGCTTCTCAAGCTTTGTTACTTGGGTTTCTACTTCACTTTGTCTTAAAACAAAAAATAGAGACCTTAGACCTTACGTCTTTAGAAGAAAGTTCACGATTTTTTATTTTAAATAACAACGCCTACCCGTCATACAACCACGGAAATTCATTATGGATCTCGATAAAGGTCAGCCTCGCCGTTCCTTGGAACTTTCTACTTGATTTGATTGCGAAGTCAATGTTTACCTTTTTATGTGTTTAGGATGGCTTTGTAAAGATCAAGTGGCGACAAGGAAGGTGAAGTTATAACTTATTGAATTTAATTAAAACCGTGAAAAAATACCTTCTACACAATTGGGAAGAACTTCCATTTCAAGGCCGCTGAAGGTTTACCTTATTACTTATTACTTAAAGTATTCACTTGGTGTGTCTGTAAAAACTTTTAAATTGATAAGTGCTTTCTAAGAATTTCTTCAAACAAGAATAAAGTTTGAAATATTTCGAACTAGTGGAGGTAAGACAAATAAGGTACGACGACGAGTGAAGCGCGCAGTGTTCGATTGAAAGGAAAACCCATCGCGGTATCGGGTGGCAAACGCAGGTGCACGGGCATTTTCTTATTTCGAATGAGATGCTTGCATAACGTAATAAAAGATCACAACTTGTAAAATGGAAATAACAAATTATATAACAACTTTCCTAAAGATAACCGAACGGAAAGTTTTACTACTTCTACTAACTTTAACAAAACGACGGTGCAAACGTTTTCAAACACAATTTAATGAAAACGTAGCAACGTAGGAACACAATACAAAGCAGCCCCATTGTAGAAATCCCGCCAGTTCAGTAACTAGGGCAGCAGCAGTAATCAACTAATGAACGGACCGCCATTAATATGAATACTTATGCAAATCATTCGGCTAATATTAGATTTCATGCTTGGAGCAATGGGTAAGTTATTCAGAGCAGGGTATTCTTAGCTACATTCCATACTAGGGAATGCAATTTATCCGGTTATTAGACGTTTTTTGTATGAAAATAACCGGTTACTACTGGTTATAACCGGTTATTTGCATTCCCTTTTCCAGATCCAAGTAATACATTTTACATTAAACGAACAGCCGGTTAAGTAGCGATCACGTTAGCGTTAAGCATTTTATCTGGGGGCTCTATTCTTCTTTTTGAAACCATATTGCATTTGAAATGAAAAAAAAACTACATTATTAACAAACGAAACTGTTGTCAACTAAAACTCGAAAGGTAGCCCGTATTGTCAACTTTTAGACGTTTTATTTACTTGACAGTAATGGCGGTCTAGTTAAAAACAATACCATAACAAGTCAAAGGCAATATGGTTTTACCCAGTGGAATAGAGGCTCAGATACTTTTATTACCTCAATCGTTATTTTTTATTAGGCGTAGTCTAAGGCCGTGGAAGGGCATTACAGAGGACTAAATTTGAAGCAAAACTTGCTGTATTTTAGATCGCAAAAGTTTCTCATATGCGTAAAGTTTCCTGACAAAACACAGACATGAAATCCCGAATCGGCCGAGAAGCCCGAGTGTAATTAACACGACAGAGGGGTTATTATGACGTAGCTATGCAGTTCTTTTTACGTTGGGCGTAAAGGACAGAGCTATAGCAGTTATATAGCTCCGTCTTTTTCTCTCAGCGTAAACAGAATGGCATTGCTACGTCAGATTATGACGTAGCTATACAGTTAATTTTACGTTGAGCGTAAAGGACAGAGCTATAGCAGTTATATAGCTCCGTCTTTTTCTTTCAGCGTAAACAGAATGGCATTGCTATGTCATATAATGACGTAGCTATACAGTTCATTTTACGTTGAGCGTAAAGGACAGAGCTATAGCAGTTATATAGCTCCGTCTTTTTCTTTCAGCGTAAACAGAATGGCATTGCTATGTCATATTATGACGTAGCTATGCAGTGCATTTTACGTTGAGCGTAAAGGACAGAGCTATAGCAGTTATATAGCTCCGTCTTTTTCTCTCAGCGTAAACAGAATGGCATTGCTATGTCATATTATGACGTAGCTATGCAGTTCATTTTACGTTGAGCGTAAAGGACAGAGCTATAGCAGTTATATAGCTCCGTCTTTTTCTTTCAGCGTAAACAGAATGGCATTGCTATGTCGTATTATGACGTAGCTATGCAGTTCATTTTACGTTGAGCGTAAAGGACAGAGCTATAGCAATTATATAGCTCCGTCTTTTTCTCTCAGCGTAAACAGAATGATTGCTATGTCATAATAACCCCCCAGATAATTTTAATGAAAAGGTCAGCGGGGCTGTAATCACTGACCCGGATTAGCAAATTGAATAACTTCTGATTGCTTTTGATATGGTTTGTCGGCAGTTCTATGGGCTTCGTTAGCGGGATCGTTTCAATATTCGACTTGTCTTTTATATTCAATACTTAGATAGTTATTATGGGAATACGAGTGATGGTTATGTTTAGGGATCATATTTTCACTTTTGAGTCAATTATTTGGGCGTTGGTTCCGAATCACTTTCGTGGTCACATTTTTGTAGAAGTGGCTGCAGATTTCGATTACGTTTCTGGTTAGGTATCTAAGTTTACCGGACATCTAACAAATACCTAGAAACGGCATCAAAATATACGCCCAATTCTTCAAAAATATGTCCACAAAAGTGAGGCGGTTGAAACGCTCGAATAATGATACTTTTAATATCAGTAGGAACAATGATCACTAATAATTTAACGGTAAAAACCGTGCAAGTGTTTCAAAAGAGTTGAATAAAAAACGTTAAAGCATTTCTAAAATAATTCTAAATTTCCAAATTTCTAAGGAATGCTTTATATTTGGATTGTTTCACACAATTAACGTAGCTCTTGCTCCCTCATTCGCTCTCATAAACTTTAAACCCAACAGTTTCACTAAATTACTAAAAAATCATTTGAAATGCGACACTATTGCGGTTAACTACAATTTAATTGAAATTAATTTTAACTTTTGTATGAATTTCTTTTTAACATAGTGTCACTATTGGATTTAACGTGCGAATACCTGCTCTGATATGATTCTAACCGTCTTTACTCGATCCCAAAACGCTTTTTAAGACCTCTTGTTTTACTTAATATTATGATTTATACCCCGTTTTACTGGAGACCTATAAATTATTCATCAGCTGACAGCAAATTAGAAAAATGAAGCCCAAATTGGAGATTAGCCATCGCAAAATTGTTTATCTTCCGTCGGTTGTTAACATAAATTTGTTTACGCGAACCTTGAATACTAAAAAGTTAGGTAAATAAAATCAAGGACTTCGTTGGAAAATTTATCACGTTACATTTTATCCAGAGGAAAACAAAAATCGTCACTGGTATGGATTTATGCGGTAGTGCGCTCTGGACAGGGACGAGGCATAAGAAGACTAATAAAAAAAAACAGAAACAGGCATAAACAAGCGCTGGAAAGTTTTTACATGAAAGCCTTTAATTTAAAGGGAAAATAACCCATTCTAACCCAATTCCCTTTGGAATTTGCCGTCGAGACTGACATTTCAACAAAATCGCGTCAACTTCCGATGTAGTTTAAAGGGCATTGGGTAAATTAGTTTGAAGCATGTTGTCATTTTTTTTCAGCGGCCACGGTTGATTTTAACATAGTTATTTAGAGGACCTCGAAATACACATAGATATTATATAGATATATTAGATTTATGGCGTTTAATCATGTCGGAGGCGAGATATTTAAGATTGAAGTGTTCAGTTTTTGGTACCTACTAGGTAAGAATATTAAATATCTCGGCTCCGATGCACTTAAGACATAACATGTTTGTTTTGAATTATTCTATATTGATTTACCACTTTTACTAATCCCGCTAACCTTGAAAATGCCTTTAAGTCGGTATTTTCTTAAAACATAGGTTGACATTTTCTCCAAATTAAATGTTGTAAATTGTAATTTGCAGCTCAAAAAAAATGTATATCTACTCGTACGATAGACATGGGAAGTTGGACTGAATCTTTATCAGAACATCTGACAACAAATGCTTCAAGTTCTTGTTGGGTAACGGCTGAATTATTGAGGAGGCAATCAATTAGATCAGTCGGCGTTTAATCAGAGGTATTTCCAGCAAAACCTCTAAATAACACGACACGGGTCGACACACGCACAATTGGTGTTGTGGGTTCTTATTCTTACGTATTAAATGCGTTAAATAAGATTTTAGATACTAGCAGGGACCCTACGTCTAATAGTAAACTGACGGCAAAATATTCGAAATTGTGTAAAGTAAAATGTGGTTACACAATTAACAACAAGTTCTGCCTATCCCACTCTGGGAATAAAGGCTTGAGTGTGTATGTATGTATAAAGATAAAGCAACAAGTAGAGGTTCCTTTTTTCGATCAGACACATTGGTAAAAGCAGATAAATCCAATTTTGTACTGCGTGTATACGTCAACATACATCAGATAAACGTCACGGATGATCGAAGTTTACCTTTTCGCCGTGAATAAGGAATAAATCCATCATGGATAAAGCAGACATAGCAAAATCAATTACGTAACACACTCATAAGACTACTTTTAGCTCTGAAGTCTTTAGAACCTCATACATCTTTTCGAAGTAGAATACCATTTTTTTTCGAAGGTCGAAGCAAACCAACATATAGACAAAAAACATAAATAAATTCTGACTTGGGACACATGAACACCATATGTCATAAACGTAACCTTTTTTCGAAATACCTTCAATGTTTTATAGTTTGATAATAGTGTAGATATGGCATTCCAAGAACCATACTATATGTTCTATGTATATGTTACAAATCCAATTTCCTCTCATAAAGCAATTCCGATCACAATCCTCTCCCTAATTGACACAGCACACCTCGTCAAAGGGAAACCGCGCGATTGGATCAGTACGAGCATGTGCTAGATTCAATCAGATACGATTAATTAGTATTTACTGGGGCGAGAATAGTATTCTGTACATTATGCAGTGAATAATTAAATGGTATCGTGTTTTATTGGAAATGTTCGTATGTACTCGCTTCCTCCATTAGCTTATCGTTGGTAACCAACTGAGAGATCAAGATAAATACGAAGTCTTCCGACCAAACACGATGTCGTTCGATTATTCAGTATCCCTAGTTAATTTTACTAATTATTTTAGGAATTACGAGTAATCATCAGTCGGGATTTATAAAACTATTCAAATACATTGTAGTTCTTACACGAAGACCGGCGGCCGTTTTCTATTATGTGGATCATCATCAAAAGAAAAGAGAGAAAAAGAAAAATACTATTATTTACTACAGACACAAGACACACAGAAAAAAGTAAAAACAGAAAACAGCAATAAACAAGTAGTTAGTGTGTCTTCGCGGCACTGAATTATCATCCCGTATTAGCCAACTGCTGGACAAAGGCCTCTCCCTATGCACGCCAGTGCTCCCGATCTTCAGCTTCTCTCATCCAACCTACACCGGCCAATCTGCGCATATAATCGCCCCATATAATCGCCCCACCTTGCCCCCAGGGCGTCCTACGCGACGCTTGCCAAGACACGGTCTTCACTTAAGAACACGACGGCTCCAACGGTCGTCAGTTCTCCGGGCCCACTGCCACTTCAGCATGCTAATTCGGCGGGCTATGTCAGCTACTTTAGTTCTCTGTCGGATCACATCATTTCTAATGCGATCTTTCAATGAGACTCCAAGCCTAGCCCTTTCCATAGCGCGCTGAGCGACTTTGAACTGGTGGACCATTCGAGCCGTGAGTGTCCACGTTATCGCTCCGTAGGTGATTCAAGTACCGCTAGGACGCAGTTAAGGTCGAGAACTTATTATACTGACGCACTGGTTGAAAAGTAGTATGTCGTTTAATCTACTAGTTCAGGCCAGTTCCTAATCTCCCAGACAGAACTACAGCTAAGTTCATACTCAGTTTGACTGAGCCGGCAAACAAAGATTACTCCAACATTTATTGATATTATGACTTGCTATTCGGTATCATGATTAACGATCTCCAATCGGTTCTTCGGGCGGCTCAGTGTCTCTTGTATGCTGATGATCTAAAGTTGGTATACGGGGTAGAGCAAAGAGCTGATTGCGAGACGTTGCAAGGGGACATCGACTTGGTGTTTCGGTGGAGTATGGAGAATAAGCTTCTTTTTAACCCAGCTAAGTGTAGTGTGTGTACATTTGGCCGCTCTCGTACCGCTATATATGCTCAATATATGTTAGGGTCACAGCCGATAAATCGTGTCTTCTCCGTCAAGGATCTGGGCGTGGTGTTCGATGCGCGGCTCACTTTTCACGAGCATATTTCTTCTCTCGCCACGAGCTGCTTCCGAAAACTGGGTTTCGTTATCCGAAATCTTCGCCATTTTCATGACCCAGTGGCCATAAAAATGGTTTATAATGCCTTAGTAAGGAGTAAGCTAGACAATTCGTCGATCGTATGGAACCCCTACGAATCGACGTATGTCTTAATGCTTGAGAAGGTTCAGAAGGCGTTTTTGAGATTCCTTTATAAAAAATCATTTGGAGTCTACCCTTATTTGTACCCAACAAAGTATCTACTTGGCTCTCTTGGGTACAACTCCTTGGAGGTAAGGCGGAATTGTCGACTCATGACCACGGCATGTCGAGCCTTGCGTGGTGAGTCGGACTGCCCCGAACTTGTTGAGCGTCTCGTGAGACTGCTTGTTCCGGATGTCCCGAGGATCGCCCTCAGACCACGACGACGCGACCTGCTGGCCGTGCCGCCGGCGCGCAACGTGTCGTGCAGGAACTCGCCGCTGCCCCGCGCCTGCGCACAGCTCAATGCGCTCCTGGCATCGACACCCGAGTGCGACTTGTTTGCATGGCGATGAGCGGCAGTGTGTAGTGAATGCTTGAGATTCTGTGAGGCGAAGGATGCTAGGTGCTCAACTATTCCAATTTGATTTGTTACCTATTATTGTGAATTTTTTAATCCTTAATTGTTAATCTAAGTTTAGTGACGCATTGGTTAAACTGTAATGTCATGTAAACATTTTTATCAAATAAATAAATAAATAAATGACAAACCGCTAAGCCTATTTTCTGCACAAAACACACTTTCAGTGCCAAAAACTCCGCATGGAGCTCGCTTTATATTGAAATCGTTGGTCTGGGCGTTAGATGGTGCAGTATTTAACGGAAAACTGCTGATCCCGGTGTAATCCGGGTCCACGGCGATTGATCGCGGATTTGTTTCGGGAAGGAATGTAGATTTAATCTGGGAGATTGTTTGAGGATTTCGAAACGGCATTTATTTTAGAAACGTCTGTTAGATACTTTTGAACAACATTTTTGTTACACGATAACTCATTCAATTGTAAAACTATTAAAGTATAATAAAGGATTGTTAAGCAAGTTTGTCGTAACTAGCTGTGTTATACATTTCCGAGCGTGATACGACTAATGACACGAGGAAAATGTATAACCCGGCAAATTTACGTATTATGTCAAACTGCCAAACAATCAAATTCCTCGACTGTTCATAGTCAATTCAATCAATTAAGACTTAACATGTGTTTATTCCTCGCCAATTACGACGCCTGCATTGGTCGAGTGATGTCTATGTTTACTCAGTTTTCTTTATTTACGATAAAATAGCTGTATTAGCCAAAAAAGGTTCATTTTGAGGTTAGAAAGTTGTTTACTATATTAGAAAAGTTAGAATGAACACAGTATATTAACAATGGCGATCTTAATACATACATACATTAAATCACGCCTGTTTCACAGAGGGGTAGGCAGAGAACACTTCTTTCCGCGATGGCCAGTAAGATCACCTGGTAGGATCCCCTACCTATTAATTTTGTAAGTGGGGGATCCTACCAGGTGATCTTACTGGACATCGCGTTTCTTTCCATTTGCTACGATCTTGACCAATTTATTTCGCTTCTTCCACATTCATACATCGAGTCATGCACGCACGTCGGTTTCGGGTACTTAAGATTCGGCCCTACAGGAATGAAAAAGTCAGAGAGAAATGTGGAATAAAAGGATGGATGAAAGAAGATTGACGAAAGAGATATTATACAGATCGAAAGTGAGTGGACGGGTCGGAAGGGGCCGCCCTAGGCGTACTTTTTCGAGTCGAATCGGAGAAATACTGGCGATCTTAACTTGTTGCTTATCAGGATGTAGAATGTATTAAACTGTATCGAACATTGGGAAGATAGGAACGCCAGACAGGTCACGACATGTCTCCGAGACGATATATTGCTGGCCCCACGTTATCTGTAATCCCGGCACATTGCGACGTTACGGACCCCCCCGGCTTAGGGGTACCTTGTCTCGCTAATATTAGAACTACGTTCATTTATCTTTTTTAATGTCGTCTGAGCTTTAGAGGAGATGTAATAAGATCTAGAGTACAAAAGTAAAGCTATTAGGAATGCTTATAAATCGATTTCGTCACGTCTGGGTGTTCCCCGCGTGGTTGCCGGGTAAGAATAGTGCCACTCCATGTCCTCCCGTGGATGTCGTAAGAGACGACTAAGGGAATAAAGGCTGTGTAGTACTGTTAGGCGATGGGCTCGCAACCTGTCACTAATACACTGGTAAACATCTTAGCCTAATTGTGCAAAATGTGGTTACAAAATTAGTAACAAGTTTTTAGAGCTGTTAGTAATTCTGTAGCTCTGCCTACCCCACTCTGGGAATAAAGGCGTGAGCTTATGTATGTATGTATGTATGGGTGCCTGTTTCACTTTGTTTCAGCCCATCTTGCCGTCGTAATTGTAATATGGTTAACCCGAGTAGAATACAGTCTCAGATACATTATATTCTACTAATATTAAAAATGCGAAAGTTGGTGTGTGTGTTAGTTTGTTACTTCTTCCCGCTGCAACGGCTGGAACGCAGCCAGGTAAAATTTGAAATGAAGATAAGTTATTCCATGGATTAAGGTGAAAAAGTTCCAAAGATATTTTATGTTCACACAGCCCACTGGATGGTAACTGTGGTCCTCAGACATTTGCTAACACAGGTGCAAATACATTGGCAATACCTGATGGATCTCTATACTGGGATCTTTTGAACTATTTTATTTTTTATGGCATAGAGAAGGCAAACGGCACATAGGCCACCTGATGGTAAGTGGAAACTGTGAATGCAATGCAATCCTAAGACTGCAAATGCGTTGCCAACCCTGAGGACTAAGACGGAATGCCTTTATGCTAGTCATTTCACCGGCGGTCTTATCCCCAAACCGGAACACAACAATGCGAACACTGCTGCTTGGCGGTAGGTTAATGGATAAGATGGGGGTAGCGATCCGGACGGACCCTGCACAACACCATGTATTTACATCGGATTTACCTTATTAAAAAACATTTGAATAGACGCAATATAAACTTCTCCGAGAAAAACAATTTCTACAGCGGCTTATATTTGAAATGAATTTTCTTTTAAACACTTTCAGCGTCGATAGATCACTGTAGGATCGCGGAGAAACTTACTAACTTTTAAATTTGTTGTAAGACGTGAATTTGCTTTCGATCATAATGTTACCATTATTTTTATTTAAGACCGTTGCTGCTCCGTAAATCCCGAACGTAATAGCTATTACCTTTGTTAGCTTTGCGTTGTATTAGTTCAATTAAATAAACTCAACATTCAGACAATCTATTTAGTAAATAAATACACTACAACTTGGTTCTTTTAGGGCCGCCATAGACAGACTGACGGACTCCGTGGTCACTATTTTTCAATCTGCAATTTGAATGCTCTAGGTTCTTATTAAAATGGCAGATTGACCAATGGCGATCACGGAGCTATCTGTCCTGACTGCTCTAAGCAGTCCGTCTATGGCGGCGCTTATTGTACAAAATAATATAGATCGTACAGCTTTATGCCCGCCCTCTACTGCGAGCGTACGGAGTCGGTTTGGCTTACAACGGTGATTTCAAATGTTTCCACCGCGATCTATCCTATTCAAAGTCACCGTTGTACAGTGCGATAGCTCTTAGAAGGTGCTTTGGGTTTATACTTGTCTCTCACTGGCTTTATGCTCTCTAAGAGTAAGTAGGAGGGAAGTATAAACCTGAAACACCTTCTGAGTGCTCACAGGCTGTACGCCAAAAGTCCGAATAGGGTTACCATGTAGGAATTTAAATATCCTGACAAAAAGTCTGACATTTCAATAAAAGTCCGGACTTTTTATTCACGAAATGGAAACCGTACCTACTCACTTCATTGATATTATTTGTAGTTTTATTACTCATATTTCATCTACACTCGGATTTTTATTCTCACAGAAAAAATGTAAACAAAGGTGTTGCCGTAAACGAAAAACATTTGCAGAATTCAAAATATTTTTACTTTCCACAATTATAAGAAATCGACTGTCTATAAAAAAACTATATATTGTAATTAAGATTAAAGAATTTAATCTGTTGATGGAAAACTTCATTTTGATATAAACTCTTTGTTGTGTTAATTTAAAACGTGAAAACCTTTTTTTTACGCAAAATTGATTTATTGCACTGGTATCATTGACTCGATACACCCGTGTTAACAAGTTGTCGGCTGCTTGAAAGATTTGAGACGTTACTTCACTCGCTTCGCTTCACCATTCGTGCTCCCGTCATAATCGCTTTCCAGTGACTCATTTATGCGATTTTAATTTCAATTATATCTCAAATTTATTTTTATATCACGGTTCGAGCGAAATGATAACTTAATATTATATTTCTTGCTGGCCCTAACTTTGAGATCCCCTGAAATGTCACTTTGACAGTGACGTAACTTTGTTTACATTTTTTCTGTGAGAATAAAAATCCGAGTGTAATTAAAAAAACCCGGACAAAGTCCGGACATGTCCTGACTAATCCGGACGGATGGTAACGCTGAGTCCGAACGGTGCCCGCTGCGCACGCCGGGAAAAAAAAATCATAACACCCCTTCTGTCAGGGGTTTAAAAACGGGAAACTGGCAACATCCGGAGAAAAATCGAAATCAAACAAATGTAACTGCCGTCTTCTCGCGGTATATTTGCGATGCGCTTCAGAGTACAAAGAGCTTTACTTTGTGCGGGCGGAAAGTAAACGTAAAGCTGTAAGCGTGATTTATGTCGTGAGCTGGGATCCATTAGGCCCTTTTGTGGTTGTCAGGAATCGGAGGCCAATGGTACTTCAGGTATTGGTTCTGTTGCAAAACGATGTTATTGATATTTTATAGGTATATAGCTGCTATTATATCGATGATCGATGATGATGATGATGATGTTTTTTTTTTTAATATAATTGTATTTAATTTTAATTTGACATCTGGAGACTCTTTACATCTCCAAAATTGACCGTGGAGACTTTCTACATCTCCCTTGTTTTGTGTGTTTTTTTTTTTAAATTATATTTAATTCTTAATTTTAATTTGACATTTGGAGCCTGTTTACATCTCCGAAATTGTATTATTTATTTTAATCCGACATTTTGATTTATTTAATTATTATTACTACTGGGACCTGTACATCCCTGTGACATTTAAATTATGTAGCTTAAGTTTAGTATTGTAATATGTGATTTACTTTTAAAAAATGGCTTACTGTTGAGTTTCTTGCGGCGCTTCTTCTCAACAGTGGTCTCTTTGGAAGCGCTGGTAGACTCAGACTTGTAAAAGTGCCTACAGGGCCTACTTACAGAATAAATGATTTGAATTTTTGAATTTTGAATTTGATGCGGTTAGCCTAGTTGGTTGCGACACGCCCTATGGTGCTGGTGGTTCCAGTTGATTCCCGGTAAGGGCAAATATTTGTGTTATAAGTGCGAGTACTTTTCTAGAGTCTTGGATACTGACTATGTTTTTATTAACAATGTATCTCTCTATGAAATGAAGTACCGTAAAATGTTCCTACTTTGCTCCCCCATGGGTAACTATGCTCCACAGTGACTATTTCGTTTGTTATTTATATTAAAAGTCAAGGTCAATGTCAAATTTGTTAAAAATAATCGATGTTTACCTACGTCCAGCCACGAAGTGAATTAAAGCTGTAGAATGATTTACAATACAGATTACCTCTATATAACCGCGGAGCATAATTACCCGTGGGGGAACAAACTTGTGTCTGAAATTGAGACTTCTCTAAAAAAAGTTTCAGAATGGGGTCGACTTAATTTAGTCCGTTTTAACCCCACAAAGACTCAAGTTTGCGCGTTCACCGCTAAGAAGTTGGCGTTCGATGCATCACCTCGTTTTGAGAGCACTCCCCTCACTGCCTCAGCCAGTATCGAAATCCTTGGTGTCAACATTTCGAGTGATGTCCAGTTCCGCGGTCATTTAGAGGGTAAGGCCAAATTGGCCTCGAAGAAGCTCGGTGTGCTCAACAGATCGAGACAGTATTTCACTCCGGCCCACCGCCTGCAGCTGTACAAGGCGCAGGTACGGCCACATATGGAATACTGCTCTCATCTGTGGGCTGGGGCTCCCCAATACCAGCTTCTCCCTCTGGACCGCATCCAGCGGAGAGCCACTCGAATTGTCGGCTGCCAGCGTACTTCTGACCGGCTTGACTCCTTGGCGCTGCGTAGAGATGTAGCCTCACTCTGCATTCTCTATCGCTTGTACAACGGGGAGTGCTCCGAGGAGCTGTTCGGATTAATTCCTGCCGCATCCTTCCGCCTTCGTCCTACGCGACAGAAATTCCACCACCATCATTTAGATGGCTGGCAGTCCACAACTGTGCGTTTCACACGGAATTTCCTGCCTCGCACAACTAAACTGTGGAATGGTCTGTCGCCTGCGGTATTTCCGGACCGTTACGACCTTCAAACCTTCAAGAAAAGAGCGTACTCTCATTTGAAAGGCCGGCAACGCACCTGTGACTCCTCTGGTGCTGCAGGTGTCTATGGGTGACGGTAATCGCTTTCCATCAAGCGATCCGTCTGCTCGTTTGCCTTCCTATACCATAAAAAAAAAAAAAATAAAAAAAAAAAAGTCGGCACATTTTACGATACTATGAGGTTTTCATCGTGTGAGATTGTTCCCTATTATTGATTAATTTCATATTTCATCGGGGGTTTGGCAACTCCACCGTATCTTAAGATAGTTTCAAGGGACTCATAACCGACCTAATTACCATCTGGTGGCTTATGTGTTTATTGCGTTTTACGTGCATTTATTAAACGAGTTAGTGAATGTAATAATGAACAAATGAATCATTTTTCTTTTCTAAAAACTTCCACACATAACTTCGTGTGCACGTTATCCCATACAACAGAATAAAACTTGCAAATTCTATTATCTGCACTCGCTTTGTCGCGAGCGGGGATAGTTCGGGTGATGCTGTCGAGAGCAGAATTTAAAACAGCACACGTTGTGCTGGAAATTTCTAAACTTTCATATAATAGATAAACCGATTTGATACTGTATTATTTATTTAATCTTTGCACAAAAATACAAAATTAAGTAGTCTACCAGGGCCGAGATTCTAGGTGGTAAAAAACATATTGTCTTTGATCTGTTATGGTGGCCTTTGGGCAGATCATAAAATTATTGTAGGCATTGCAATATTATGCGAAAGAAAGCATTAAGGGGAAAGAAAGGATACGTTTACGTTGAAATATGACGTGAACTTATGTTGATGTTTTTAATGTGTTAGTCGCAGCGAAGTTTTCCTTGTATCGTTTTAAAGATAAAAGTAAACTTAAAGATAAAGACATAAAACGACGAAGATTTACCGCCTGTTTCACAATCGACAAGTAAAGGATATTTGACGGATAAGTTTAGCCCTTTCTTTGTCGTACACTTGAAAATAGACAAGGAGAGAGACAACTTTATGTGACAGATAAATTTACTTGTCGATTGTGAAACAGGCCCTTAAACTGATAAGGCGATGCTTGCAACGTGTCACTAATATACGGTAACCTATCTCAAAGTCTAAAACTGTTAGTCCGAATTTCGTTTCGACAAAAACTATTCGAATTGTTATGATTTGTCCGATGACAGGTTTCGTAATTTTTTTTCTTCACCATTTTACGTTTAGTAAAAGTATCGTTTGTCCGAAAAACTTTTCCCGTCTCATTTACTTGCCCTATGAATTGTTACGTATTTTGTTTATCAGCCCATTTTTTATTTAACCAATGATACTTTTGGCACTGCATACGTTTAGACAAATTTTCAGTTTACTTTTTAACGCTATCCTAAGTTATTTTTCGACAGACTTTCCGCTGTTATATATTATCGCAAACACTAAAAATGGCAAATGAAACAGCTGGCAAACGTTTTTTAGTGTTTCAGATAGGTAAGCATTTTTTATAGTATCAATTATTTTTATTCATACCGTTTTTCTACCTAATTTTAATGAAAAATGTAAAGCGAGCGAGCGAAGCGAGCGAGCAAGATGGGTCTGGGCAGAAGCGACTCGGATAGGTTAGGTTAGAAGGCTAAGGCGGGAGCGAAGCGTAGCGAAGCTCCCGCCTTAGCCTTCGAGGTTATTTTTTTGTCGTCCCTAAAAAAACATGCTTGCTTTATGCAAAATATTTACATTTATTTATTGTTGCTTGTTTATTACAATTAGAGTATGGTGAATCAACAAAAGGTATAAGACATATTTTTCATCGTGAGATAAACATTTCCAGTACCTTATTAGGCAGTTAGGTACCTACTTAACACCTACATAAAAAAAAAAAAAAAAAAAAAAAAAAAAAATCGGATCGTTAAGTACATCGGACAAATGAAATAAAAGTTAATTAAAAAAAGTCGAATTATTAATAAACCGAAAGGTTACATGGGGTAACTGATACTTCGGACAAATGAAATTTATGGAAACATATAATTTGTCGAATGATCAAAAAACCGACACAATAAATGCCGAATTGTAAGAATTCGAAATGAATTTTCGGACAAATGAAAATAAAATAAAACGAAATTTGACGAATAGTTTTTGTCGAAACGAAATTCGGACTAACATTTTTAGTGGTTCAGATAGGTAACCCTAATATACTCTGGTAAACATCTTAGCCTGTTCGTACAAAATGTGGTTACAGAATTAACAACAACTTCTTGGAATCTGGGAATGAAGGCGCAAAGGTGTGTATTAATGTACAAATATTTTTATTCTGAAAGAAGACTGGAAGGGCATTTTAACACGTCAAAAACAACGCTTCCTCTTGAGAAGATTTTAACGCATAAACGTCAGGATAAATATAAAATAAATGCGATTATCGTGTAAAAGAAATGTAAAGAAACTCCAAACTAAACTCCGCTCGTAAAAAGTCTTCCACGTTCCATATTAAGCAATATTGATCACGACGTATCTTTTACTTTTCACTTCAACATTCCCCTAATAGATTCGCCAAGTACAGTAGAGGGTCTATTCGAGAGATTCTTACTAGTTCGTCTCTTTCACACTGCGGGGACGCAACTATTGATCAAGAGAGAGGGCTCTAACAAGGTAGGTATAGAAGTAGTCTTCCTTTAGATTTTATTATACGTTTTGAAACGTGAGCGGATTTCTCAGGGGATTCAACTCGACTCGAACGTGATTCTTATTTGGTTTCAATATACAGTAGTTGTGGCGAGAATCATTGTTCGTATTGATAAAGACGTCTTTAACCTTTGGGGAGGGAAAATGGCCGACACAAAGCTGTTCGGCTTTTACTTTTGATCTTACGTGACATTGGCAAAATCACTGCGGACAGTCATTAATAGACCCCGTTATCTTGTCGCACTGACATTACTTTTCACTAGAGCGTGAATGCTTTTTTTATCGACTATCTAAATGTCGATAGTATATGTCACTGATAATTTCAAAGAGGTGTCACTAGGTACTACTTATTAGTTTCTGACCCACTGAAAAGCCTGAACGGGGTGAATAAGTGGCCATACTGAACCACTGTCACTATGCGGCTAACCCTGAAATCTCAAAAACATTTTTGGACTTTTCATACATTACGAGTTTTACGAGAGACACAACCAATAAAAGTCTAAAGTGTACGTTAGTTAGGACTAATCATATATTCTCCACAATAATTACAATAAATTTTACACAACTGTACATATATATTATGTACGTACACACCAAGCAATTAAATAAATTCCACAATTAAACTAACACTTTGGATTAGTGTTGCAATACTGCAAGTTATAGTGTCTGTCAATGTGACATGCAATTGCAAATCATTTATCTAAGGTTATCGCTTCTCGTAAGGCCAATAAGGTAATGTACTTATTTGTAAACAAAAAGTTTTAATTGAAATTGAGTATATACACTTAAAAGGCGAAAATTCAATTGCATTATATAAATATCGATATCAAGAAGGTCGATAAAAAAATCATTCACACTCTACTGAAAAACAATATTTATGCGACAAGATAACGGGGTCTAGTCATTAATACGATCGTCGTCGTCACTTTGTGGTCGTAGGACGTTGTGCAGGGTCCGTCCAAATCCCTACTACGTTCACATTTTTGTGTTCCGATTTGGGGATAAGTCAAACCGTGAAATTACTAGCATGTAGAGATTTCGTCTAGCCAAGATGCAAACGTTGCTAAGCTAACGTTTCTATTTTCTATCGACTCAAATGGAGTTGACATAAGTGGTCGACGGAATCTGTCATCAGCGAACGTCAATCACTAACACGTCACTAATACACTGGTAAACATCATAGCCTAATTGTGCAAAATGTGGTCACAGAATAATTAACAAATTTTTAGACTTGTTGGTAACTCTGTAGCTCAGCCTACCCCAGTCTGGGAATGAAGGCGCAAAGGCGCAAAACGACGAAGAAGAAACAAGAACTCCTATCTACATTAAGTGGCAGAACCAAATAATCCTAACTACAGTCTGCAGACTATGTAGTTAGGATTATTTGGTTCTGCCATTTAATGTAGATAGGAGTTCTTGTTTCTTCTTCCTCGAAAAGGCGTTTTGATGATTTTCGAAAATCACTATGCATCTTGACTAGGCCCAAAAGGTTCGCAATCCATTTGCAGTCTTGAGGATTCAAAAGTCTATGTGTCTCATATCACCTACCTTCTCCTAGCCATAAAAAAAACTATAAACTATCGGAGCCGTTTCCAGTATCTCTTCATAACTTTAAACTCAGACGATTAATTTTTTTATACCCCTATATCGCTGTATGTAACCATGGACGTACAAGCCAGGTCGCGCTTTGTCCGCGTTATCGAGCGGCCTTTGTCCACTAACGAGGATACATCCTTTATGAACCACGGAGGGTCTTCCTTTGCTAAAGGGAAAAAAAGCGTTAAAAGTGCCGGCGAAAATTGCGAAACTGAATTTTTGATAAAGTTTCTAGTTAGGACATTCAGAAAAGGACTTGTTTACATTCACAAAGATTTTCTCGACTTTCTATTTTCTTTTATTGCCAGACTGGCAAACGATCCGCCTGGGACTTCTCTACTTTGGTTTAGCCTTGCTGCTTCGATATAGTAACTGTATTGTTGACGTTATGATAGCCCTTATTTACTTGACAATAAGAACTGTCATCGCGTTGTTAGTGTTATACGCTATCGAAACATAATAGGCTTAACTAGTTAGAATAAAAAAATCCGATGAACCCTTTTATTTTCAATTTCAAACAGTTTTTATTCAAACAGAACCCATATTCGACTTTATGGATAAATATTTATGACTTTCCACAAAACACGATAAAATATTTATCCTTTTCGAGAATGCAGTGCATGCGAGTGCATTGAAGCCACGGATGCAAGTTAAAATATGCAAATAATCACACTTGAACGCGTCGGTATGACGAGAAAAGTATCACGTATGAGGCCAGACATGCTGCCACGCCCAAGAATGAAAAGGGACGGCTTTATGTGCTTTGGCGCGGAGAGTGTGAGATGGAGATAGTCCGCGCGCGCCTGGATGTCAGCGTCATAAAATCATTACTTTAAAACCACAACATATATTAAAAAATGGTTTAACGGAATTAAGAAGTTGTTAAATACTCAGACATTGAGTTAAAATTATTGTTAAAGATTCTACCTCTAGGCTTTTGTAGAGTTAACCAAAAACGTAAAAAAGGTCCGTGCAACCTTAGACAAGTTATTATCACAAAATTCCTGAACGAAACCAATCATTCATTTTATTGGCAGTCCGCATGATTGTAGCAATCCATTGACGGGTTGTTTTAACATTTTTGAGCCGAGAGCTATTGCAGCGACGCAATGTATCATGAAAAGCATGCGGGTGTGTACCTTAATGAATTGCATAAAAACGAATGTTCATTTTACATACAAATTTCATTATTTCGAACTCTACAATAAACCAACGATATAATAATTATTATGCATAAAAACCAAATGCATAATTTCTTAAATCATAATGTTCATAGGTTATTTATTTTATAAAGTAGACATTTCTAACGTCTTTGACTACTATTAATGTGGTCACAGTTCTAACCTAACCTAACCCTGCACAATAACAAGAAAATGATCTAAATGATAAATGAGTATTATGTTATTTGATTGTATGCCTGATAAAATTATACAATTGGTTTTTATGCTAAACGTTCATTAAGCTTTTCGTAGTTAGTTAAATGAAATTATGCAAAATTTACCCTTCGCAGCGTGTATAATAACCGCGCTTCAACACCAAGAGGCAGAAATTTATCATAACACCTCCCGCCATCGGAGTATACTTTGCATCCAGTAAAAAAAACACTAATGGGATGGTCAACACGGACGAAGACAGTAAAGCATGCTCCAACTGAAACTCCCAGTTAAATGCGTCATCTCTTTTAAAACGCAGGCGCAGTTGAAATAAAACCTCATAACCAGGTAATGACATTAAAAACGTCATTACCGTATCAAATTTTAGTTGCATCGTAATCACAACCAAGACCCAACTTTTCCAAGTTAAACAACTCCACTACACCTTAAATGCCGTAGCAAAACCAACTCTCCGCACTCTGAATAAGGTTGCGGATGTAGAATAAGTGGTAACCCAGATGCGTTATTTTTTAAAGGGTGGTAGAGTTTCACAGATACGCCTTGATGAAGGGTAACGAGCGGCGGGAATTAACTGAAACGTCATTACTCGTACCCGAGTTTGACACTTTGCTCATCATTCCCAAAATTTAGAACGTTTTCGGGTTATAAAAGCACAATTTAAATTTGAATGATAGCACAATTAACCAAGGGTATTTTATTACGTAATTAAAATGAGCTTCTCGTTATAATATAGATTTTTGGTTCTACCGCGAGACAAAATCTTGAACATTTTTTTGGTAGAAATCCTTAAACGTAAGCGTCGTGATTAAATTTTGAAATGTCGAACAATTTGGATACACTATATTTTATTTTATTAACAGATTTTTAAACGCATTGTTTTCGTCAAATTATTCGTAATTTTGATTCTGACGAATCAACGCGTCTTAACCTTTAGAAATAATCAATTGGAAACAAAAAAATCTGAAATGCAAAACGCAAAAAACTATCATTACTGCGAATGGTTTTTGTTAATTTCCAATAAAAATAAAACTACTTTTTTTTTGTAACGTGAATTCCACTTAATATAATTCAAAGGGTTGTTCTCCTACTCGTAGTTAGTATTCATTGCCTGCTAATCTCCCGGCTAATCGCTCGTAGCTGCCCTTGCGCCTTGAGGAGAGTAATGACGGATCGGACGGTAATGAGCCGGACGTCTTACCCGGGTCCAACGATCCATCATTTCGGAATCTATCCTTTTTACTTGTTATTGAGGGGAAAAGTTTCGAGTGATGGTAATTGCATTAGAGAATTCATCAATAAATAATGTGATTTAAATTGATGAATGATTTAAAAACACACTATTTTATAAATTGAAGGAACACTGGATCAGTCTAAAACCACATACTTTGGCACACTTTGGATGTGTGCCAAATATCAAATAAAACTAGAAGTAACCAAATCCATATTTTTTTTATGGCATAGAGAAGACAAACGAGCACACAGGCCACTTGATGGTAAGTGGAAACTGTGACCCATAAACATTCGCATTCACAAGACTGCGAATACGTTACCAACCCTGAGGACTAAGATGGAATGCCTCTATGCTAGTCATTTCACCGGCTGTCTTATCCCCAAACCAAAACACAACAATGCGAACACTGCTGTTTGGCGGTAGGTTAATGGATAAGATGGTGGTAGCGATCCGGACGGACCCTGCACAAGGTCCTACCACCCGCATCTATCTGGATTTAATCGGTTATTTTTATAGATCCATTCAGTTTTTCTGTGTCATTCGGCATAATTTCGTTAAATGGAACATGTCAATATGACTACCAGAGCTTTCATTTCCCTAAAATGCTGGCAGCGAACCAAAGACTCTTCTCGAGTTGCTGCTGTTTATGGGAAGCGATGATTACTTCTCATCAGGTAACCAACCTGGATGCTTGTTGGCTTCCCTCTGTTATAAAAAAATTGACGGAACTATTTTACCATGCACATACTTTTACAGCATACGTAAATATTACGTTATATCTGTCGCAATCCTCCGAATCTATAACTAATAAAGAGCGCAAGACGAACTTGTCGAAGTCGCCAATTGAATTAATGACCCTCTGGCGAGCCTAAGTCTTTTGTAGAGAAACAAGATCCATCAATAAATACTGACGTCCTTGTCCTCCGGCCTGACCTGATTCTTGGACACACCCTGTATTCAAGGCGTTACGTGACTAGGCCAATAAAAAGCGAGAAATAAAGTTACAAAAAACGATGACAATCTACTTTATAAATTACCAAAGCGTTATTGGATAGAAGATGATTTATCAACGTTGAAAATTAAAAATACTTTCGGTTTTTTGAAGTTTTTTGCAACAAGCAGTCTTCTTAAGTTAAGGCCTATCTTAGATACTCTACTTAGCTCAGCTGTTTACTAGTTTCAATCTAATCATATCTATAGTGCTTGTACCTGTCTATGACTGGCTCTCATACGCTCTTATTAAAAGCGAGTGAGAGAGAAATACAAACCCGAAACACCCTTTTAGTGCTAAGCTTACAGACTATTGTGGCAACTATTGCGGTTACTCTTCCTTCTTATGTTTGACTTAGTCGGGTAAAAAACAAGCCTAAAAAACCCGACTGCATATTTTATCAATGTCATCTACGTATGCTTAACAGCCATGGGTATATATCGTTACTAATTTACAAAAAAATCATATCTTATATTTCGAGATGTATGAGTTTGAACTTAATTGTCTTCGCGATTAAGATTAAAATGGTACGTCACGATATATGAGATACGAGGTTCTTCAAAGTAATGACGATATGAAATCCGCGAGTGTGGTTTATTTTTAAAATTTAAAGTTCCCCGTGACACTTACACGCATATAACGAGTCTTTGGAATAAATTGGGTCATCCGAGGAAACAGAGCACCATATACATACACATAAATGTCAAAATCATTACCCGGTAAAAACCAGAAAGGCAACTAAATCAGCTTTAACATGCCAATAAGATCCAAAGACCTGAAACAGTCTCCGGAGCACATTAAGAGAACGTGTAAATTCATGAATAATTCACTTCGTTACACAATGCAGTGCTGGCAAACCGTTTACCTATTCAAACAGGATTAAGTCAGTATATTCATGTGGGTATTAATATTAACATTTTGACTGATTTATCCAATCAGGTTCAATTTGTTCAATACACGATTTTAAAAGGCCTTTTAGTGTAATGATTATTACTTTGAGCTATAATTTAAAACGAAATTTGGCCAATCAAAAATCATGATTTGCTTTAATATAACCGGTTATTTTTTAATTCACGCAGATTTCAGTAACCATTATTATGTTATAAATACCTAACGAAATATTATGTCATTGTAATCCTATCTACACATCGAACTGCAACCAATCGAAAGTATGAAGCCTATAGAATATGCAAACGTTAGGTTGCCTATTTTTTCCCACCATAACTTTGAAATGAACCGAGCATGAGAACAGGCCGTGTGATTCGAAGGTGACCAGAGCGGTGGAGACTCATCAAATTTATACTTATGAGCGCCAGATGAGTTCACCGTCAAAATGAGAATATGCTAAATAAAAGTCATAAATCAGTAACAAGTAAACATTTATTAATTAAGTCCTCCCCTTACCCTCTTTACAGATTGCCAAGTTGGCACTAGGATTATCTTATAAGTAGTTACTTAAGAGCGAGGCTTTCTCGGTTGCTTTGGTACCGTTATTCTATAGTTATTCAAGAAAAGGTTAGAATTTACCGGCTTTAGAAGTACGAGTTTGAGGGTGTTGGTCGAAATGAAACACGGAGTTTTACCCGGAGAACATCACCCGCAGGATCCCGTATGAACAGAGGTCAGACACAGCTTGGCTACAGGTCAAACAGCGCCCGCCGTTACCATTGAATTGTAGCAGAATCTGACTTGTGGATCGCGGTACCCGATGTACACGCGGTTGGACTTCGTTTTCTCCCTCAATAGTGATAGTTTTGTTCTGGGACCAAATCGTCGGACATCAGCACACCCGTGTAGTTGCGGGGCCGCCGTAAAAGAGTGAAGCGACGTTGAAGTATCATAATAAATTAAGGAATTTTCATCGGTGAATAACTGAAATTAAAACAAATGCTTTGAGAAACATTGTCAACAAAACAATGTCACCGCTTCCAACTAGACACGAATAAATAAGTTTAGAAACCTCACCTGAGTAGTGGATGGACAAAACGTGGACAGACACAGTAGTGATTCTCCTTAGTTAGGACATCATTTGAAGTTAAATTAAACAATCTGGGCCGAACGCTGAAAGTAATTGAACAGATTTATTAGAATGTCACCACATTAGGCAAATAAAAGACACCTTTTCGACTCAAAACTCACCCCGAAGCGAGAAATTGATCCAGCGACTTAAAATTGTGTGTGTTCACATGGTCGAGAAAAATCTGAATGCAGAGGTCAAAAAAGGTCGATAGAAAGATCGAGAACCAATAGTCATGTGTTCCATTTCGTCGTTGAAGCTAGAGATTTATTTGGACGAAACCGACCGAAATCAAAGACATAATTTATTGAAAAACGAACACACATAAAGAATGGGGAATAGAAGGGAAACTTCAGACTTCATCCTATTTTTACCGAAAAGCATTACTAAAATAAAAAGCCAAAATGGGTGACGTTTATCCATACACTCGAACACAACTTGCCTGAAACGAAACCAAAAATTACCGGGTTGCCAACTTACGGCTGCGTTTTGTTCGACACGGAAGACTAATAATGACCAGCCAAATTGTAAGTAAATGAATTATATATTTTAGTAATTAGTGAAGATCTATGATTAAATGTCCTACATGATGCTCAGGATTAGAATATATTCATGTGGAAGCTGAAACAAGTTCAATTGTAAGAAAAATATATGGACGACTGTCAAAGGTGACAGCCGCGGATGAAATCCAGAAATGTAAACAAAGAAGTATCGAAACGTTACGTTTGACAGTTAATGGCTAAACAAGAAAAATTATATCTGTTTGTTGATGTTCTATTTGTGCAAATATCAGCGTGATTAAGTGCTAACAAGTTGGGAAAGTGAAGAGAAAAGATAGTATCGAAGTGACGGAATGCATTTCTTCCATAACCGCTGGCCTTATGGACCAAAAGAAGGTAATAAATTGACTTTGAAAGTTACATTCTCGTCCAAACTTCATGTAGGTTGTTTTAGTAGACAAAGTTAGCTAAATCTATAAAATCTAGACTAGAAAGTGTTACAGTACCGTTTTAGTTGGGTAAAAAATTTTTATTTCAGAATTAACTAAATTCTGAAATAAAATTATTATAAGCCTCCTCGCTATGAGTAAAAATAAAAGGGGAGTAGTAGAGATAAATTATGTTATTTTTTTTTTTAGTATTTAAGACATGGTTTAACTGAACAGAAGAAAGAATATCAGAGACCTAAGTATGAGAAGCATGAAGCTAGAGGTAGCTAGTGAGCTTTGAGGTGAAATAAGCAAGACACATTCTGACAACGTAGGGCAGAATGGCTTATCACCAAATAAGAAGAGTAAAGTAAGAAATATTTTCAGACCGTTTACACCCATGGTGTAAGCGACGGAATCTAGACTACTTAGTGGTCCTATACACTTTACTAAATTAAACTATAAGAGGAGCATACTATACAGATACGTCTTGCACAACTGTAGAAAAGTAGAAAATGGTTTGTCTGTGCCAAGTGTGGGCAGACAAGTGAAATCATGTGTCGTGGAGTAGGCTTCCTAACGTTCCACGGAGAACCTAAACCTCTTCACACTACTACTTAACTAATTTAACGAATATGCCTATGTCTATGTTCTGGACAGCAAAGAAAAGTCCAAACATAAAAAAAAATGTCTGTGCCAAGTGTGGGCAGACATGTGAAATCATGTGTCGGAGAGTAGGTATCCTAACGTTCCAAGGATAACCTAAACCCCTTCACACTACAACTTAACTAATATGTGAGACCTAATGCTTACAACTAAGTTTTTGGACAATACGAAGAAAATCCAAAGAAAATTGGTTTATCTGTGCCAATTTTGGGCAGACAAATGAAATCATGTGTCGGAGAGTAGGCATCCTAACGTTCCACGGATAACCTAAACCCCTTCACACTACAACTTAACTAATATGTGAGACCTAATGCTTACAACTAAGTTTTTGGACAATACGAAGAAAATCCAAAGAAAATTGGTTTATCTGTGCCAATTTTGGGCAGACAAATGAAATCATGTGTCGGAGAGTAGGTATCCTAACGTTCCACGGATAACCTAAACCCCTTCACACTACAACTTAACTAATATGTGAGACCTAATGCTTACAACTAAGTTTTTGGACAATACGAAGAAAATCCAAAGAAAATTGGTTTATCTGTGCCAATTTTGGGCAGACAAATGAGATCATGTGTCGGAGAGTAGGTATCCTAACGTTCCACGGATAACCTAAACCCCTTCACACTACGACTTAACTAATATGTGCGCGCACTAACCTAATAAAATTACACGGTACTTGCTAACTTACAATTTACTAGTAATGAATGAGTGAGTCGACTCAAATTCTCCTATTTCAAAATTATTAACTATGGCACTAGATGTTTACTTTATTAACAATGCACTTTGGAATAGGATCGGAAAGGCAGACTATGCTGACCATTTCTCAAATACCTAGAATCCAACAAAAAAATGAGGCTGGAAAACAGTTTTGCAAAAATTTACTTTTTTCAGCATTTTATATATAATTAACTTCGAAAAGTATCATCTTCTGTAAGATTACAATATTTATAAGAGTGAGTAAAGGAGGCGAGACGCTTAGATGAGCGACACCAATGTTAAGTTAGTTTAGAGCCTTTAGCTTAGGCTACATACCTCAGGCGTGACACACGACCAATGAGCTATACACGAGAAAGTAGTCCCGTGGAATATTAAAGAATTTTTTTAGATGAGGACGAGACACTCAGTCCTAACAAGCTATCCGTTGACAAAGCAGATACGATGTCTGCAGTAGAGACGTTGAAACAAAGAATCTGAGCAAAGACCGGTGATGTTAATTACAAACACTAAGCTTTACTCCAGTAAACGTCCATAATGAAATATGAATATAGTAACTCATATTAACTACCACCTTTATTCTTAGAGTAGGAAAGGTAGAGTTACACAATTAGGCTTAGATGTTTACCAGCGTAGGGGTGATGGTTGCAAGCCCATCGCCCAACGGTATTGGAAGCCTTCATCTCCTTAGCCGGCTCTTACGACATCCACGGAAGAAATGGAGTGGCACTATTCGGACCCGGATACCACACAGGGATATATCTAACATTAAGAAGTGGGCGCAGCTTCGCCAGGACGGACTAGATCTTTAATGTGAAAATTTCCTAGATTTTTACCAGATAGGGATTTCAAAGTATGTAGGACTGATACTTCCATCGACACGTCTGAACTTCCAGAAAGATTAAAATTTACACCACCTTTATTAGCTAGTTCGGCTGTCTGTGCAAGCACCTGTTGTAAACTATGACGACGAGATACTGGATTTACCTTACAACCTCTAATAACTAGTTCATGACTGATTTCGTTTTTTTTCAGATGTGCAATACTGCAACCGGCTAATAAAAAGTCCATCTTGTTTTGTACTAAAATTATGGAAATAAATAGTAGACCATTAAGAATAAAGCCGAAGTCCAACACAATAAAAAAAACAACTCTTATTTCGCTGGTATAAGAGAATTAAGGTTAAATTAATAGCAACCCAAAGCGTCCGAAAAAAAAATTACAAGTCTAATAATATTAAAATATTACAAGTTAGTTCTAACTGTTCATAGTATAAAATTACAGTAAATTTGAACAACAGACAGTCTCAATAAAAACAGCTTAAAACACTGATACTAAACCAGAAAAAAGAATAATTTATAAATAAGTTGTATCACAGTAAACTAGTTAAATCAAACCACGAAGTTAAGGATTACCAGCAAATTCGAGTTTAAAAACAAGTTTAACTTCAAGTTTCAATGCAAATTTCTAATAAATTTAGGATGAGAAAATTTCATTTAAAACTTCAAGTAAGGTTTTAAATTTCTAAGTTCAAACCTTTAAAGATTCAGATTTATAGTTTAAATCCCGATAACAATAAACATTTTCCCTTATTGGGTTATGTTTCTTAATAATAAAACACAAAAGAAATATCTTATACACTACTCAGTTATAATAAAAATACTTATTCCAAAGCAACCTGTTAAATTTACTTAGCAAATTCTCAAACTGGCCAAACGTTGGGTACGCCACTGAAATGAACCGAGCATGAGAACAGGCCGTGTGATTCGAAGGTGACCAGAGCGGTGGAGACTCATCAAATTTATACTTATGAGCGCCAGATGAGTTCACCGTCAAAATGAGAATATGCTAAATAAAAGTCATAAATCAGTAACAAGTAAACATTTATTAATTAAGTCCTCCCCTTACCCTCTTTACAGATTGCCAAGTTGGCACTAGGATTATCTTATAAGTAGTTACTTAAGAGCGAGGCTTTCTCGGTTGCTTTGGTACCGTTATTCTATAGTTATTCAAGAAAAGGTTAGAATTTACCGGCTTTAGAAGTACGAGTTTGAGGGTGTTGGTCGAAATGAAACACGGAGTTTTACCCGGAGAACATCACCCGCAGGATCCCGTATGAACAGAGGTCAGACACAGCTTGGCTACAGGTCAAACAGCGCCCGCCGTTACCATTGAATTGTAGCAGAATCTGACTTGTGGATCGCGGTACCCGATGTACACGCGGTTGGACTTCGTTTTCTCCCTCAATAGTGATAGTTTTGTTCTGGGACCAAATCGTCGGACATCAGCACACCCGTGTAGTTGCGGGGCCGCCGTAAAAGAGTGAAGCGACGTTGAAGTATCATAATAAATTAAGGAATTTTCATCGGTGAATAACTGAAATTAAAACAAATGCTTTGAGAAACATTGTCAACAAAACAATGTCACCGCTTCCAACTAGACACGAATAAATAAGTTTAGAAACCTCACCTGAGTAGTGGATGGACAAAACGTGGACAGACACAGTAGTGATTCTCCTTAGTTAGGACATCATTTGAAGTTAAATTAAACAATCTGGGCCGAACGCTGAAAGTAATTGAACAGATTTATTAGAATGTCACCACATTAGGCAAATAAAAGACACCTTTTCGACTCAAAACTCACCCCGAAGCGAGAAATTGATCCAGCGACTTAAAATTGTGTGTGTTCACATGGTCGAGAAAAATCTGAATGCAGAGGTCAAAAAAGGTCGATAGAAAGATCGAGAACCAATAGTCATGTGTTCCATTTCGTCGTTGAAGCTAGAGATTTATTTGGACGAAACCGACCGAAATCAAAGACATAATTTATTGAAAAACGAACACACATAAAGAATGGGGAATAGAAGGGAAACTTCAGACTTCATCCTATTTTTACCGAAAAGCATTACTAAAATAAAAAGCCAAAATGGGTGACGTTTATCCATACACTCGAACACAACTTGCCTGAAACGAAACCAAAAATTACCGGGTTGCCAACTTACGGCTGCGTTTTGTTCGACACGGAAGACTAATAATGACCAGCCAAATTGTAAGTAAATGAATTATATATTTTAGTAATTAGTGAAGATCTATGATTAAATGTCCTACATGATGCTCAGGATTAGAATATATTCATGTGGAAGCTGAAACAAGTTCAATTGTAAGAAAAATATATGGACGACTGTCAAAGGTGACAGCCGCGGATGAAATCCAGAAATGTAAACAAAGAAGTATCGAAACGTTACGTTTGACAGTTAATGGCTAAACAAGAAAAATTATATCTGTTTGTTGATGTTCTATTTGTGCAAATATCAGCGTGATTAAGTGCTAACAAGTTGGGAAAGTGAAGAGAAAAGATAGTATCGAAGTGACGGAATGCATTTCTTCCATAACCGCTGGCCTTATGGACCAAAAGAAGGTAATAAATTGACTTTGAAAGTTACATTCTCGTCCAAACTTCATGTAGGTTGTTTTAGTAGACAAAGTTAGCTAAATCTATAAAATCTAGACTAGAAAGTGTTACAACTTGGGTAGGTAGGTATAAACAGGTAAGTCGGTACTAATAATTTGCACTAAACCTAACGTTTGCATATTCTATAGGCTTCATACTTTCGATTAGTATGTAATTTGTCTATTTTAATAGACAAAGCAATTGCAATTTCAAAAAAAGTTCATTTTTTTTTTGTACTGGACTGAAATTTTTCGCTATAAGTACATTACTTACCAAATTAAATTTGATATAAAATACTTTTTATCAAATAAACAGCTGAGTGAAGGTCATCCCTATTCGGATCTTAGACTTCTATAGGAGCACTTAAAAAGGATTTTCTGTTTTGGGAGAGTAGCCGGAAACTAATTCCAAGCGTACAAAGTCGCGGGCGACCTCTACTATTTTTTTATACTAGCGACCCGCCCACTCTTCGCTTCGGTTTATATGAGTTTTCTGTAATACCCGTGCTTAAACCAGAATTGATTATGGATAAAAACCTTAAGTAAAAAGCTATCTAACTGATGGTGAAAACCGCATGAAAATCTATTCACTATAGTTTTGAGATTATCGCGAACATACAGCCACACAGACGCGACAAGGGAGTTTGTTTTATACATACATACATTCATAAACTCACGCCTTTATTCCCAGAGTGGGGTAGGCAGAGCTACAGAATTACCAACAACTCTAAAAACTTGTTAATAATTCTGTAACCACATTTTGCACTTTTAGGCTAAGATGTTTACCAGTGTATTAGTGACAGGTTGCAAGCCCATCGCCTAACAGTACTGTACGCCTTTATTCCCTTAGCCGTCTCTTACGACATCCACGGGAAGATATGGAGTGGCACTATTCTAACCCGGCAACCACACGGGTAAAACGGGTAGTTTGTTTTATGACATGTAGTAATTAGCCTCCGTCCGTGTTACTTACAATATAGGTTCTACACACATTTTAAACCCTCATTGAAAAAATATTGGAATTAAACTAACCAACTTCAAGAGAAGAAAAAAAAACCAGTTTACTCCATGCAGAACATAATCGGCCAAACTATTCAACATATTCAAAACGGATGAATATGCAATCAACTGCGACCCGAAAACAAATTTAAATAAGCCTGAAGTAAAATAATAAATTGAATTCTCTCGTCTCTTTGATATAGGCTTTACTTTCAATAATAGTTTTTTAACCTAATATTTATAACTTGAAACAACGAAACGATAAATGGAACGTTTTCGTGTCACTCAAACTTGTATCTGTGGTTAATCATTCCACATACAAGTATTTTTATCCTAGACATCCCGTTTGACTTCGTTTTTCATGCAACATAATTCGTTATGACTTGCGCATGCGTGGATTTAAACCACTAGCTGTAGATGTTGATCACATTTCCAAAAAGGCTCTATATTGGAAACTCGCAGGAGGCTGAAGAAGGACGACCAGCCCAAGTAGACCTGGAAGAGCTCAGAGCTGGCTGAGACGCAGCAACTGTGCGTGGAACGAAAACAGTTGAGCGGCCTCGTTGAGAGTAGCCTCAATTACTAACATTACACAAATAGAAACAGTTCTAAACGGACACCAAAAGTATGTACTTAACAAAGAAAATTATAAATGATTTAGATGTTCATGGCATCAAATTGAAAACTAAAAATGCGTTTTTATAATCTGACCAAGAAAGCTCAAAAATGTCATTAGACAATGAACATGACACGGTTAAAAAAATATTTTCTTGTGACAATCCTTCTCATGCGATTTATTTTATACTTAGGAGCGCTTGATTGATTTCTTAAGAATGCCTGCACCGAGCGTACGCCGTATGTACAGTGGCGCCCTCATTGCTATTATTCTGTTTTCGAAACTAGAGCATTTTCTTGAAATCAGACGGTGTTTTTTTTTACTACAAATGTAACACTCAACTTATACGACATATCACATAGTTTAATAACCTTCACCTTCGAGTTACCAACTTAATGTAAAAATGTGGCCACCTTTGCCCGTTAAGCTGACTACTCCAAGGGTAAATGTTTTCAAAGTTGGTTACGTATCCCATAAATTGTGTTTTAACTTGCGGTACAAAAAACATCGTCCGATTGCAAGGAAATTCTTTAGTTAATTAGAAAACACAATAATAGTACCTAATGAGGGCGCCACTGGACGCTCGGCGTTTGCTCGGTGCAGTCTCAAGTATCGACCCGCAGAGCGGCAAGCATTGCACATCTTGAATTTTCTTGCTTGTTCAGTGCATCTCTATCATTAAACTAAGGTAGTTATAAATGACGCACGGAAAGTCATGGCAACTTTCGCTAGCGTAAAGCTAATATCTGAAACAAAGTACGTAAGAAAAAACAACGTAATCCTTGTACCATCAAACGAACTTAATAAACAACATGCATAAAAACTCAACGCATGCAATTTCGTATGTGTTTACGAGGGAGGGAAACGAGATCGCGCTAAATGTTACAAACCGTGGAGATAGCGAGGAACATAAATTGCAAGAGTGGTATTATTAACAAATGAAATTCATACTTTATGATTGCAAATAATTTACAAACCTCCTTGGGATAGAAATTTGATATTGTACAAGAGGAAATAAGTTGATTTAAAAATTTGCGATGTTTTTGAAATGTTTGTAATAAAAACTCGCAAATATTTGACAAAAAGATAATGAAAGAGACAAAGCATCTGATTATTTAAAAAAATTATACAGTTTTCAAAAATGATATCCAATCCCTGAGGAAGATGTTTAAGTTTATTCAGTTAAAATAGTCTATCGGTACATACATACCTACATTAAATCACGCTTGTTTCTCAAAGGGGTAGGCAGAGACCACTTCCTTCCACTTGCTATCGGTAATGTCCTTTAGAATCGCTAGAATCCTGCCCGTTTCTAATATTTAAAATGCGAATAGATTTGATACCTCTGAATAAAATTTGACACATTTTGTACATGGCATACGTCAAATTTTAGTCGAAGTAAACTTAATCTATCCGCTGTTTTAATATTGGTAACGGACATCAGTCTTTACATTACAGCTTTGTTACACAATCAATATTAACTACCATTAGAAATTATTTTACGTTAACCAGTTACATTAATAAACATGAAGTGACAAAAACGGGACACAATAAATGTCAATTAAAAGCCGACTAACTATATTAGAATGACGAGACGTCACGGAAGATTGAAGATGGAAGGTACAATAATGGACGTTTGCAGATTATGAGACACAAAGGGAGGAATATCCTTAAGAGAATTTAATACCGGCTATGAAATATGACTCAACAGTATTAGGTAAGATTGGGAGACAGATTAACATATAGCTAATTTTCAAGACAGTAAAATACTCTATAATAGGTGTAAAAACGATGTCTAATAGTTACTTACAGTCAAAATAATTTTGGGAAATAAAGCCTTGCAACATGATAGAGACAAAGAAAGGAAACAAAACTACAAATAACACAAGAACCGATAACCTTTTCTTTTCACCTTAAACAATAAAATCAAGGCAGGACATAAAGAAATACGAGAAAATAATTACAGAAAAACAAGTAATTACGATCTCCAGCGCAATAAGATATCTGCTAACGAAGACTATTCAGAACTGCCTAGAGCCATTCGCTGATTGTCTTTACCTTTATCCCTCTTATCTTTGGATCCTCTTCAGTGCAAACAAAACCCGATCACCCGTGAATCTATTTCATCTCGTATAATTGTCTTTTCTTTGCAATTATATTTGACGCAGGAACTTAAGCTATATATTGCCTCATGTAAAAAGGAAATGAATGTTATCTGTGATCTCCGGAAATACAAAATACTCAATGCGTAGAATTGGATATGTAGTAAAATGACATTCTGATGAATACAGTATGAAAGTGTAGACTGTAGACAACATTATCGTCTCGGTGAATATGACATTGTTTATGCATTGCATAATGGTACAGATAGTAAAGATGCCCTAGATTACTATGACGACAGCCCTACAAGCCTTGATTTTGTATCATACTTTTTCATCTCATAACTCAGTGTTACCTCAAGACAACATTCTCGTTTTTCACAATGAAATTACACAAGTATTTTATTTCTTTGTTATTAACTCGAATCTAAAATGTTCCAAAAAATGAGAGCTCATGAGTGATAGAGGGTTAAAACACCAAAAGAGTTTCACCATGAAACAGTCTTTCAAATCTATGTAAATACGAATAACTTTTTGTCGATTAAAAGAAATTGACATACGTTACACCGGCAAATTAACAACCCGAAAAAAAAAAGAATTCACAAGTTATCCAAGTAAAACTACCAAGGTATCAGAGGTCTACATGTATGAGAACCAATATTAAACGTAGCATGTCTCCACCCTTTATTCCGTCATCGAGTAGAATCTTACTTGGCGTTCAGAAACTCGAGGCGAAGTCGAATACCATCGAAGAGGCAGCCGAGTGGAAAGGATCGCAAGAATTAAACGGGGCGGACTGAGGCGAAGATTTTCCAGTGAACCGTATACACAGTACTCGTGATATATATCATATATATATACACTCAGGGGCAAAAATAACGGGTCAGAGTGCGTTTTTCATACATACGAGGCTATTTCGAATCCTTGGTTCCTAGCCAGCGGTTGTTTTGAGTGAGGTTTAATGGTGGATACACCAAGGTTCAATAGAGGAGGTCAAAAGTTCTTAAGATACCTAACTGATCGCACAATCAGTTGACACCACAGCAAGAGAGTTTGAGTCAGCATTTGGATTTCCTTACATTTTATGGTCATTTTAGATGTTTTTTTGAACATGCACAATTCCGGCGTTAGCCGCAGATTCAATCAGTTGGGTGTCCTAGGCACTCTGGACGTCCTGTATCGATGCTCGGGGTATCCATCATCAGATTTCACTACAAGCATCCCCTGGCGAGGAACCAAGGCTTCGAAATAGCCTCGTTTGTATGAAAAACGCACTCTGTCCCGTTATTTTTGCCCCTGAGTGTATCTATGCACAGGTTGAATTGTGAGTTGGAAGATGATATTTACGATCTCGTTTGAAAGCTTATTTCATAGCAGCGCAGTGGGAAACTAGATGCAAAAAAATCTAGATTTTTGTAATAATGAAATCTTAATGTTGTCTAATGCCACAACAGCTTGTTGTTCGGTAGTTTTTTTGGTAAATAACATGGTTGCAAATGAAAACTAAATGGGTCCCGCCGCAGCACATGCTGAGCTGCAACCTTTTTAATGGCGTCAAACAACTAATTGATTATTCGTATTAGTTCAATGTATACTCACGTTTCTTTTTTTCTGGTTTCCATTGTTGCAGCAAAAATGTAAATAGTTAAATAAATATCAAGGGACATTGTCACACCAATCGACCTAGTCCCAAACTAAGCTCTAGGCTTGTACTATGGGTATTAGATAACGATAAACTTATATAGAGAAATACATACTTAAATACATAAAAAACATCCATGACTCAGGAACAAAAAATCGCGATCATCACACGAATATCTGCTCTTACCGGGATTTGAACCCAGGACCGCTAGCTACGTAGGTAGGGTCACTAAAGTCGAGGTCAATAGAAATGACCAAAAAATCACCATAATCACGTACTTTTGGACATAAACTATACGTTTTTTTAAACCAAAACACGTTGGCAGAAATATTGAGGTTATGTGTTATACGCTACTAATTTGTTTACATCTTTTGTCATTTCTATTCACTCCGACTTTATCAACTGGCCAACGCGTTGTTGTTAGCGTTTCATAAAGTTATTTTTATATGATTTCATATTGGTACTGGTACTTTGCATAATAAAGCTGCGACCACACCGCTGCTTAACGGTGCGTATATTACGGTGCGTCAAAAACGGCGCCATGTTGTTACTATGGCCCCGTCTTTCGTTTACGCAACGACACCGTAATATACGCACCGTTAAGCTCCGGTGTGGGTGCGGCTTAAGGCGGAGTAGATTCTCAGATAGTGTAGTCAGGAAAAAAAACAGCATTAACTCGACGTAAATCTGCCAGGTTTGAGTAGGTTATACCGTGTCCTTTACATGGTATATTTTTCAGTCTCATAAGAATTGTCTGACACATAATACCAAAGAAGGCGGCTGACCACATAGTAATAAGTTCAAGCATCTTAAATTTAATATAGTTACCTATAGATGAATGAGAATACCTTCTTTGATAAAAAACTTTCGGAAAAAACAAATTCAACACAATTTAGCACTTCTAGTGGGAAAAATTACGTTAATAAAATTATTGTATCCTCCCCAACTGAGGTTGTGCATACCAAATGGATGCTTACATCTGGCAGTTACGTCATTTTCAAGATCATGTCATACGAATAGCATATCAGCTATAATCAAAACGGCGTAAACGCCAACCGCCATAAGCTATTTACAGAATGTTCGGTTCAGAAATCAGATCCCACCCCATTTTATAGGCCGTGATGGCGGATGCCTTTATACGAGCGAATATAGGTCGCGTTTCCTAATGCTAATGGCGTATGTACGTCGTAAATAAAATATACAACGTGCGTGCGTTCTTACATGATAACGACGGCTTTATTTAAAGAATAAAGCGCCTTTTTTATATTTAAAGCAAGGTTTGATATTTTAAATATAAATATTGGTAAGGCAGTAAACCATCATTGCGCTAAAAATATCTGAGACGCTGTAACGCCACTACTAATAATAGAGACGTCAGATATTTTTGAGGACAATGATAGGCTATGTATTTGCTCTGTACGTGTCCAGGATAAGCAAATAGTTAATATCTGAGAAAAAAACGAGTTCTACGCAGACGAAATGTACTTAAATTCAATTCAAAATATATTAATTTTTAAGGCATAAGGTTTCCAGTTTACTGTTGTAAGCCGAAAGATATGTCTAGGAGCATCTAAACGTTAAAAAAATTGGAGTGTTACTCTAACATGGGCGTTTTCACTAAAAAGTGTACCCAATTAAGGACTGAAATTAAGGAACTTTAACTTTGTCAGTTTTGTGACGAAAATTAGCCATACAATGCGGCCGTCAATATATAGCTAATTTTCGTCACAAAACTGACAAAGTTAAAGTTCCTTAATTTCAGTCCTTAATTGGGTACATTTTTTAGTGAAAAAGCCCACATACAACACAAGAGTGAGATATCAATAGTAGCCGGCCAGATATTACCGTGTAATGTTAATCATTTACCATCCTTTCTGTGCCAGGGAAATAATAGTCTACCTTTATAAACCAATTGTACATAATCTCGCCGATTGGAGGGTAGTCCTCTAAACGGCGCGCTAATGAAGACGCATGGCCGCGCAAATTGTAACGAACGAGGGTATTTGCATAATTATGAAAGAGAGCGACCGCCGTTCGGGAGTGGACGCAGACGTGCGTGAATACCGTTCTAGCGTTGAAAAGTATTTGGCGCGGTCACGTTGGTTTGGATGGAAAGCCAGCGCGCAATCCGTGCGGGTGGTAGGACCTTGTGCAGGGTCCGTCCGGACCGCTACCACCATCTTATCCATTAACCTACCGTCCAACAGCAGTGTTCGCATTGTTATGTTCCGGTTTGGGGATAAGACAGCCGGTGAAATGACTAGCATAGAGGCATTCCATCTTAGTCCTCAGGGTTGGCAACGAATTTGCAGTCTTGTGAATGCGAATGTCTTTGGGTCACAGTTTCCAGTTACCATCAAGTGGCCTGTGTACTCGTGTCTTCTCAATGCATTAAAAAAAAAACACACCCGACCTCCGCGCCAAAATATATGTGAGATAACAAACGTAAATAATTTAACAAGTTATATGTTTCCTAAACTTTTCAATCTTTTTTATAACTTTTTATTCTCAAAACCAACTACAAATGTACTCAAAAATCCACAAAAACATGAAAGAATAATATCAAACAAAAACGCGACCAATAAACTAATATAACATTTAATTAAAAATAACTGTTAATAAAGATAAGAAAACTGAAAGCAAAGGCGTAAAAGATTAATAACGACATCGCAGCACCGGGAGTAATTAACCCGTTAAATAACTCTTTGCAAAGTCAAAAGAAAACGGCTATAAGCCGGGCAAAGTTGGAGTTATGATGGGATTTTATATTAAAGAGAAAATGTGGTTAGCGGGGTTAAAATGCAGAAGACTGAACGCCTTTTAAATCCTTCTGGACTTTCCTTACACGTAACTTTTTATAAGCGTTTATTTAGTCTTTTAAACGCCACAGTTGGCTCTGGCCGGCAACTGAAAGGCTTTGCACTGACACGCCACAACAACAGCCGTTTTGTAAACCGCATATTTTTTTCGCGTAATTTCTGCTGCGTCAAAAGTCCAGCTAATTTTGCGTAGCCATGTCAGAAACAGAAAACAGGACTTGTATAAAACCCAATGCAGCAGAAATTACGCGGGCGAAAATACGCGCCTGACCACTCAAAATATTACGTTCGTTTGGTTTCACCCTAAAAGAGACTTTGTTTTGTACAAAAAAAAAAGGGGACAATCTCACACCAATTGACCTACCTAGTCCCAAACTAAGCTCTAGGCTTGTACTATGGGTACTAGACAACGATATAAATACTTATATAGAGAAATATATACTTAAATACATTAGAAAACATCCATGACTCAGGAACAAATATTCGCGCTCATCACACAAATATCTGCCCTTACCGGGATTCGAACCCAGGACCGCAAGCTTCGTAGGCAGGGTCACTACCCACTAGGCCAGCGCGTTTCGTCAACAAACAACAGGGAAACAAGCGTGATTTAATGTATGTATGTATGTAAGTTGTAATTTGCATAGCATAGAAAACATGTTTGGCGTGAGTGACACATTTTGTATTTGACGTAAGACGTTCAAAAACTAATATGGTATCTAGCAGCTGACCTGATGATGGAATGGGAAGGTGGCCACAGGTCCTACGCAGTCGGAACTTGTTAGTTTTGTCTTGATAAGCAAGCAGATAATGACTGCAAAAAAGTACGATCTGTAACCAGTTCGTCCCAAAAAATATTTTTTTGGTAGATTTTTTTTCAAAGATGGTGCAAATATTAGAACAATTTCATCGAAAACGAATCAAAGCTTGTTTTTACACGTCACCAATATATCAAAAAGCAGCAGCTGTAATGAACACGTCCGAAGCCCTATTTGTCTAAACGGGCGTCCGGGCTTGTTTACCCGCCCGGTTTGTTTACCGCCAGCAAGTGTTTACTATCACAAACAGAGCCATTAACGCCAACTACTTTTTTAAATTGCATGCGACATGGTCGATTAAGTAAGTACTTACTTTAACTGTCTAATAAGTATGATGGTACGTTCACAACACAATTCAGATCACGAATTTGACAATTCCCATTTCAAAAGTATCGAATAATTCCTCACCCGAATTGTAGTAGTTTCGCAAATATTATAATTACCATTGTTTCAATTCTCAAATTCGATTTGGGTGGTAGGCCCTTGTGCAGGGTCCGTCCGGATCGCTACCACCATCTTATCCATTAGCCTACCGTCAAACAGCAGTGTTCCCATTGTTGTGTTCCGGTTTGGGGATAAGACAGCCGGTGAAATGACTAGCATAGAGGCATTCCGTCTTAGTCCTCAGGGATGGCAACTTATTTGCAGTCTTAGGATTGCATTGCAGTCTATGGGTCACAGTTTCCACTTACCATCAGGTGGCCTGTGTGCTCGTTTGTATTCTCAATGCTATAAAAAAAAAAAAAAAAAAAAAAACGCCATTACAACATCAACATTATTATAATTTTTAAATGTCGGATTAATAACGAGGTAATTATGTGTATTCTCAAATTATTTAACACCCGACCTATTAAAACCCTTCACCTACAAAACCTATAGCAACCCCTCGCTGCGCTCGTCGTCGTACCTAACCCGCTTCTTGGCATAACACAGCTGCTTGTTTTTACATTCTTAAAGCAAATAGATAATAACTTCAAGGACAGTTTAAGTGACATAAAGTAAACTAAGATAACCCTCTAAAGTCATCACAAATCGCTACCCACTCGATCAACAGCTCGCCGACATCGAGATAAATAAGCCGTCGCAATCTGTATAACGCTCTTAAATATCGCTTCTTTTGTTCGCTCCATAGCGCCCCCAATTTATTACCCCCAACGTGCCAATAGGGAAAGGCTCCGATATCTTCGCACAAAGGTCGTACACGTATTATTCTATGATGTAACGTTTCGGGTGTAACCGATAGAGGGCGCCCTGAATTTGCCTCGGAGCCTAATTGCTGGTAATCAGAACCGTGTTTACACGGCCCAAGGGGCTATATAGGAGTTTAAAGATAACGGAGTATTAGAAATGAATTCTCTGGAGCCTCTCCGCCGACCTAAAACGGATTGTGCCTATGTCGCTACAAAGTTTAAGTCGTACATAGTATGAAACGCTAACTTCCTAATAAAGGAGAAGGACAATATGCGTTCATTTCTGTTGAACTTATCGGTAACAAGACTAAAAGGCTGTCAAGCTATATCGCGTTTTGACTTACACGCATTAAGACTACAGTGGGATTAAGACTAAAATGCATTCGGACTGCATCAGGATTGAGACTTAAACGCATTATGCCTAAAACGCATTATGCCTAAAACGCATAATCCTTAAAACGAAGTACTTAGTAGAAAGTGACTCACTCACTGACTGACTCATCCAGCAATTTTATACGTTTAGTGTCATTATTGAGCGATCATGGTGGTTCGTGGAAGATGACATATTGTTACATGGTTATAAGCTTTGTTGACAACTAATTGTAAACTAAGAGAGCAGATTATCTTTGGAAAACGTTACATAAGTACAAAAGACATACAAACTTCAGCGGCAATGGCACAGAAATAACAATGAAGGCCTCTTGTAACAAAGATACTTTGAAGCTTTAAGAAGATAATCGTGTATTGATTTTTAGGGAAAAGAAAAGTTTTCGATTTAGATAGGTTTATTGTGTTTCATATTATATTACGGAATGGACCTGTAAACGGGATGGATATCAGAGCATTTTTCATTCATAAAAAACGAACAGATGTGAGTTCACTTGATCATTTTACAGATATTTAGTGACCGAGTCATAGTTTAATTCATTTTATTAATTTATATAAGTTTGTGTCGTTCTGTGTATTGTACGCATTTAGCGTTTTTTTCTATATCTACTAGTCAGATCCTGTAATTGGCTATCGGTTACCTATTCTGTCTATTGTTCTCATTGTATAGAGGTTGGATTTCCTTAACATAAATAAACAGTTTAAAATCATTCTAGCGTTTCCTTTATTGTTATATTATGTTTATTGAGCAAGTAGGCCGTACGGGCAGCTTTGTACGTCATAAATCTACCAGCGCTTGCCAAGAAGAGACCACGTACATATATGCATTAAATCACGCCTGTTTCCCAGAAGGGTAGGCAAAGACCACTTCTTTCCACCTGCTACGATCCTCGATCGAGTCATGCATGCACCTCGGTTTCGGCCCTTTTCCAGTATTACTCCGATTTGATAAAAAAAAAGCACGCCTAGGGCGACCTCTTCGGACCCTTCCATTCACTTTACCTCTGTATATCTCTTTCGTCAATCTTCTTTCATCCTGACCATGACCGAACCAAATGCCTACAGATCACTACAAGTAATCTGTCTAAATATATATAACTCAAAGGTGACTGACTGACTGACATAGTGATCTATCAACGCACAGCCCAAACCACTGGACGGATCGGACTGAAATTTGGCATGCAGGTAGATGTTATGACGTAGGCATCCGCTAAGAAAGGATTTTGATCAATTCTACTCCCAAGGGGATAAAATAGGGGATGAAAGTTTGTATGAAACTTTGTCAATTTTAAACCTATCGGGCTGAGACTTTGCATGCATAAAGCTACTATGACGTATGTGTGTGTTACAGAAAACACACATAAACCGAAGCGAAGCGAGGGTGGGTCGCTAGTTAGTCATAATTACTAACTTTACGCAACATTAAGAAGCTGAATCTGAAGCTACTCGTATTTCAATAATTAGCCAGCTCTCAGACAACTTAACTACATGTTACAGCTGGCTGGATGCCAAGGCAGATCGATAAAGAGTCAGACGTTCTTTGTTTTTACGTACAGTCAACCAATTTGATTCCTAGGCCACTATGGACTTTGTCAACGTGACGTTGTAAACCAAATCATAGGGAGTCTCTTACGTTTTGGTTGACAACGTCACTTTAACATAGTTCATTGGCCTAGAAATCAAATTGGTTGACTGTACCATAGATCAGCCGGCCTAGTGCCTAACGCACTCGCAATCGACTTCAAAGCGGAACAATTGTTATCATTTTGTATGCAGACTCAATAGGTCTGCTGGTTAAGGGTTTAATAATAAAACAAGTGGTATATTGAGTTTCGTACCGAATTTTTACAAGCGCTTGAAGAGGAATAAATCTGTGTTCCCACCCTAAATTTAGGAAGGGAATGTAGTCATATAAAATATTTAATTTAGCACATTTTAAACACTGTGAATTATGCTTACGCTGAGTGTTATTTGTGAACTGTTACGAACAAATTATTGTAAATGGGTTTGTTCATTTTTGATTCAATGTTTTCCTGTAAATTGCTGAACTTTTAGTACCTAATATTATAATAGCGAACGTGTATTTGTTTGTTTGTTTCTTCTTCATGATTCAACGCCTCAGCCAATCAACGTTATTTGTTACAGAGATTTACAGGTTGGCCACCGACATAACATACTCTTTATCTCGAAAAATCCTCCAGTTCCCGGAGAAATATCAACAACTTCTACGCGGACAAAGCCGCTGGCAAAAAGTAAAGGGTATTATTTTCATTTTTAAGTGAATCGTTACTATACTTTTCACATAAAAGCTTTTATATCCCCTACATTATTTCCATTCTACTCAACACATAACATAATAACATTACCAGTACCCCATTAAAGCAAAAAGGTCGTATGTGCACGGACTTCCCACTCTTACACGATCTTTTTCTTCCGAAGTACAATGTCGCCCACCTAAGCCAATAAGAAGTATCTCAAAATCAAGAACCAAAGCAGTTTTAACTCTAGTACATTAGTAATAAGGTTGATATTGGTGTAGAAGTTTTATCCGACATACTGCCTATTAGCTTAAGAGGGTAGAATATGCCAGTAAATATTAACGAGCGAACAAACGCCGGCTCGAGTAAGCCGTGTTCACGACGAGGAGATAAGTGAATCGAATGACGCAGAATGCACTCGAATGCACTTGAATGCACGGAATTGCGTTTAGAGTTATTAGTTTTGTAAGGGTTAATGTGGCGAGGTTAGCCTCACATTTATGAGTTAGTTGTTTATTTATTTAGTTAGTTAAAGCAACAATTAACATTTTAAAATTATAACAATACAGCAGCGACCACACCAATGCTTAAAAAACGGTGACGGTACGAAATTAAGGTACGGTTTTTGACGCATACTCTCCACACCGGTGCTCAAAATTCGTAGACGGTGCGTAAACAAAAGACTGTGTCATAGTAATAACATGGCGTCAATTTTGACGTACCGTGATATACGCAACGTTAAGCAGCGGTGGAGGCCATTTGCAACGTTAAAAGATGGCGGATGTGTAATTTGTTTTAGTTTTATTTTTTTGTGTATTTAGGTGTTCAAAGTTCTTTTCTGATAGTGATTTGTACTTTTTATGCCATTGTGTTGCACAGTGATTGAAAACTTGGACTTATTTCGCGTATCTGGCATCTTTCTTCTCGTTACAAGTGGACTCGAAGTGGTACATAGGTTAAAACTATCTTGACCTCTGTCCTACAAACTACCGAACAACGTTGCTCCAAATTTTCCCAGAGAAGATTGGATTGTATTTTATTGCTATATTGATTTATACTCATATACACTTGACACTGGCGAAATCACTAATTCGTGGAAACGCCATAGCCCGGCGCACTGTGTTCCACGTAGAACATCGTAGCTGGACAAAAGTCATTAACGCGTTTCTCGGAAATGCTTTCTAAAAGTGATAAACAACCCCTTGGTCATTACGATTTCAATAATTGTTTTGCAAGGTAATTACCTAATGATGAGTAATTAAGGTCAAGATATAAGAAAGAGGGTAAGTTCATTTAAAATTATTTGCATTTCTGCTCCCGTTGTGGCACATTATTCCAGTGACATATCTATCGATTTTGAAATAATATAGTGATGGATTTAGAAGTTAAAGGTCAGTATTATATTTATGTATTACTGTTTTTACATAAAAAAAAAAAGTATCCGAAAAAAAATGTCGCAAAGTTAAAGTTTTATGTTTTTTTTCAACTTTTTCATGTTCTTTAGATCTGAAACAACATGTCCCCACTAGTCCCCGGTCTGAATTTTATATATGTGTTGCCCACAACCTTTACCTAACATATTATGATAATATTTGATTGCAAAAATTTGCAAAACTAATTTTTTTCTTTTTTTTTTAGAGTACCATCACGTTGTCCCAAGAATGGAGTTATTTGAAGAGTGGCTTGTACATGCGAAAGAAAACCAAAATAACATGCTTTACAAGTTTTTGATGGCAAAATTGGATCTATCGGGTATCACCGAGGTATCCACGAAAGAGGTCAAGAAAGTTATTAGCAGGTTTTCATCGAAACTTGCAATAAAATGGAATGAATCCGGAAGAGCCCGTGAATACTTTCTGGCCAGAAATTCAGAGTGGTTAGCCGGGGATTTACAGTTCTGTATATCTTGTTCTCAATCCCAGCCATCAAATTCAGATGCCACTGCAACTCTGGGGCGGCCTCGAAAGGAATTTGACGCATTAAGTGACAAATCTAAAAAACGACGACTTGAAGATTTAACTAATTTACGGGACACGTCGGAATTAGTATCGGCTGCGGCAATATCAGCACGTTCTTCGGGACACAGAAACCTAGCTGCCGTAATTAAAACGGCCAGTGAAGACCCTGCCAAGTGTAAGGAAATGAAAAAAAACCTACAATCCGGTGAAAGCTCTCGGCAAAGAAGCTTAACGAAAGAAGAGGCTCTGGCGTACTACGTAGATACGAAATCGTCGTCCCATTCGTATAAACAAACTAGAAAGTGGAGCATTAAAGTTGGACACGAGGTATTTCCATCATTTAATTGTCTTAGAAAAGCTAAAGCTGATTGTTATCCTTCCTTGGATCATATTGTTGTTAACGAGACACGGGCAGAAATTCAACTTCAAGCCGTTTTAGATAAAACAGCCAATCGTTTAGTTACTGCCCAAAGTCAAGTTCTCAACACTATGCCTTCAGAATCGTCATTTACTCTTGTTAGTAAATGGGGTTGTGATGGAAGTTCCGGTCATAGCACGTATAAACAAAAATTCAGCAGTTGCTCAGATACTGATGAATATTTGTTTGTCATGTCTTTTGTGCCCCTTCAATTACGGGATGAAAGTAATAAAATTGTTTGGCAAAATCCTAGACCATCATCAACGATGTATTGCCGACCAATCAAGTTTATTTTCGCCAAAGAAACCACTGCATTAACTCTGGCCGAGACAAATAAAGTGTTGGAGGAAGTAAATGATTTGGTGCCGACAATTTGTCGTTTTGATGGTACTGAGATAAGTGTTAAACATGATTTACTTCTTACCATGATTGATGGAAAAGTATGCAATGCTATGACCGAAACTTCCTCAGCTCAAAGGTGCTATATTTGTGGAGTTACTCCGAAAGATATGAATAATATGTCTAAGGAGTTCGAAGTAAATAGGGAAAACTTGTCTTTTGGAATATCTACGTTACACGCTTGGATTCGTTGTTTTGAGTGTTTGCTTCATATAAGTTATCGTTTAGATATAAAAAAATGGCAAGTGCGAGGTGAGGCTGATAAACTTAGTGTAAAGCAACGTTCAGAACATATTCAAAAACGTTTTAAAATGGATATGGGTTTAGTCGTAGATAAACCAAAACCAGGGTGTGGCAATACGAATGATGGAAATACTGCTCGTAGGTTTTTTGAGAATCCAGAACTGAGTGCTGATATAACAGGTTTAGATGTGACTCTTATTAAAAAAATTGATATATTACTTAGAACTTTATCATCTGGATATGATATTCACATAGACAAATTTAATAGTTTTGCTCAAGATACAAAAAACCTGTATCTACATCACTATTCGTGGTATTATATGCCTGCTACTGTTCACAAAATTCTCGTGCACAGTGCAGATATTATTCAATCGGCTCTTCTGCCAATAGGGCAGCTTTCTGAGGAAGCTCAGGAAGCTCGCAACAAAGATTGCAGAAGATTTCGAGAACATAATACACGCAAGTGCTCACGTATTGCTACGAATAGGGATTTGTTAAATATGTTACTGATCACATCTGACCCTGTTATAAACAGCCTGAGAGAGGTTCCAAAAAAAAAGACCGGTAATCTCCCTTCCGAAGTTATAGAACTAATTATTCCTCCTGTAAATATAATTACTAATGAATCGCCAATGACTAGTCATTATCACAATTCCCAGGATTATCTTGTAGATGATTCTTCAGAGGAAGAATTTAGTGATAATGACTAGGTAATTAAGTTAATATAAAGGTATTATATATAGTGTAAATATTAAGTAATTCGGATAATTAGGTTACCTTAGATTAGCGATAAGCGTGTTAATTTACTTTGTTTTGTATTGTTATTATATTTCTAAGTAATCGTAAGTAATTATAATAATTAGGTAACCTTAGATTAGAGATAATATTGTTAATTTATGTTGTTTTGTGTTGTTATTATATTTTTTTTTAAATACTTGATTTTCATTTATATATATCCTCAAAAAAATTCAAAAATAAAAAAAAGTAAATAAAAACATTCAGTCAATATAATTAAATCAAAAAAGTCAATAAAATATTTTTGTCCAGCTACGATGTTCTACGCGGAACACAGTGCGGCGGTAGTAGCTGTTGAAGTCGCCGCGGGGCAAAAAAAAAAAAAAAAAAAAAAAAAAAAAAAAAAAAAAAAAAAAAAAAAAAAAAAAAAAAAAAAAAAAAAAGCAGCGGTGTGGGGAGCGTGCGTCAAAAACGGTGCTAATACGACGCGTCACTGCGATTCCGTACCGTCACCGTTTTTTAAGCATTGATGTGGTCGCTGCTTATATGCATTGATTTGTTAGATCAATTTACCATAGTTACTTAGGAGCAAATCTTCCATTCGCATTTTTTTCCGAATCAAATTTTCACACTTGCATTTTTTCGCTGACGCGTTCTTTCTTGTCACTTTATTTCCCATTCCAGAAATAAATTTACCTATCTAGTGCTGCAAAGCCAAGCACAACTTAAACCTATTTCAAACTATAACTTGAGAAATCCGGATCGGAACATATGCGACAGAAAATATTTTAGATCGTTTAAAAAAGCGATTGAAAAATCTAACAAGCCCAGGTTAGCTGTGAAATCGTCAGTTTGCATAGCATGGACATACCTCGTGATTCAATGGTAGGTGAGATGTGGTGTAATTTAATAACTCATGCATTTATTTTATTTAGGCATTTCTGCTACGATCTTTACGTCATCATCGTCATCGAAAAAATCAATAAGAAATGCGTTGAAAATTGAAAATGTAGAAAATAATTCGTTAATAACAAAGAAAATTCATAATAAATACAAAAACTTACTACTTGTTTTGTACATAATGCATTGCCATTTAAATTTCATTACAATTAATAAAGTTTATATTTTCTTTTAATATTTATTTTTAAAGTATATCTATATTCATATCTACACTTGACATTAATGACACAAAAATGGCTCACCCTATCGAGCTCTGAACATAAAATTATGTAACAAGTAACAAGAGACGAGTTCCACACAAAGTCGAGGGGAAAAGGAACTAATCATAATATAATAAAAGCATGACTTTCAACCGGGTGAAAAAACTTGCTAATTTAACTAAAAGCTCCATTACCGGCTACAGTTTAGTTCCATTAACTTTTTAACATTCGCCAGAAGCGATTCAGCGAATGAAAGACTCCCTTCGGCGCAGAGCATTCATTATTCACTACGTGTATGAGGAAATGCAGCGGGATATTAATTTGAATATTTCGTCACGTTTTTGTCGAGGTTACTACAGTTTTAGAGGGATTATTTGACTTGAATTTGTCAAGCTAATTTTGGTAAGCTAAGTAATTTTCATTTTCGGGGAACACATTAGGAAATGAAAAAAAAAATGCAAACTTTACTGTGTTTATATCACATGAAAGGGCTTGTTATGAGGATCTCAAATATATTCTTGTTATTATTGTAAAATAAATAGTTTTGATTTTAGTCATTAAAGAAGACGAAAATTGACCTTCCCCCCCTGATCTCGAGACTAACATTTTGAAAAGAATGCAAAATATAGTTCATTGCTTGTAGATTACAGGAAAACCTATGACGATTAAGTCAAAAAAAACAGACAGTTCGAGAGGGACACGGCTATGAATGAGAATGAACGAGAAAGTTACATACGTCTCACATTCTAACAAATAACTGCGTCCCTCTCGGCCTGTCTGTCGGACTAATCGTCTGTGGCAGTTGTATGTAGTGACGGGGCTCTTAACGCTCTGCCAGCCTTTACAGTCGGGGTTAATACCCAACGGGTCAATAAAGCCCCATCTTACGTACGCATTCAATCCCTTGGCACTAAACTCCGCGAAACATGCCAACTGAACTAGACTTCAAAATTATGTAATTGCTGGCTTCTGACTGCCAACTTCCAAAGTCAGTCTGTCTAGTGTAAACAACCGGGATTTTAAATTAATAAACATATACAGTTTTTTTTTGAGATATACAGATCGAAAGTGAGTGGACGGGTCGGAAGGGGCCGCCCTAGGCGTACTTTTTCGAGTCAAATCGGAGAATTACTGGAAAAGGGCCGAATCTTAAGTTCCCGAAACCGACGTGCGTGCATGACTCGATGTATGAATGTGGAAGAAGCGAAAGAAATTTATCAAGATCGTAGCAAATGGAAAGAAGCGGTCTCTGCCTACCCCTCTGGGAAACAGGCGTGATTTAATGTAAGTATGTATGTATGTAAATATTTTAACAAAAACGTGCTGCTAGATTCTAAACTATATTAAAGCAAAAAAAATAACCTCGGTCTTAGGTAGGATTCGAACCTACATCCCCTCTGGCTCCCCGGGCCGATGCAGGCGCATTACCACTTATGCCACCAAGACTACTTAAGATCCACGTAATTTGTGATCGCTTGCTTTTTGTGACGGGCCACTTCATTCTAAAGATTTTTTATTTAACGTCTGTTACGAAATTCTAAACTTTATTAAAGCTTTAATACAGTTTAAAGCTATATTTGTATGGATATGGTGGTGTAACATGATTATTAAATAGATTTTCCCAACTACGATTTTACGTAGTCGCATATTTTTCGCTATCTTAATCTTTGTATTGCTATTACAATAGAGCATGTAGGTAGGTTTAAGTGGAATAAAGAGAACCATCGACCATATTGTTTTAAAACGTCAAGTCCAGAGCTCCCTTATCCAAAGCTTTGGTTAAATAGAATACAACAACCATGATTTAAAACATACTTGGTGTACGAGATTCACACGACGTATAGACAATCTCAAAGAAACAATCTTTCGTCTAAAATAGAAACTTATTAATGAACCCAAATCCAAAAGAACTTTCTCGATAAAGAATACATTATGGTTCCGTAGGGAATCCTTCTGAATAATTCAATATGGGAATATCGTGTGGAAGTCTCGGGGTGAATTGACGGTTTGGGACAAATCGGGTGATCTTGCGGGCCAAGATTCGGGATAAAATTGAATGGTAAATTAAATAAGCTGTGAACGCAACTGTGGCCTTAGCAGATGTGATGTAACAAAGATGGAACGTCCAGAAATGTTTGAAAAGGTTTGATGCATTCATGTCCTCCGTGTATGAAGGGAGGCAGTATTAGTTTAAGTTACTATCAGAGAACCATATGTTTTTGACAATCTGCAAGTCAGTATCACTCTACAGTCTTGTATTTATTTGTATTATTTGGCTAAAACGCCACGGATTAAGTTATCCAAATAATATTTCCAACATTATATAATACTTTAAACACTTCACAGACAATGCAAACAAGTTTCACATTAAACTGAATATAGAACACTGAGAAATAACAAAAGGACGCTGATACGAACTAACGAGAGCACTTCCTCCCGCTACCGTCACAAAACGCGCTCTAAGCAGTAGATTTATACGTGATAGAATAAATCCTAAACACGTTCAAACCCAAGACTACACTGTTGAGTCCGTTTAGTATGAGAATAAGATGTATGGGCACGGAAAGTGGTGATAGCGACCATCCCAGCCAGGAAGTGTTTCCGTCCCAACTTAATGGAATGGTCAGATTTACGTCACTGTACGCGTAAATAATATATATTAACTTGTTGTTGCTTTTGCTTGTGTTGAAATCACTTGCGATTCGACCATGTGAAAGTTCTAATTCGACAAGTATACTTGAACTATTCTTTTATTCTGTTTCAAGCTATATTATATTCAAGAAGCATGTTATGACATGACTATTGCTTTCTATGGAAAGAACGGACCGAGGCCTTACTGTATATACCTTACTTAAAATGTTTTTTGTTTTAATCTACTCATGATTACGATCAACTTTTAATATAGGACTAACTTCGAAAACGTAAACACAAAATCGACGTCTCCATACAAATTGTGAAACCGGTTGATTGATTTTAGTATGGTAGGTTTAATTTTTTTCTACCGATTTCCATGTAAAAGTTGATCGTCGTCATGAGCAGATATATTAAACTTCATGTAAACGCAGCAAGTTCTTTTTTTCCAATAATGGCAATATGTGCTGAAAACGATATTTCTATCAGTACAATATTTCGTTATCTAGACCGACAGTACCAGGTTTGCAGAAGTGCCAGACGAAAAAGCCCGTCCTTAAGGGACCGCTGTAATATCCAATTACAACAGCATTCTCCGCTGAAACCACCGCCAGCTGCTCTCGGATTGGCTAAAGCTGTTAATAATTATACGTTACGTGGTAACATTTGTTACGGTGGTAACACATTAGAATTCTTGCTTGTAATTGTAATATCAAAAGTCTATATTAACACGATAGAACGTATTTAAGGGACGTATTGGGACCTAAAAGACGTGATGACAGTGAAATCAAAATAATACAGTGTGTCCCTGGATAAAGTGCACAAACGAATAGGGATGAAACTAGACACAATTTTATCGACAAAAAAAATAATAAAAAAAAATTACCACCTTTATTTATTTTTTTATGATTTTTAAAAAAAAATCATAGTACGCAGAGGACCTCATCGGAACAAATCAAGATATTTTGGCTCCTGTGGGCTCTATTGATTTGAAACAAACGGAATTATAATCACAAAAGTTTATTTGTGTCAATGAAAATAGAAAAAAATGAGAAAAAATGACATAAACCCTAAAAATAATGACTTTTCCTATGAATTTTGTGTTTTTTTTTCTCGAATTTTTAGTATTTACTCGATTTACTCAAAATTATGCCCATCTTACCTCATGTTATTTTTACCAGTAATGGTTGTGTATCTCATTGCCTTTTATTTAAAAAAATAACCAAGTGTCTCGCACAATTAAAAGATCCTTAATGAGCGGCCAAACAAAGACATTGCGTTTACACTTAATTAGGTAGCCGCTCAGGTTGAAACCCTTAATGGAGGATTAGGATTACATTTTGGGTTTCTTGCACAATTATAAGATTATTAATGAGTGGCCAAACAATGACATAATGATTACGCTTAATTAGGTTGTCGCCCAGGTAGATTATTGTCCTTACTCTTTATTGAATTTTATTTGGGGTGGGGCGGGGAATACATGTTAGGATTAGCATAAATAGTGATAAGATAAGGTTTAGTTCATCAGTTACTTCGAATCATTCGTCGTTACTTATTCTCAGTTACAACTACTTCTACTATCAGGATTTCATAAAATGCCCCGTTTAAGTGAGTTCACGCACAGAGATCTCGCCGACATCCACTTTTATTATGGAATGGCGAGAGGTAATGCCAGAGCTGCTCGTTTATTATACATGGCAGCATTCCCGAACAGGAGACCTGTACCGTCTGCTCGTAATTTTCAAGAACTTCACAGACGATTGTCGAATGGACTTCGATTGGATCGAGATCGCCGAGAACAAGCAGGAGTAGTGATTGATGGAGCTGTTGAGGAAGCCATACTAAGAAGTTTATTTGCTGATCCGACGACCAGTATTCGGCGGTTGGCCTTGCAGCATGGAGTTTCAAAATCATCGGTTTGGCGGATTTTTAAAAAAGAAGGTCTTCACCCATACCACTACCAACGAGTTCAACATCTACACGACGACGTAGACAGGGTACCAAGATGTGTGCTGTCTTCTTGGATTCAACGGCAGATCAGGAACGATCCTGAATTCACCCAAATAATTCTGTGGATGGATGAGAGTCAGTTTACACGACATGGGATCACAAACTGCAGGAATCTACATGAATGGAACCCCAAGGGAGAAAATCCTCACCTCAAAAGGTCGTCAAAATTTCAAGTGCAGTTTTCGATAAATCTGTGGGCTGGACTAATTGGTGACATGTTCATTGGCCCTATTTTTCTCCCCAGAACTTTGAACGGTCCCAGATTTATAGAACTTTTGAGAGAAGATCTGCCCCTTGAATTGGAGGATGTGCCCTTGGAGACTAGAAGAACAATGTATTTACAAATGGATGGATGCCCGGCCCATTACGCACTTGACGTAAGGGGATTTCTCAACGCCTCTTATGCTAATCGTTGGATTGGCCGACAAGGGCCAGTGGCGTGGCCAGCACGCTCACCAGACATGACACCACTGGATTATTTCCTTTGGGGCACAATGAAACAGAGGGTATACAGCGTCCCTATCAACACAGAAGAGGAATTGCGTGGCAGAATTGTCCATTGTGTAAATTACATAAAAAATAACCCGGAAATGATACGTCGAGCAACTCAACAAATAGCAGTACGTGCAGGATTGTGTTTGCAAGAGCGGGGTGGGCATTTTGAACAGTTATTACATTAAATAAGTAATTATGAAATTCCATAATTCGTTTGATTTTATAATCCCATACCCAAAATGTAATCCTAATCCTCCATTAAGGGTTTCAACCTGAGCGGCTACCTAATTAAGTGTAAACGCAATGTCTTTGTTTGGCCGCTCATTAAGGATCTTGTAATTGTGCGAGACACTTGGTTATTTTTTTAAATAAAAGGCAATGAGATACACAACCATTACTGGTAAAAATAACATGAGGTAAGATGGGCATAATTTTGAGTAAATCGAGTAAATACTAAAAATTCGAGATAAAAAAACACAAAATTCATAGGAAAAGTCATTATTTTTAGGGTTTATGTCATTTTTTCTCATTTTTTTCTATTTTCATTGACACAAATAAACTTTTGTGATTATAATTCCGTTTGTTTCAAATCAATAGAGCCCACAGGAGCCAAAATATCTTGATTTGTTCCGATGAGGTCCTCTGCGTACTATGACTTTTTAAAAAAAATCATAATAAAATAAATAAAGGTGGTAATTTTTTTTTATTATTTTTTTTGTCGATAAAATTGTGTCTAGTTTCATCCCTATTCGTTTGTGCACTTTATCCAGGGACACACTGTATATAAAAAAATGTTTGTAGGTATTAATGCAAATCACATCAAAATTACGCTCGCTGTGTGTCAGCTCGGTGTTACTTTTAAGATTTATATTATATTATGTTATTTTACTCTGTTAAGGACTATTTTGCCAACAAGTTAAATATCTAGTTCCTCTCCAATTTAATTTAAGTAATTTATTTTGAATCGAATATAATTGACATTTACAAATAATTGACATATTCACAGTTTTATTGACATATCCACTGGCATAATTATAATATTAATAATAAATTAATATCCCGCCCGTGTCCGTGCCCGTGTGGTTGCCGGGTTAGAATAGTGCCACTCCATATCTTCCCGTGGATGTCGTAAGAGACGGCTAAGGGAATAAAGGCGTGTAGTACTGTTAGGCGATGGGCTTGCAACCTGTCACTAATACACTGGTAAACATCTTCGCCTAAGTGTGCCAAATGTGGTTACAGAATTAACAACAAGTTTTTAGAGTTGTTGGTAATTCTGTAGCTCTGCCTAACCCACTCTGGGAATAAAGGCGTGAGTTTATGTATGTATGTAATATTTTGAGAATTATAATAAGATGATTAAGTAATAGTAGCATTTTTATTTTTAATGTAGATTAACCGCCTGTTTCACAATCGACAAGTAAAGGATATTTGACGGATAAGTTTAGCCCTTTCTTTGTCGTACACTTGAAAATAGACAAGGAGAGAGACAACTTTATGTGACAGATAAATTTACTTGTCGATTGTGAAACAGGCCCTAAGACTTTTGCATGCCAAATAGTGGCAGAACATATCCATGTACCTACTACTCGTACTACTGACTGTATATTGATAAGATCTGTGTATGTAAAGGGTGGTCCAGATATAGAGGCCGCTTTTTCTCGCAGTTACTATGACTACGTGAATAAACAATTGAAATAACTGTCAAATGCATTTTAATAACCATTTATCCTAGTTTGCAATTCAGTAGCATTATTCGACAAATTATATAATAATGAAACGTGCTGAGCCCGAATACCGAACTAAGTTGAAAGTAGAGTTTTACAAACATCACTCTGAAAATCGTTTACCAACTTTGCGTCACTTTCGTAAGCAAAATATACCTGACCAGACTATCCGAAATATGATCAATCGGTACGTAGACGGTCAACAAGTGGGATTCAAGCGGTTTTCGGGTCAAAAACCGACTGTAAATACTCCTAGATTGAAAAAAAAAGATTGAGGAAAGCGAGACAGAATCGTAGCAAAACTGACCGCGTCGCGTCACGAGAGCTGGGACTGAGTCTATCTACGTACCGGCGAGCGAAGAAAGCTGCTGGAATTCGGAGCAGGAAGAAGAGACGCAGCCCGAGATACAGTCAAAATCAAATTGATCGGTGTATTAAAGGTGCAGCTAAGCTTTACAAGGACAGTATTCCGAGCGGACGAAATTACTTCTTCGTTTTAGATGACGAAACCTACGTGCCTTTAGATCCGTCGCAAGTATCAGGAGATAAATGTTACATGTCGGATGATGAACAGGAGACTCCTATCGAAGAGACATTACTCCCAACTGGGAAATTTGAAAGCCGTTTCATGATTTGGCAGGCCATCTCGGAAGAAGGGCACATTTCTGGCCCTTTATGACTAACCGAACTGTAAACGGCGAAATATACTTAGAAGTGTGTCTCAAGAAGCGATTATTGCCTTTAATTCGAAAGCTAAATGTCCCAAGGCCTGTTTTGTTTTGGCCAGATCTCGCTACGTCACATTATGTTAAACCTGTTCTTAAGGAACTCAAAAAGGCAAGAATCCTATTGTGCCAAAACGAGACAACTTGAAAAATGTGCCACAGCTTCGACCGATCGATAAGTTTTGGGCTCTTTGTAAGCAGAGATATTGTGACTTAAGTAAACCAGCTACCACCATACCAGCAATGAAGAGTATCTGGAAACGGATTTCTAAGCAAATCGCGGAAAAATCTGGAAAATCACTGTTTAAACGCTTTTGCTCCAAATTGCTGAAATGTGCCAAACCAGGAACCGTTGGGCTATAATATTATTTACGTATTTCCTGAAAATAAAACTAGAAAAATACCCGGTATTCATATTTTGTCTCATTCTTTTTGTTTAAACGCAATCGACATTTTCACAGGCGGCCTCTATATCTGGACCACCCTTTACTTGCAAATAAATGAATTTGAATTTGAATTTGTAAAAACGCAATATCTCTGTCTGTCCCGTATAATAAAGAAAACCGTTATGATCACAAGATAACCGTCAGCGAGACGGTCTCGATGTCACTTTGAATATCACGGTTCGTCGCGCGTCACCTAGGGAATGAGCTGCGTGGTTATTTTTCTTCAGATAACTGAAATCATTTCTCAAAACATTAGGTGTTTTATAGTCCCTATTTCACAATCGTTAAAATATGATTAACAGGCTACACTTAGTAATCTGTGGCGTATCGTTAGGGCGACTTTACGACACCGAGAGCTGTTATGGGGAATAGAGTTATAGACTTTTCTGAAGTCATATTATCTATGTTCTTATAATAGTGTTCGTGACTATGTAAAAGACTAATAAAAGTACAGGAGTAGAAAAAGTTATTAATTATTATATTATTATTATTCTAAAATTTACTTTAAATTATATATATTTCTAAGTCCTTGTTAGTGTTTCACTCCTAGGCAAGGAGCTTCCCTTTTTTCCGCCATTCGTCCCTATTAGGTGCATGCTCCCGGTATAGTAAGGAAATACGATTTGACCGTCTATTATCTACTTTGCTATCTTTTTTTCTGCGATAAGAGTTACCGGACCTAACCTTAACCTTTTAAACCACTGTGCTGTTTGAAGAACGAGGGCAGTTTTACGATTACCTTTTGTATGATATTTTATTAACAAAAATATCTTAGTGAAGATTACAGACTGCCAATTCATATTTCCTGAACTTGATTCGAAAGGCGTCAGTCATAAGTATATGCATATTACTTTTGTATTAGATCGCCTAAATCAACTATACTATGTTCGGGTTTGTACTTCTCTCTCACTCGCTCACATACGCTCTTATGCGAGTCTAACCGAGTTTACCCGAACCCGAAACAACTGCGAAGAATATCTGCATTTACTACTCCGTAGAAAATGTACGACGTAGCAGTTCTACGACGTAGCGCAGCTACGAACGGCGTAGCTGTTCACGCACGCTTACGTAACGGCTCCGTACCGCGCCGACCAAAGCGAAAAGGCTACAAATTAAATGAATATGTATGTATGGTGCATTTTGCTCCTTATCGAATTTGTTAGTAGGACGTCATATTCATAAACTACGTGACTATACCAGTCACAGTACCGACGTGTAAAAGAGCCCTCACGTGGCCTATTTACTGAATAAACATTTTGAATTTTGAATTTGCATTTTTGGTAAGAAACGGTCTAAAAGTGATGACTTTTGGACGTTGAGAGCGTTGAAATAAGAGTCGAAAAGAACCGAACCTTTTTTTACCGTGACTATACCTTTTTCTTTCCGACGGCAGCGTAGCTCACTCGACTTTTCGACTTGTGTATACGTACAGTCGAGTTCATAAATATGTGTACACTTTAGTACCTTGTCACTCTAATCGCTGTGATAATTCATATATGGAAGTTTAAACATGACATTAAATAGACGAGGTACTAAAGTGTACACATATTTACGAACTCGACTGTACAGTTATTTTTAATATGTGAATTATCATTGATTTTATTATTATACTTTAAGTGTATTTTTGTATCTTCTCATATTTGTCTATCTAATCTATTTTTAAAGCAGTATTATTATCATTCAGCGCCAGTCTGCCTCATTTACATACAAAACGGGCTATCCTTGGCACTGTTAAAATCAGGCTAATATACCCCCACTTACTTCAAGAGAAGAGATAAAAGGCAAGTGGCTTAAGCCCTTAATGGGGGTAATAAAACTGACTCACCATCTGTATTCATTTACATAGTAACGATACTTGGAGTTCATCTCTAGACCAATAAAATTAACTTACCTGAAACAAGAAAAAAAAACATATTTAGACATCAAGACATCATATAAAAAAAAAGATAATAAACATCAGGGGGAAAATGTCACACCAATTGACCTAGTCCCAAACTAAGCTCCAGGCTAGTACTATGGGGAATAGACATACACAACGATATAAATACTTACATAGAGAAATAAATACTTAAATACATAGAAAAAATCCATGTCTCAGGAACAAATATTCGCGCTCATCACACTAATATCGGCCCTTACCGGGATTTGAACCCAGCACTGCTAGCTTCGTAGGCAGGGCCACTACCAACATACATATAATAAATCTTAATTAAATCAAACAAATAAACCAACACGCTAAAAAATACAAGATTTTGAAGAGGAAATGTTTTCATAGATTTTTATTATAATTTTCATAATCAAACAGTACAAAACTCTTTGTACAAGAATGTTCAACTTCTTGATAAAACTGAACGAGTTTGCTAGCGTTATTATTCGTCAAAATAAAAATAGGATATTAAGATAATAAATATAAATATTTAGACGGTAAAAATAAAGATATTTCTTGAGATGTGACGTAGTACGTAAGGGATATATCGTTCATTGAATACAAAACGGACACATTCAAAAATGAGTCAGTGTTACATTTTAAAATTAGAAGCTGTTCGTATAAGGTTTTCAGGGTTAGGTTCGTAAGGACTAGATTGCAAAAAGACTGCTCCTCTTACGCTGAAGTACCGATGCTCTTACGGTGAAGGCAAAACATCGTGAGGAAACCTGCACATTCGAACAGCTGAGTGTGTACAGTCAACCAATTTGATTTCTAGGCCACTTTGGACTATGTTAAAGTGACGTTGTCAACCAAAACGTAAGAGACTTCCTATGATTTGGTTTACAACGTCATGTTGACAAAGTCCATAGTGGCCTAGGAATCAAATTGGTTGACTGTACCTAAGAGAGTAATTGCACAAAAGATCCTAAAGCGTCGAAGTGTATCCGAAAGGGCCCGTCTGTAAGATAAGATAAGACCGAGTCGTTGAGGCGACTCAATGTGATGAACACTAGTTTTTTCCAAATTGAACTATGGGAACTTTTTCGAGTCAAATCGATCAATTCGAGTATGAATGTGGAAGAAGAGAAATAATTTTTTCAAGATCGTAGCAAATGGAAAGAAATGGTCTCTGCCTACCCCTCTGGGAAACAGGCGTGATTTAATGCATGTATGTATGTATGAACTATGGGAAAATTGTAAAATAAATGAATAAACTGTCCTACACGACCTAAGCGAGACACCACATGAAAAATATATGGTTATTGCGTGATATCACTCCGGTCTTCTATCTGACCTAGACAAAACAAGCCCATCCCAAAATGTCAAGATAACGCCGCCATATTTTTAGCCTTTCACAAAATGGCCGACCCGAGCGACAATAACGTTAAATTTCGTCCCCTTTCGCCTCATAAAACACCTGTTTTTAGGATATTTGTGATGATTAAATCGCAGAGTTGTGAGGATAGATTAATTAAATCTACATAATCCTCTTCCCTAGTCTAAAAGGCAGTATAATAATATGCAATTTAAAGTAATTCTGACCTTATTTTGTTATTGGCAAGGTTTTAAATACGCTGCAAATTCTATAGTAGTTACGTTTTTTGTACAAGAAAGGTAGTAACGCCGCGTACGCCTGGGGGCGGTAAAAAATGATTTAGACGAGCGAAGCGAGCGGAGTAGACCGACGAGGGCAGTTAGCTTAATAAAATATCGCTAGGCTTCCAGTTTTTTTATGGCCAGTTACGAAGCTTGTTAATTGTATCACACGAGCTTTCGGGAGCTTTGTTTCGCTGATCGTAACATTGTAACGAATGGTTGTTGACGGTTACGTCAAAGCAGAGAAACGGGTAACGTGAATTTAAATACTGCCGTCCTAAGAAAAAACACAGTAACTAAGATAAAGCTCCAGCAGAATTGGTGGGCGAATATTTCAGGAATTACATTACATTTCATTATTATTGGTTTCAGTGAACTGATTTGTACTCATAAAGTAAATAAACCTTTTAACAATAATACAAGACAAACCTTACAAACAGATTCTCTCTAAAGAATAGGTTTATTTCCTAATGTGTTGATGATTATTTACTGAAAAATAATGTAAATAGAAATATCGTGTCAAAAAAATATATGTATTAGGTAGTCCGTCTAGCAACACCGACAACTTTTAAGAAGTCCGTCTGTTGCCAGCCTTTTAGGGGTTTTATATGGCATCATTATAACCAGTATGCTACTTAGCCTCCCTCTCATATAAAAAAAAACCTCTTCAATGCACTTATGAAGTTCTATAGTTATACGTAAACCTAACATTTGTACCAGGCACTCATGACTCGAGAGGCACTTAACGCTCTCACGGCGCTTCAGTCCATGCCCGCATTTACTGCTTTATTCAGAATTAGAATAAAGTCTCGGTTAAATTAACGTATATATAACTTAACTAAAAAAATAATTTAGTAGCTAGGTGATTGTATATTAATAAATTTACATAAATAAACCAAGTTTCCAATTATATCCATGTACGCATATCACGAATATAACATATTAACGAGAGACCGCCGCAGGGTCAGATTTTGAAATGTCAGAACGTGTCCGTCGCAATTGGGACAACCTTACGCTATCTGAAAGGGCATCTGAAGAATGATTCGTGTAGTTGACAACCCTGACAAGGGATAGTTATGATTGAACATTTTAAGCAGTTAAAGCTAAGCACGTTGAAAAATTCTCGGTTTCAGACCATTTTTAGATACCATACTTTGGTTAATATGAAAACCTACGTTGGTGCCCTTGGTGCAAATTGGTGCAATTGTCGAAAAATCTTTTTTTATAAGCTGTGTTAGGGCCCTGTGCATTGCTAACACAATCGTAACCTTTAGCTTATCGTCAAAAGCATCAGTGTTCGCATTGTTGTGTTCCACTGTGAGAGGAAAACCGGTAAATTACTAGTGCAGAGGCATTCCATCTAAGTACATGCATTTGCAGTCTTTCGATTGTCTTACGAATGCCAATTTCTATGGGTCTCACTTATTAAAACGTGGCCTGTGTTTAACTAATGACAATGACAATGAATGAACTTTATTTTATATAATTATTTTTACAGTTTTCTGGCCGCCAAGTCTTGTACACAGCATTGTTATTTCTCGTTTGCCTTTACTACGCCATGAAAAACTGTTTAACTCTGCATCACTACTACCATTAGAGTCGATTAAAATAGTGATCTGAGACTGCGTCTCCACCAGAGATGTGCGAGGTAGCTGAGCGGTGCGAAGATGCTTAGCGAGGATGTGTAGCGGGCTCTTTTTAACTAAGCGGGCGGAGTGCGGTGAGGCGGAAGCGGAGCCAGACGCCGCCTCGCAACACATGCCTCGCACATCTTTCCCATCTTATGTACGTACAAAAACCTCGCTCCGCTGAGCGGTTTCCACCAGAGCTAAGCTAAGCGAGGATAGATAAGTGAAGTGTTTCTATTGGTTCATGACGAACACATCCCTTGCAACGCATCCTCGCACATCTCTGGTGGAAACGCAGCCTAAGGTAACGATCTCTACCGTTACTAATAATACAAATGCGAAATTGTTTGTTTGTCCCGATTTCACAGTTCAGTCCCCCAATCGATCGTCTTGTTTTTTACAGAAATTTTATTTGGATTATTCCTGATACTAAAACAAAACTGTTTCTACGCGCTCAAAATCGCAGACAAGAGCTAGCATGTTGAATAAAAAGCGTTGGTCAATTTAAAATGTCGAAACGATGTTTAAATTAAGTAGGAAGTTGCGTTCACACACATTGAAAGGGTATAAGCCCGTCCTCTACACCCCGTGTATTGAACTAATCCCAAGTATGCGACTCAGCCGAGTTCAAACTTAAGATTGCTTTGATCATCCGGTATAAGCCGGTCCTAAGACTTCCAACCGCCAACTCGGCTCTATCTTGCTAAGCTTGGCAGACTTTACGAAGATTATTCATAGAATTCTGCAAATATTATAGGGTTTTTCAATAGGAACAAAGTATCTTCGACAGCTGGTGGCATCCAACATGGATAGTTTATTTATAGGTGCCAATTTTTAAACAGAGCAATTTTCAAAAAGAGTCGTTGTACGTTGTACAGTTCAAGCAAAACTTTACTATCAAAACGGCAGTTCAATTCGCCGAACGTTTCATGTGCGACGAGAAACTCATGGTCAACATAATCGTCCCAAGACATGCATGACCTCTAATGGCCCTTCTACACGTTGGCCCATCATGGAGAGCGTAAAAGACTCATTTACACACTAAAGCGAGCAACATATTCTTGTATCTCAATCTTACACATAAATCCGTCCCAACGTTGGCCCATGGTGGGCCATTGTGTAGAGCGGCGATAAGATTATTGTGAAGCTTAAAATTCCCATTACATTGCGATAAGGATAACGTTTCTCTCCCTTTAAACCTAGTCCTTTGAAGTTAGTTCCTTCGATATTTTAGGGAAAGAAACGAACAAAAATAGAAAAACTGAATCGCACTAATCTAGTTTTTTATTCACTACAACATATTCAAACATCGTGGAAATCAAACTTGGTTTACGGGGTAAAAGACCGTATCGTCCAGGGGCCCTATAGCGTTTATCGCGTGACAAAGTGTTGAAAATGCATCCGTCACCTTCAGACACGTAAATAAGTAGATACCTACGAGAGTGACCGATGCTTTATCCACATTTGACACGTGATAGACCCACTGAGATAAATTTAAATACAAAGAAAACATTCGTGTTGATCAGTAATATTAGACCTCACCAAAGACCTAGGGAACGCTAGCTTCGTAGACAGGGCACTAGGATTTTTATTTATTTTCTTTTATTGTTTGCAGACTACAAACAACGAGAGCCTGACAACTTTTATCCCGTTTGCATTCAGAACGTCGCAGCTAACCCAACGCGAAATGCATTCCGGCCATCGGGATGCAATCCAATTACTCCTGGGTTTATCGCTTGCAGTTCGGTGCAGCGCATTGATCGGTTTGGAATTGCACACGTCAATACACTGCAGCGTCAATGTGGCAACAATGGCAGCTGACAGGGAGATGGAATTTTCCCTTTGTACAGTTAAGGAGAACTGGCAGGAATGTAATGAAATATTTCATTCATTTATACATCTATACTGCCCTCATACGGAGTAAAGGCGCAATTCATTCATAGAAGCATATCAAACTCTCAAGGGTTATAATAAGATTATAAGTGCAATACAATTCATATAGTACATGTGCGTTTTTCCGTATGAGGGCAATATAAATATAAAAAGAGAAGCACTGACTTATCAACACCCAGTCTAAACCTTTGGACCTAGAAAGCTGTTACACGTGTTTTTTGTAAGAGGTAGACGAGGTATGAAAAAAGATTTTCCGAAAATCGATCACCGGGTAGAAATAGGGAGAGGAGAGTAGCAGAAAACTAATTCAACGCGTACGAAGTCGCGAGCGCCCTCTAGTCACACTAATCTAGGCGAAAGTTTGTGTGTGTGTGTTTGTTACTTCTTCACGCTGCAACGGCTTGACGGATTTTGATGAAATTTGGAATGGAGATAGCTTATACACTGGATTAACACATAGGCTAGTTTTTATAACTGAAAATTTAAAAGTTCCCGAGGGAATAACGATAATCGAAATCTACGCGGACGATGTCGCGGGCAGAAGCTAGTAGACAATATTTTTGATAAACTCAGTATTTATAAAAAAAAACGGCCATTGTGGTCTCAACCGATTTAAAAAAAAGCATTATCTTAACCCAAATATTTGTATGGAAAGTTCTTTCTTTTTTACTAAAAACACATGGATTTAACAAAATAGTAACTTTCCATACAAATATTATGGGACACATTTCTATTAAAATCTGGGTATGTCAATTGTAATGTCCATTTTTTTTAAATGTTTATCTAAACTTGTAAACCATACTCTGTATCTTATACTAGAAATAGATAAGTATTTGTTATGTAAGTAATTTATTTATATTTAAGTCAAACTAAAATTACCTCCCTCGCTCAATGCAATGTCCTGTTTTTTGAAAATGACTTAAGCCTAGCTGTAAATAGAACCATAAGCACGCTAAAATAGTGGTGTTGATTCACATCATTGGTTGATTCATATTTACTGAGAATTCTCCTAAGGAAGCTCAAATTAATAACAGTATTGTAAACAAATACAGCATAGAGAATTACAAAAAACTAAAGTTTTTGCCCGTTACATCTGTAGTGGTCTAAAAATCATTTTCAATTTAAAAATAGATTTTTACAAGCAGGCGACAAAGCTTGACTTCATATAATTTGGAAAAAAAAAAAAAACATACAATCATAAATAATAAAAAAAAACGCTCTGTTAAATATGAATCTAATCTTTTGACATGTTAGTGAGTGAGTGAGTTTTCTATGTATTGAAGTATATATCTTATATATAAAATTCTCGTGTCACAATGTTCGTTCCCGTACTCCTCCGACACGGCTTGACCGATTCTCATGAAATTTTGTGAGCTAACATCTATTTTTCATACCCCTTAGTGATAAGGGTTGTCCACAAAAATTATTTATATGGCAAAACAACGTTTGCCGGGTCAGCTAGTTTCTCTATACTATAAGTATTTATATCGTTGTCTAGTACCCATAGTACAAGCCTAGAGCTTAGTTTGGGACTAAGTCAATTGGTGTGGGATTGTCCCTTGTTTTTTTTTTTAAATCATATTGTTTTTTTATCGAATCAGATTATCTAAATTACCCCATCACTTGCACCTTGAAAATGAGCATTATACAGGGTGTCTCATTCAAATCGGTCAGTATGGGAAAGTCTGAAACTATAAGACATACGAAGATTTGTTCTTAGGAAACATGTCACCGATTTTGATAAAAAGAAAAACTGCATACATACATTTGAAAAAAAAACTGTACCCAGCTAGGGAATCGAACCTGGTTGTTTTGAAAAAATAAAATTACACTATTTCTATTCAGATATCGATTGTGTAGGTCTTAAGCAGTAAATGTTTCTAAGAAACATGATGACTGTCTAAAATCCAGAAAATGCATTGTTTTCACATAATTTTAATTTATTTTAATAGATGTTCGAAGTGACCACCGTTACACTATTCGACAAGTTCAGGCATGTAAAATTGTTTTTACCTAAACGTGTTGAATATTGTATTGAATAAAAACGTGGTCACTTCGAACACCTACTATGATAAATTAAAGTATGTGAAAACAATGCATTTTATTCATTTTAAACATCATGTTTCTTAGAAACATTTACTGCTTAAGACCTACACAAACGATATCTGAATAGAAATAGTGTAAGTTTATTTTTTCAAAACAACCAGGTTCGATTCCCTAGCTGGGTACAGTTTTTTTTTCAAATGTTTGAATGCAGTTTTTCTTTTTATCAAAATCGGTGACATGTTTCCTAAGAACAAATCTTCGTATGTCTTATAGTTTCAGACTTTCCCATACTGACCGATTTGAATGAGACACCCTGTATAACGAGGTTTACTAATCACCTGACCAATCATCATGTTACCCCGTCATTTAAAATGTAAGTAACAAACACATCGTTTATTTATTTAACACAGATCAAACTGATAAATGGAACGGACGATCAAGTGATTTCATGCCGGTGGAAATAGTCGGGCGTTTGACTCGACTCGATATTTTTTGCTATCGCTTTTTCAATTAACTGTACAAGTTTATTGGAGCGATTTTTAGTGACTGCATTTAGTTTTAAACGGCTGTAGAGTCGAGAGCACACATATACAAATATGTACTTATAAGTATAAATGCATAAACTTTATTAGCATTGGCATAGGGCGTGTATAGGTAAAACGTGTACATGACATGTATAAAGACTGTACACGATAAAATCTGGCCATGCATGATCTGGTGTATTTTTTTAATGAATGCTAATTTTCAAGCAGCACTTTTTTGTAATAGTCAGTGGTTATGAAACTACATAATAAAAATACAATCATAATAAAATGTAAGAGCGTCTGTATCTTAGACCCTTATATAATCCACAGTACCTTTATTTTTTTGTACACGATCTTCTGACAGTCTTACCAAATTCTCCGTTTTAAAACATTTTATTATTATTAATTATACAAGCCAAATTATACCTTATTAAATTATCTTACCACAATAGTTAAAACTTTCCTAATTATATTCAGATTAAGATAGTTCTGAGGTTTTTTAACTTTGGCGAATTTGACTTTTTGACAAATAAATGCCTCCCATACAAAAACAACTTTCAGTGCTTGGAGTAAAAAGTCTTCCTGACTACTACAAATAGAAATGAGTTTCAAAAAGTATTTTTTTCGTAAGACGACATTCTATTGTGGGTAAAACTGCTTGTAACAATATAAATACTGTTGTGGCGTAGAAGCAGGAAGTGAGTGAATATTGTCAAAAAACGCTGTACAAGAGATGAAAGGTATGATAGAATATATTTGGCGAAAACTAACACATACCCATACATTATGATACGATTTTATTTAATTATATAGTATTTTAATTATACAACATATTAAAAAAAAACTGCTTGAAAATATGCATTCATCGCAAAGATACACCAGATCATGCATGGCCAGATTTTATCGTGTACAGTCTTTATTTCTACCTTTGACGGTTACTTTATTTTCATATAAGAAAACTAACTATAGTTTGTACACAAATATTAAAATTACAGAATTAAAACTAGTACAAAGACAAACTTATCCCTTTAAGGCATCTCCCAGCTGTCCTTTATATACGTATAATAAAAGGACAGAAGATAAACTAACAAAGGAAACATAAAACCTAATAACTCATCATATTAGGTTTTATAACTCATCATCCTAACAAAACTAACATAAATAAACTCTAAAATAATCAACCTCTTATCTCTGTTAACAAAGGAAAAACGCGAAAAATTCAATTTACAAGTTGTAATCAAAATCAAAGTATCAATCAGTGAAATAAGAAGTTAACTGTTGATGTTATAACAAGCCGCAATACTCGTACATCTCGCATCGGAATATCAGGTACTTTACGGAATACCTCACTAAAAAGACGTCATCCTCCCCCACCGCCTGACGTTACGTAACCGCTATTGATCGCGGCAGCGCGCAGGCGCGCGTCCCGCGAGCCGACCAATCACCGGCCAGGATTTAATTTTAATTCAATGGCCGTCGCACATCCGCGCTTCTGATTTGTCAACTTGTTATTCGTTGCCGATAAGTTTCGTGCGTAAGTTGAACGTTTGAGTTTGGAACAGGGCAATTAAGTTTGAAAGATGAACGTAAATAAGTTTATGTCAAATGAAGTATTTGTAAAAAGGTTTGTACTGTACTTTTTTCATACAGAGAACTGTCTGACTATGCCTGCCTTAGAGCCCTTTGTTTGATCAAGCTAAGATTCAAACACGTGTTTTTGACGTGTTTTCATACTGTCAACATTTACGTTATCTTAAGCATAAGATACGTGGGTTAGGTAAGGTTAAACCTGTGACCACCAAAACATTATAACATCATTATAACTGCACATGTAAATGCCCGTTGATAAAATGAAAATTCGGTGAAGTAAAACGTTCTATGAAATGAGTGCATGCATAAAAAATCAATCTTCTTTCATAACATCTTTTTTAAAGCTACACAACATCATCGGATCAATATGATTCATAACAGATATTGAATGTCTTGGTTTATTGCTTTCTCGACACATAAATATCGGTAAGCGGATATTCCTGATGCCATTTAGAAATTGCGAGAATATTGGCGACGTTACATTGGTTAAATTCATCTTACTGTTTTACCCAAGGGCTTGTTAGATTATATCAAAATATTATCTGCTCTGACGCGAATTTCCTATTCGCATTTTTTTCCAATCTTATTTTTTTTAGTCGCATGTGTTCTCTATTCCGATTTCGAGGTTGAAAATGGTACCTACACAGACATATTGCAGCAGGCCCGAAGGGCCAAAGCACTCAGGAATAGAGCTCCGCATTTATTGCAAAAAACGCGTCAGGGTAAAAACACGACTGATACGCAAAAATATAAAAATGGTAGGTAATTCTGACACTAACTGCCGTACTCAGACACGTCAATTAAAATGCTTGATTAAAGTTGCTGCTGGTACATTTTTTGCTATAGCAATAGAATGACACAACACGTCACTAAAGAAGCATTACATTTAATTGACGTCTCTGAGTGCAGCAGTAAGAAATAAAGTTTTTAGGACATTGTAGATCAATTCTCTTCACGCGTCTCAAAATTTAAGCACATCTTAAAATCTAATCCTTCATTATGTAACGTTGCATAACATGCTGGATCGGCGTAAAGGTCGAGGTACTAGGCTGGCCAAGTGTCAGTAAAACACTTACTGAGTCGTCGTTATTTTTATTCCCTTAGGACGTAAGATAAGCGAGATAGGGCTGTAACCGTAAACATTTATTACGCTTTGTGGTATGTCAGCAGCTTTTCAAGTGTTAGTCATGGTAGTAAAAAAAGGATTAAAGCTTTATTCTAAATTAGCAATGCATTAAGCTATAGAAAGATAAGTTCAAAAGAATGGTTTAATGGAAAAAGTAAATAATTCAACCTCATGATATGTTATCATCCAAGCATTACAAACCAGCAAAATTTTATGAATGAAAAATGCTAATGAAGTCAATTTTTGATAATCCAACTTTGAATCTAAATTAAAATTATGGTCGTTACTTCAAAATAATATTTGTAAAACCTAACAAAGAACCAACCGTGTTAAGTTTAAATTACTTGATTCTTTTCTCCAGTTGATTCAAACGATTTTTAACATAAAGCTACCTAGTCAGCTGCCTGTTAAAAATCATCCGAATCAGTCTATCCGTTTGGGTACTACGATATCACACAGACATAGGCGTCAAACTTACAACCCCCCTTTTTTGCCTCGGGGGTGTAAAACAGGACGCCTGGCACACAAACAATATATGTTTCAATATAAAAAGCGAATTGAATTTAGTAGCAAGTTGAAAGCTTACAAGCCGCGTCGAAAATGGCTTGAGCGTGCGAAGCAGCCGCAGAGTTCACCGGCCAGGAATAAACCACGAATGTTAGGGATGGCGATTCATGATTATTTTATTTAAAAAACATGCACTACTTTACAAAGATAGTATGACATAATTCTTGTGGCCGGCTTCTTTTTCCCAAAACTGGCAGTGAAACGAGTGTCAAAAAGTCTACAAGTTCATAGATAACCAGTTGTGCATCAACTCTTTAACATAACAGTGAATTGTCACTTGTCACCTATAACAGGTTTTCGAAATAGCAAGGCACGCTCTGAGGCCTCTAGACTACAAACTCAAGATATCTCAAGACAGCCATTTTGATTTAAGCAGTCTGTAAATACGAGAATTAAATATAAAGCGCGTTATCCTTTACATTGACGATGATGTAAATACCGTGGTGGTAGTGAAATTGGCTAAGATACTACCAGCCAGTCTTATAAGTTTTCTTTATTTTATACTAGCGACCCGCCCTCGCTTCGCTTCGGTTTATGTGAGTTTTCGGTAACACCCGTACATAAAACAAAGTTTATTATACATGAAAACCTTCCTCTTGAATCATTATATCTATTAAAAAAAACCGCATCAACATCCGTTGCGTAGCTTTAAAGATCTAAGCATACATAGGGACAGACAGCGGGAAGCGACTTTGTTTTATAATATGTAGTGATATTTCTCCAAATAAGTATGTGTCTTGTTTCGTACCTACTTACCTATAGAATCTACAAACCTAGTAAGTTTAAGACTAGGTGAAATAGCGTATGATATTTATTTTTACGTTAGAGGCAACCCTATTGGGTGCCATGGAGCGATCTAAAAGGCTTTGCCACCAACGACGAGTACAGCCTAAATTGTTGCATTCTCCCACGGAACGAGATTAAAAGCTGTTTCGGTGCGAAAGAACACTAAGGGTAGAAATAGTTTTACTATACTACCATCTAGAACAAGCCTTATATCGACAGATACCGCGTAACTAACAAATTAACTAAGGTGCAAATTACACCTTAGCATGTAAACCAATAAAGTACATTTTGCAACTTATTGGATTGGTTCGTTATGCGCTCCCTATTGCAGCATCGTCGACGATATGGTTCTTGGTGGAAACCGAAACATGATCTATTTTCTAGGATCTTTAATGAACGCCCAATTATGCACATAAAAAACGGGTAAGCAATCATTCGGCGACCGGGTGGGCTGACACAGATTCTAGAATCCCGCAACATATTCATCTATGCAGAAAGACCAACCGTACTTAAAAAAAAACTGTTATTGGAATAAGTCAGGTGATTGTGTGTGTACATACGCTCTTTCGTTCCAAAATTGCATTGCATTTTCAATTTGTAAACAAAGCAGTTTTTTATATTATTCCAATACTAAAAATATCTCAATTTTGTACATTTTACTGTACACCGAATTATACGCATTGCGTCACAAACTCCTCAACAAAAGGTACCCGAGAAAGGCGATTCACGCAAACGCTTTGAACACCGATAAAATATACAATGAAGCCGATGAATCAAAAAGAGCTGAGAATTTAAAAAAACGCGCACCGGCACAAACGAGACCAACTTTTTCACAATTATCTTCGTGACCTTTATGAATAATAAATAAAAGCCAGCTGAATTGTTGAAACGTTCTCCAGTTATTAGAAAAACTTTTGAGGGATAATCTTTCGATGTAGTAATTAAGTAAATACAACAAAGATTCTTTGATCAACATGTTCTGTCTTATTTGTTATATTGTTAAATAGGTACCTAATAATAATTTTCTCCCTCATCGCCATTTTACCATTTGTCTCCGTCTTGTTCTATGCTCTTCTATTTTACTGTACTGTTCGCTGAAAAAATGAAGTGTTTCACCCAAATGTTCCGTTAGACTTCTTATGGCCCCACGTTGGGCGCCAATTTATAATGGGACTATACCTTAAGGTTGGGTCGTTATACAAATTCGCTTCATATCAAAACGTATATAGATACAAGTACTCCTAAACAACACACGTAAAAAATGACGTCAGTTCACACTTTCATAACGATTGATCCACGTGGCTCACGTGCGCCGCACAACCGTAATACCAAAGAAGGCTGTATTGCAACGTATAACAATCAAAGAATTCTATGCTCTACTAGCGAAGCGCCCTCGCTTCGATTCGGATTATGTGAGCTATTGCAACACCCGTTCATAATCCAGAATGAATCCTACTAATATTATAAATGAAGAAGTTTGTATGTGTGTTAGTTTGTAACTCGTTCACGCTGCAACGGCTGGATGCATTTGGATGAAATTTGAAATGGAGATAGCTTATACCCGGATCAACACATAGGCTCCTTTTTATCTCGTTTTTTTTTAAATTCCCGATTGAATAACTATAATTGAAGTGGCGGGCAGAAGCTAGTTATACATAAGACCCTTCCTCATGAATCACTCCTCTATTGATGAAAACAGCATTAACACATTCACTGCCAGCGCACGAAATAAATTCCCAACCATATGCCAGCGTAGCGCCAAATAGTACCCGACATACTATACCTATAGTACCCGACAATCGGGTAATGCGGCGTAGGAACAACCCCGAACCCGATAATGAGGGACTTGGCGGTGAATATGTTAAAATCTGTTGCGTAGTAAGAAAGATCTAAGCGTAGGTAGGTACATATAGAGAAACAGGCAGCGGGAATCGACTCTGTTTTATACTTAGGAAAAAAAAACACAAAGAATTAAAATTGCTTAGGTACGTTATTTATTACTATGCAGTAATGCCTTCTTTGAGTTTACGGCACTACAGAAAAATTCTGGCTTTGGCATGTCTTAAAGATGCATATTCAAGCAATAAACGAGCTAAATGTTTCAGTCAATTACGAAGGATGCAAATAAGAGGTACAACTGGTAGAGTAATTGTTAAGGCCAATACTCTTACCATGAGTTACAATTAACGTACTCGCTAGCGAGTCGAAGCTCTGTCGCTCGCAGATATCGTAAGTATTCCTATAGAGTGCAAGGGACAGAGCATTCGACTCGCTAGCGAGTACGGCAATTGTAACTCATGGTAAGGGTACAGATTACATAAACCGCAGGGTCGAGCGAACATCCATGAATATTTTAGATTGCTTATTAAACTTTCGTTAACTATATTAATACTTGGTTTGTTTGGTGCTTGGGAAATTGACTATTTAGGAAATGCTATGAACATTCTATTATTTATAATTCTCACTAAGTTTTGTTTGTTTGTTCCGACTTTACGGTTCAACGTTTATATTGATCAACAGTTTTAGTACAAAGATAGTTTATAGCTCATCGGGTACTTTTAGCCTGAAAAATAAAGTTATCAAGGAAAAAGTAGGTAACAAATCGCTTTTACACGAACGAAATCACAGACATAGTTATAGATAGGTATTCAATATTGTGACCATCATAACTGATGGCTGTTTTGAGTATGTTATTTTTGGATTAAATAACGTTAGGCAGCCAGATACACAGTACAATACATAAATACAATTTTCTGTTTATTCTACACCTAATTGCTTTTGACTTGTAATTAAATTGTCAAAGTTATTATAGCTCTATTTTACTTGAGAGTAATCGTAGCCGATTTAATAACAACATAATAACATGTCAAAATGTTTTTATTTTTAGGCGCAACATACTAGAAATTTTCGAAGCAAATTTTACCATAAGACATAAAGAAGACGGGGAAAGTCGCTAGTTACTAAGTAAATTCTCAACTAAATCACTTTTAATTTCGTAGCGAAACTAAATACTTTTCAAGTTCTTTATAAATTTTAAAGCATCCTTTGAAGCTATTTTGGTAAAGAACCCGTCAACTATAGCGAGTTTCGGAGAGCTTTCCAACATTCTTCCAAAACACTTTTAGTTTTCATTAAAAGTTTGAAACCACGTCAAAACTTCAAAAACACGCTGGTTATTCAGTAAGTTTAAACATATCTTTATAATATCTTAATCAATTAATGAACAAATTTGAAGATACAGACATAAAAACTTTAACACATTCGTAGATTATTCCATGAAAACAAAAGACCCAATAATTTTAAACAATACAGCCAATCCACAAATCCTGGAATTCACTATTATAAGCAAAATGAATGAACACAAACTACAAACAAATAACTCTAGCGAAACAACTACCGAAACGGACATAATGTATCTATCAAAGGATGTGGGAGTTAATTTGAAAACAAATACTACAGTGACGGAGAGTAACAATGCTAAATTAATTACAACTGAACTGTAAAACAAATGAATGAGACGTCAGAAGTTAGTAACGTATTAATTTATAATAAAGATAAACATCTGATCCGATGTCGAAGATCTACAGCTGTTATTGATGATTAAAGTTGTAAATGAAGTATCATTGCTTCAGAGACGTTTATGCCTACGAGAAATAAAGTGAAAGGTTGTTAGACAAGTTGCAAATATTCTAAAAATCCGTTTGAAATAAGTTAATGCTACAAATAACAAAAATGAAGAAAATACAAGAATCCGTTGAGTAAAATACGACGACAACGTAACAACACCGCCACTATCGACAAGGTAAAATAGACCAAGTGAAATCGAACAAAGTCTGAACGTTCAAAATGCTACAAATAATAAAAAAGTCCTCCGCTGCTTGAAAATACAATGTGGCAACTTTGTGACATCAAAGAATTGTCTCACTGAACAAACATTGAACGAAGCTTTTATATTTTGTAATAAAAACTTTCTAAAAGGAAGCAAAGTTAAATTCTATTGTTTGCCAATCAACGGAAACAAAATACTTCAACGATTCTGTTTACAGTTGTTTTAATATGGTTTGTCAACTGCTCGCGATCAAAAGAATATTTTCTTTTGAAAAGTCCTGCTTCTAGAATATTTGCCTTGAATGAATATACGGTCACGAGCGTTAATTTGGGACCCATTTCAAGAAAAATATGCTTGAAGTCGTCAATGTCATTAGAGATGTCAAGTCATTTGTAACCTTTAGGAAACTCAACCTTATTGTCAAATTCAAATTCAAATTCAAAATCATTTATTGCGTGTCACATTTCGTTTACATTAGATGGAACTTGTCGTGGAATGTCAGATTGACTTTGGACCTAAGGTGGGTACCAAATTAAATCTCGAGACTGTAACTCTTGTATTAAAATAATAAGACAGTTCAAAAGTCAAAGGTAAAATGGGATTCATTAATTTTAATGAAGATTCTGCTTGGCCGTCTGTAAAATTTATTCCATTACAATACTCCAGGGTCCAAAATCTCGGCCGTACGAAAATAACCAAAATGTGACCAAAAGAAGTCGTAAGCAAACCGAATTAACTTTTTTAGATGTTCACGACACCGGAACAGTAATTTGGGAAGTTATTTCGAAGGCGGAACTCGAGAGTAAAGTTGCGTCATATCTTGATAAAACTTCTGTAATGAGAAGACGGATGGATTGTTTTTTGTTTAAGAGCAGATATCTTTGATAAGTTTGATATTGAACTAACAATGTAGGTAACAAAACCGAGAACTAAATAAACTATACAAGTTGTCATGTAAGAATAGCATTATAAGTTGTGTTCTTCTTAACAAACTAAAAAGTAAAAAAATATACTTACAATTTAAGTATCTTCTCTCGTACAATAACCTTTTCAACTGATTAAAAAAAAATACAAGTTAGAGAGAATGAATTTGTTTAAATTATTCCTTTTGCTAATAACAACCAGATATGATGTGGTTAAAATAATGTGTTCTAAAACCGTTTTGTGAAAATCTACTTTAACAGTAGTTATTAAAAAAGAACAACTTAAGGCCAATCATAACATATAAAAAGTTGAATTCACCACTCTAAGAAGCTAGCAAAGTGTCTTAACTAAATTACGGGATAAAATGTTTTTAGATCCACTATATTGTACAAAGTTCGTGTACCAAGCGCTCTTAGTTTCTCATAAGAAAGAGAAGATAGTACCCTGTGTAGAGATAACAACATAAAGTCGGCCAAATGGACCGAGCTAATGGTACCAAAGGTAACTTTAACTTCGTGTTTTAGTATAAGGCAGGGAGTGCCAGTTTGCTTACATTGTCGTACGGTAGAGGAAGGATATTTATTTTCATCGGAGTAAACAATGTTTTTTTCAGTTTTACTAACGGCCATCTTGCTTTTATATTGTAACAAGGTGTTGCTTACGACTCCGTGGAGTACCTATGTCCTCGGGGTTCAAACCTATCCATACAAAATTTGTTACAGATCAATTCAGTGGTTAAGCCGACAAGACAGGGAAGAAATTTTGAAATGTCATACCATTAACATGTGAGTACGATATCGAAGAATAAAGTAGAATAAAGCCCTGGGAATCGCTTGTGACGCACTGGTTTTTAACAATCTAAGGGAAGAGGGAAAATACATACGTCAATATTCAAGACCCTGTAAAGTTAACGGGTTACCGTTGTTTCGGCGGAATATGTTTGTCAAATGTATCGTTTCCCAACCGTTTAATTTTCCGACCCGCTTTGTTTTCTGTAACCGTAAATATTTCAGGATTTTATAAAAACTAACCTAATCTAACCTATAGAAGATGGTACTAAAATAAATCCTGAAATATTTACAGTTACATTTTTAAAAAATGGGTTGGCAAGTGTAACGCTTGGGAAACGATACATTTGGCAAACATAGGTACCTATTTTTTCCAAACGGCAGGCTCCCAAACTCAACATTAACTAGACACATGACGTAACAGCGGACAAAACCTTTTTGAGGCCACTTTTAACCAAACCCACTGGCATAACTGTGACTCACTGCAACCCAACCAACCCCGCGTCATAACTCACACCCCCGTGGTTAAATAATAAATACCCTCGTATACCCGTATCAGTTACTGAAGTCCAGCCATCCTTGAAACAACACGGGTATAATTTATACAGCGGGTTGCAAAACAATGAGCACAATAAAAGGGAGAGTTTATAGGCATTTTCACTAAAACGTGTACCTCATATAGACTGAAATTAAAAAAAAAAACTTACGACGAAGACTATAGCATTCCATTTTGCGACAAAAAGTATTCTTAAAATTATAAGGTTAACTTTTGTCACACAGCTAATTGTTTTTACACGTTTCATCACTTTTTGAATTCGACCCTAATTTGACTTAGTAAATAAGTTTTCGAAAGTATTGGTACGCTAGAGATGATATTTTCTACCATAAATAAATTTAACCGTATCTGTGGAATAAAAGCAACTTAAACCGACGTACGTTCATGAAGAGGTTGATGAATGTAGAGGAACCGAACATTGTATGTTTAGACCTGGGCACCTGGTCTTCTATAGTCTCTGGCTACCCCATTGGGAGACAGACGTGAAGGCATGTATGTATGTTGCAATAATTGTGTATATGTAGAAACCAATACTTTGGCTTGCAAAATAAAAACTGTAGCGCCACAACAAACCCAGCAAATTTTCTATGAACCTTCCATCTTTCATGAATGTCCACAGTTTATCATGGTGACCTAGGCTGCCGAAAATAGGCTGAAACTGTGTTTAGTCTCTAGGCCTCAAAGAGCTCTCGGCTTTAATGAGTGTCGGGGGAGCCCCTGGCGGACAGAGCACAAAATATTCACCTCCGCAACGGTGTCAAGCTTTAAACACTATGATGAGGCTGTAACTACACTTTTTATGCAACATTTAGTTTTATAAAATTAAAAAAATTAAGAGGACTGAAGCAACGCTTTAATGCCGTAGGTGTCAAAAAAAATCCATACAAATTTTGCTTAGGGCGATAACGTTTCTCACTCCCCAAAATCAAGTCCGATTCTCATCATTTTTGAACATGACATGTTGTAGACATTATGAAGATTTAGGTCTATACGTTTTCCAAAAGAAACAAATGGAAACGTAAAAACCTAGTTTTTCATAATTACTACAAGATCGTGGAAATCAGAATTTTAGGGTTTAGGGTGTAAGAAACGTTACCGCATTTTTAGGAAATTTTCATCTTAACAATCCTCTTACCGCGAATTTTCTGTTCGTTTTAGTCCCTTCTTATTATTTCCCAGACGCATATATTCCGATGCATATTTCTGCCCTCATAAGCCAGCAGTATCCCAAATTCAATCACCAAAGCAATTTTAATTATTTCATCTCAGTAACAAGGTTGATATTACTAAAGGGGTTTTATCTCAGATACTGCCTATTGGCTTAGGAGGGCAGATTTTTCCTCACACACTCACTCCAACGAAGCGCTACGCGCTACGCCGTAGCCGATGCCAGCGTTTATCCGCTTTGTAACGGAAACTGCCTACGAACAAAGAACCCGACTAGCTAGTTTCTGGCGCTGAATGTGCTATTTCGTCGGTGATACTGCAAAACCGCGTAACCAACAAATTTATAACAGAGAAAAATGAACCTTAACAAGTTACAAAAAAAGGTGCATTTTACTCCTCATTAAAAATGTTACTTCCGCAGTATTACAGTTTCACCGACGATTTGTAAAAATTAGGTCGAAATAGGTGAGTAGACTAGGTGCGTTATGTTAATTTGGCAGCAAGCCCAATGGACAGTGTTGCTAGATTCAGTGGGTTTCCCTAAAACCTCGGGGTTTTTCAGGTCGTTGAATTTTTTGAGGTTTCTCACGAAATATATCTAGTGGATTTCCTAAAGGTTTCTCACAATTACCAATCGTATTTTTTTTTTTGTATAATCAGATTTTGCGAAATGTGTTAAGTTCCATGTACCAAATTGGTACTACCAATATTACCCTAAGACCGCATAAAATGTTAATATCAATTTAGTTATTGCATTAACTGACTAATATTATGTAGATTGTATGTATAATCATAATATTTTAGATAAAACAAATTTAGATAAATCGTGAGTGGTTTTTTATAAGAAACTAGGGGTTGCTTAAATAGCTACATCTAGAGTGGAATGTGAAAAAAATCTGGCAACACTGCCAAAGAGCCAAAGCAACCTGAAATAGGAGCGCGTAAACGGAGCCCCGTGGACGCCGTAAAATTAATTTATAGAATGGGGAAAAATAGGAGGAAACGCGTCAGGGGAAAAACACGACTGGATTTTTTATTATTGCGCCGACGCAATACGTTTAGCCAATGCAACTAGCCTGGGTTCCACTCCTGGAATGGGCAATAATTAGAGTGAATTTGTTACTTATTCTCGAATGTTTTCAATGTCGCCGACGCAATACGTTTAGCCAATGCAACTAGCCTGGGTTCCACTCCTGGAATGGGCAATAATTAGAGTGAATTTGTTACTTATTCTCGAATGTTTTCAATGTCGCCGACGCAATACGTTTAGCCAATGCAACTAGCCTGGGTTCCACTCCTGGAATGGGCAATAATTAGAGTGAATTTGTTACTTATTCTCGAATGTTTTCAATGTCGCCGATGCAATACGTTTAGCCAATGCAACTAGCCTGGGTTCCACTCCTGGAATGGGCAATAATTAGAGTGAATTTGTTACTTATTCTCGAATGTTTTCAATGTCGCCGACGCAATACGTTTAGCCAATGCAACTAGCCTGGGTTCCACTCCTGGAATGGGCAATAATTAGAGTGAATTTGTTACTTATTCTCGAATGTTTTCAATGTCGCCGACGCAATACGTTTAGCCAATGCAACTAGCCTGGGTTCCACTCCTGGAATGGGCAATAATTAGAGTGAATTTGTTACTTATTCTCGAATGTTTTCAATGTCGCCGACGCAATACGTTTAGCCAATGCAACTAGCCTGGGTTCCACTCCTGGAATGGGCAATAATTAGAGTGAATTTGTTACTTATTCTCGAATGTTTTCAATGTATTTGTCTATACAAGTAAGTTTATTGTAGTACAAGCCTAGAGCTTAGTTTGGGACTAGATCCATTTGTGAGTTAATCCTTGATATTTTATTATTTAATTGGAATGTTATCGGATTGAAGTAACTTAAAAATAAGGATTTTAGGAAATTCAAAAAATATTGATGGGAAAAATGGACACTCCATTTTGCAGCGATTATGGCGTTGTAGAGGATCTGTCTGTACCATGTTTTGATCGAATGTATTCGAGGGCAACGCTATCGTTTAACAGAAAATAATGTAATTCTTTGTTTTCCGAACTGTTTACACTAGATAAAATGTGTGTGCAATCAAGTAACAATATTGCTTAATTTTAAGAAAACGTATGGAGCGGCATGGTCGTTTACCGACCAAGCTCCTAAAAAAAAGGGGGAAAAAAGATATAACAAAAAAAGAACCCCTTGAAGGACAATCGCCAAGGCTTAAAGCAAACGCTCATGGCAATGAATATATTGCCGGCCTAAACAAACTCAATATGAATGAAAACCAATACTGCCCTCATTAAAAAAAGGGCGTTAGTCTCATAAAATCGCGACTGTATTAGTGACCTTAATTCTTAAGGCACAGGGTTCAATTTGCTTTGACCATCAAATTGAGCTTGCGTCCTTTTTATTTCGGAGGGCAGAATAGCCATTATAAACAGTCACGGAAAGTCTCCCAGTCAAACAAATCAGGGGCAGAGTTACAAAACTCGCAAGACAAAATCGAGAGTATAATATACCCTTATCCCATATTGCTCAATGTTAACAACTCAATACCGTTAACAGGGCCTCATTCTATCGAATACAACCGGTCGCTAGTAGAATGACTAGGTCGTAAAATGACTAACTCGCAAAATGACCACATCGCTTGTAGCCTACATCTCAAAATGTCCGAGTCGCAAAAGGACTACTTTCTTTGCGTAACTAGGTAGGTTAGGTTTGTTAGGTTACTTTAAATGCCCGAAGGGCAAGTTACCTAGAAATAGGAGCCCCGCCGTGCGGGGCTCCGTCGACTGTACTTAAACAGTGATAAAATGAAAAAACCACTGTGTCCATTTTGCGACTCGGACATTTTAAGATATAGGCTACAAGCGATGTGGTCATTTTGCGAGTCAGTCATTTTACGATCCCGTCATTCTACTAGTGACCCAATACAACAATATTGCTTTTGACGTGTGATAGTATTGTTTTAACTCGCCCGCCATTACTGTCATGTAAATATGAGCTATCATACATACATTAAATCACGCCTGTTTCCCAGAGGGGTAGGCAGAGACCACTTCTTTCCACTTGCTACGATCTTGACAAATTTCTTTCGCTTCTTCCACATTCATACATCGAGTCATGCACGCACGTCGGTTTCGGGTACTTAAGGGTATTTGAGCTATCAAAGGTTGCCGATACGATAACAGGTCAAAGACATGGTTTTTACCGTCTAAAATCTCGGCCAATGACGGCTGAGTATAAAACAATATCAAAACACGTCAAAAGCAATATGGTTTTACCAAGTTGAAAAAGGATCTGGCCTGAGATTCTACTCGGTAAATAGGAGATTGTGTCACAAGGGAGCAAAATTATATATTATATTTACGACGAGGGTGTACATTGGATCCTGAACGAAGCGAAGGATTCTAAAATAGACTACGACAACACGTCAAAAACAATAAGCTTCCACGTTGTAAAATCTCGGCCCAGAAGGTTAGCATTCCAAACATACAAAGACAGCTACACCATCGTACCAAAATCTCACACAGAGGAATAAAATCTAAAAAAAGAAAAGGAAAAGGGCACTCAACAACGACTGAAGAAGGTCGGAAAGGCAATCATTTACATCCGGCCCGAGGTATACTTGTCACTTAGGGGACGTACAATGTCACACGAACTGAAAAGAGTGTAAATTTCTCCAAAATTTATGCGACAGCGTTGTTTTGTTGTACGAGGAAAAACGAGCCTTTTTGAAAAGGATAGCGAAAGCAAAAATGATTCTCTAATTTCACGTTAACCTACCGCCAAACAGCAGTGTTCGCATTGTTGTGTTCCGGTTTGGGGATAAGACAGCCGGTGAAATGACTAGCATAGAGGCATTCCATCTTAGTCCTCAGGGTTGGCAACGCATTTGCAGTCTTAGGATTGCATTGCAGTCTTGTGATTGCGAATGTCTATGGGTCACAGTTTCCACTTACCATCAGGTGGCCTGTGTGCTCGTTTGTCTTCTCTATGACATTAAAAAAAAAACGTAAAAAAGACGAACATAAAAGAGTTTTGTAATATGAAGTTAATAAAGTGATAGAAAAAATATCGGTTACAACAGTTACCGGCGGCGAAAAGTTATAATCTGTTTTACTCACGAAGCGGATCACCACGCGGGATGTGTTTATCCAAAAGACGTGGTTTTACGTTAGATTGGATAACACTTTACGTGAGTCACAAAGTGGCTTCTCTTTATATCAAAATGAAAAAGTTTATTGGTTATAAAATAAGGTTAATAATTTTTTCAAGGTTGGAACTTAGTAGGATGTACAGTCAATGAGCACTTGGATGGTACTTCGAGTTTGTATTTCTCTCTCACTCGCTCTTAATAAGGTACTTCAGGTTTGTACTAAGAGAGACAAGTACGAACCTGAAGTACCTTCTAAGAACTATCGCAATGTGTTCTTGTGTCAAGAGATCCCGCTCTCCCAACAATTATTTGTAATATTACATTCAATAAATCTTTAAATAGGTTTCTCTTTATATGTTTACTAGCTATTGCGCGCGACTCCGTCCACGCAGAAAAATAAAACAAAGCCTATGTCACTCAGGTTGAATGTAGCTTTCCAATGGTGAAAGAATTTTTGAAATCGGCACAGTAGTTTTTGAGTTTATTCATTACAAACATACACACACAAAAATACAAATCTTTCCTCTTTATGATATACTAGCGACCCGCCCTCGCTTCGCTTCGGTTTATTTGAGTTTTCTATAACACACGTACAGTAAGCTTCATAAGTGCATGGACAGATTGCAAACAAATTCCTATGAGGCAAAACATTACGCCATCTATCTGGTCATACTGTAAGCTGAGTTATCTATAATTTACACTAGTTCAGTAATATTCTACTAGATGGCGTTGAATTACCTTAAATATGAAAAACTTAATTTCCGCTTACCGCAGATTAAGTAAGCACGACACGTTCCTATACTTTATTATTATTTAGTGACAGCCAATGTTCCGAATGTTCCGATTGTTTCGAATCTCCAATCCAATCTTATTACAAATTTCAAATACAAAAACATTCATCACAGATGTAATTGTATCGATTGGGTTCGAACCCGCGAACACGGGGACTGCGAGTGATCCCTTATGCCACTCGACCGTCGAACGTTTAATTATATCTTCGAAATTAAGTATATCTTTGCTTACTTATACGGCTTATTTCCCAACAAATATATTTATATTAACACTTAGGGTAGTCTGAAGATTAATAAATACCTGTTAGGATTTCACAAAGACTCCTGCTCGTTCTTTCGTTCGCTGCTTCTTTGTTTCCTCTTTGGTAAATATTCACTGTTGTTAGATCATTCGATTATAATGAGTTCTCGTTGTAATATTGACATGGTCAAGAGAGCACAAATAATTGCTTTCTACAATGAAGGCAAAAATGTGTCGGATATTGCTCGAGATACCGGTGTAAACGTAAGTAACTAGTTTTTTTTGTATTGTCATGTTTATTTCTCAAAAGATTTACAAAATCACTTCCTTAGAAAACAATATTGTTATCTTTAGGAGTAGAGGCCAGTTACACTAAACTTTGTTCATTCTTTGGTTATCGATAGGATTATTGTTCAGGATAAAATCTCCCTAATAAACATTTGGTCTTAGAAATAAAAAAGATCGTAAAATTTAACATTAATTATAGCGAGTGATTTTTTAACTGGTTCGATTCCCGGGTGAGACAAGAATAATTTTGAAAAATATTTTTTTTCCTCTTTTTATATTTATACACCCAGCAGAAGCCATAATGATGTGTTTAATAATATGTCTTGTATAATAAAAATTACTAATTTCTAATAAATTACTTACTATTATGTATTCAAATGTTTGATTTTTGCTACAGCGGAAAACGGTTGTTTTATGGGTACGAAGATACCAAGAGGAGGGAACTTTACTCCAACGTCAAAGATCGGGTCGACCACGTCTCATAGACACACCGCAGCGTCAAGCCATGGTACGCGAGTATGAGGAAAATGGTTTCATACCGACGAACCATTACGCCGGCTTATTCGGTACGAGTGCGGGCACTGTTCGTCGTGCTCTTCATGGCGAGGGTTTGCATTATCGGAGGCATGCCGTCAAACCTTTACTTACGGAGAATCATAAAAGAGCACGGTTGGAGTTCGCTACACAGTACTTGAATTTCGACTGGAATGGTGCAATCTTTACCGATGAAAAAACTTTTAAATCAAGCCAACATGGTCGTTTAAGTTTGTGGCGTCGGAATAATACGCGATACGATAGCGGACACGTAGTGCCCAATATGGAATCTGGTCGTATAACAGTGAACATGTGGGGGTGGATGAGTTCAGCCGATCCATGTGAGCTAGTCAGGATACCTAGTCGAGCGAATAGCGCAAACTATGTGGAAGTGCTGGAACAGACCATGTTGCCTACAGTACGAACCGTATATCCGGAAGAAGAAACGCCGCTGATTACATTCGTGCAGGATAACTGTCCGGTGCATCGTTCGCGTATCGTGCGGGAGTGGTTTGGCCAGCACAACAACATCAGCGTTATTCCTTGGCCTAGCAGATCGCCGGATTTGAATCCCATAGAAAATTTATGGGGGATTATTGTCCAACGCTGGGAAAACCAGAATGAGCGAACTCCAGAAGCGTTGGAGGCTCACTGTTTAAAAATATGGGACAGTATAAGGGGTTCAAATCTGTGCAAGAATCTCGTCGACTCAATGCGCTTCCGCTTGCAAGCTGTCATCGACCAGAACGGAGGTTATACTCGTTACTAAATTGAGTTTGAGGTTTAAATATCGTTCATTGAATACAAGACAGACACATTCCAAAATGAGTCAGTGTTGGATTTTAAAATTAGAAGCGGTTCATATAAGATTTTCAATGCAAGAGCAAATTATTTTGGAATGTGTCCGTTTTGTATTCAATGAGCGATATGTAATTTTTGATAAAACGCAATATGTGTAATAGAATTGAATGTTAGTGAATATGTTTACGTTATTTTAGTTTAAGCGCGCTGCACAGCATGTTTGTATGCCGAGAAGCATAAAGGGACATAATTTCATAACTGTATTAAAGATCTATATGTATAAACCTATACTGGACAAACAAATAAATGATTTATGATTTGAAAATGGAGACGGGGTTACACCTAATTTAACTCAATATTTAAAACAAAACCTAAACCCATTTTTTTTCTATATCTTTGTGATTATTAATTTTTACCTTATTTTATATACTTAAGGTCAAACCAAATACACTAGCGTACTCTTAGCTATTCGTACTTTCAATAATTGATAACTAAGGTAAGTGATAAAAACTGCAATGTAAAACATACCAGCACCTAAGCGTATAACCTTTATGGCAACCCGGTCTCCAGTTTCACATTATACTTACCACTATATGTTACTTTGGTAAAGCTTCAATCCACTTTCCGATTTCGGAAACGAATACTTAAGCTATTACCTCAATACGGTTGGTGGTTGTTTTATTGTTAAAAACTTACGGTGTTATTAACAAACATGTCGTTGAACATGTGTTTATCAAATGTCAGTTCATAGAAATCTGTCATTTAAGACGTGTCTGAAGTGTCTAACTTTTTTGTAATAAGTGATAGTTAACACCGTTAATATCGTTAACAGAATATTGATTTTGACAATTCGTCTTAACTTTTTTTTCCTTCTTGCATATTGTTGTCAATTAAAAATGTATTAAATGTAAAGTAAGTGAACCACAATTATTTCTATAACCACCAACCATTATTCAATGCGATTACTGGTTTATTGTAAAATAAATAAATATATGTTTATCTTGAAAATCAAGTTTCATCATTTCTGGTTAAAAATAATTATTTTTTAAATAAATAAATCGTTAAATCAAACTAGAATCAATAATTTTATCCCGTAATATTAAATTGTAATAAAAAATACTTTCTTGCCCCAGTCATATTTGAACTCCCGTCCCGTGGAATCATATCGCGATTCAGGCGAGGCGCCGACCTGTTAAGCCAGCAACTCATTCAGACGAACGGTCGAATTATCGATTCAGATAGTAAGAAGTAAATAATTACATTGCTACACCTTTAAACAATAACTAAACTAGGGTCGTTAACAGCGCCATCTAGTTCAATTTTTGAGAACGTGATCTCAACGGCGCACACGATTATCGTCGTTAAGGTGTCCATGCACTTATGGAGCTGACCGTACATAAAACAAAATGTATTATAGATAAAAACCTTCCTCTTGAATCACTCTATCTACTAAATAAAACCGCATCAAAATCATCAAAATATGTAGTGAAGTGTAGATAATTTAACGTCCCGATTATCATACAAAAATATGGATCAAACTTGTTTTACATACTTTCCCAATACATCACCCGTCCAAAACAAAAGAACACTTGAGAATTTTAATCTATACGTAAATAAGTTCCGATTAATTAAGTACAGTCAACCAACTTGATTCCTAGGCCACTATGGACTTTGTCAACGTGACGTTGTAAACCAAATCATAGGGAGTCTCTTACGTTTTGATTGACAACGTCACTTTAACATAGTCCAAAGTGGCCTAGAAATCAAATTGGTTGACTGTACCTCTACTTAATTCATCCTCCTCCTCTACCTTTTTTAACTACTGCTGCTAACTACACAAACACACACGACACAAATACCTACAAAACCTTCTGATAAAAACCACAATCTGAACCAATTTACGTTTTTCCATTATATTATAAGCCGAGTAAAACCTCTCGTTGATCTAATAATATATTTGCGGCTTCTGAAGATAAGTCAGATTTGTGTAAGAAATATTAAAGACTCTCGAATTGAGTTTTTCTTAGAAATCCGAATATTCAAATATAGAAAAGTCTACTGATAATATTGGGATAGAATTCTCTTAAGTTCTTTAGTATTTTCATTTTAAGATTGTGAACAATGGTCAAACACATGTTAGTCGTAGGTATTATTTTATGATAGGCCATAAAAAAAATTAACGATTACATACATAGGTACCTACACATACATACCTTCACGCCTGTTATCCCAGAGTGGTGTAGGCAGACCTAAATAATAACCTACAACTTTAAAAACTTGTTGATAATTCTGTAGCCACATTTTGCAGGCTAAGATGATTTTTTTTTTCGTTTTTTTTCAAAAAGGTACATGCTTTTATATATAATTACATGCTCGCCAAACTATACACAACTAACACAAACTATACTTGTTAAAGTTATATTAACAATGTATACTTATCACTTGTGCTGCCATCTATAGGGACGTTTATGTACCTACTTACTTTAAAAAATAAATCACTTCCTTTTGTGTCACTGAGCGTGCTGTTTGATTTATAGGTTATGGGCTTACAGTCAATAAATCGCTAGTTTTTAACAAGAATTTCGGAATAAAACGAGTGTTAAAGACATTTAGGACAGTGACGTGAAGGATTGTCGTATATTTTCGCGGTGTACATACAAGTTTGGTGAAATAGTGACCGGCGTTACAATGTCGGGTAACTACCTAGTTAATGTGCCCAAGTTGAAGGGACGCGAAAACTATAGCGAATGGTGCTTCGCAGCAGAGAATTTCCTGATCCTCGAAGGCATGAAACACTGTGTGAAGCCAGAAACAGGGGCGACAATAGGAGCTGCAGATGACGAAAAAACCAAAGCCAAATTGATTATGACAATCGACCCGTCTTTGTACGTACACGTGAAAAGTGTGAAATCATCAAAGGATTTGTGGAAGACACTACAAGAATTATTTGATGATAATGGTTTCTCAAGAAGAATTAGTTTGCTACGGAATTTAATTTCGATTCGCCTAGAAAATTGCAGCTCGATGACGTCTTATGTGACTCAAATTATCGATACTGCACAAAAATTAAGCGGAACGGGATTCGAAATAAATGATCAATGGACAGGATCGTTACTGTTAGCGGGATTGCCAGATCGATTTTCCCCAATGATCATGGCTATCGAACATTCGGGAATCGTAATATCGGCAGATTCCATCAAGACAAAACTGTTGGACATGGAGTTAGCTACGGAACAAGATGAGTGTGAAGTTAGCGGTGCATTCGCTACGAATTTAAAAGTCACAAGAAAAAAAAAGAACGCTAATTTGTCTATGGCACAAAAAAATGGTAGTAATGGTAGCACTGATCAGTCAAGCTCAAACGTCAAGTTGGTGAAATGTTATCGGTGCAAACAAGTCGGCCATTATAAAAATAAATGTCCAAATTACGATAATAACTCATCAATTTCCAGGCATAACAGTAAAATGCAATCGAATGCGTTTAGCGCCGTGTTCCTCAGTGGAAATTTCAACGTTAATGAATGGTATATTGATTCAGGCGCAAGCATACACCTAACAGCACACGAAAGTTGGGTGATTAACGCTTCGTATGAACTAGAAAAAGAAATTATAGTAGCAAACAGTGAAAAGGTGTCAGTTTTATGTACCGGCGATGTGAAAATTACGACCAAAACTGATGACTTTGATTACGATATTGTGGTAAAAGATGTGCATTGTGTTCCCAGTCTAACAACAAATCTTTTATCAGCAAGCGAACTAATTAGAAAAGGCAACAAGTTATCGTTTTCGGAAAATGGTTGCTCAGTATATAACAAGAAGAACCAGTTAGTGGCTACAGCATCATTGGTTAATGGAGTGTACAGAGTAAACTTGTGTAAACAAGTACATTTGGTTGCATCAGTTGTACCAAGTGTCGTGTGGCATCGCAGATTGGGACATATAAATAAAGACTATTTGAATCAGATGAAAAAAGCTGTACTAGGTATGTCCATTGGTGAAAAAGTGGATATAAGCAAGTCGTCGTGCCCTACATGTTGTGAAGGAAAGCAGTGTCGCTTGCCATTCAAGAGTACTGGCCAAAGAAGTGGTGCCTTGCTAGATATAGTGCACACAGATATTTGTGGACCTATGGAGAATGCGTCTTTAGGTGGGTCAAGATATTTCTTGTTGTTTGTTGACGATCACAGTCGTATGGCCTTTGTTTACTTTCTGAAACACAAAAATGAAGCTTTAAAGTATTTCAAAGAATTTAAAGCTCTAGTGGAAAATCAAACAAAGACAACAATAAAAATATTAAGAAGTGATAACGGGCTAGAGTATTGCAACAAAGAATTTGACAACTTTTTAAATAGTATTGGTGTGGTTCATCAAAAAACCAATCCTTACACGCCACAGCAAAATGGTTTGTGTGAGCGATTTAACCGTACGATAGTTGAAAAGGCGAGATGCCTGCTTTTTGATGCCAACTTAGGCAAACAATTCTGGAGTGAGGCCACCAATACGGCAGTATATCTGCAGAATCGAATTGTGGCAGCAGCTCTGGAAAATAAAACACCATATGAGATATGGACTGGCTCCAAACCAGACATTAGCCATATCAGAATTTTTGGTAGCACTGTGATGGTCCATATAGCTAAAGAAAAACGAAAGAAGTGGGACAAGAAATCAGAAAAATGTATTTTGATTGGATATCCTGAGAATATTAAAGGATATAGACTTTTTAATCCAGTAACGAGGAAGGTGTTGACTAGTAGAGATGTTATTATAATTGAGCAGGAATCAAAACCTGAGTGTCAAGTTGAAGTGCAAGGTCAGAGTTTTGATTCAGCGGGGGAACAAGCAGACATGAAAACCATGGAACCAAAACCTAGTCAAGATGACACAGAAGCCTTGGATGATACTAGTCTTATGTCAGATGAAACACTTCTTGAAGATGATGAAACCTATGTTCCCAGTGATTATGAAGATGCGAGCAGCATACCAGAGATTGGAAGAATAGACCGCACGGCCAGACCTGTGCGTGAAAGGAAGAAACCAAACTGGTACGGTTTTTCAAACTTGTGCTTAGGTATTGAGACTTATGATGACGCAGCTGGCTTGTCTCTGCATGAAGCTTTAAATGGACCAGAGAAGGAGCAGTGGAAGGACGCTATGAATGAAGAGTTACAAAGTTTCAAAGACAATGATGCATGGGAGTTGAATGATGCTCCTCAAGATGGTAGAGTTGTACAGTGCAAGTGGGTGCTTCGCAAGAAATATGATAGTGAGAATTACGTTCGATTTCGTGCGCGTTTAGTAGCCAAAGGTTTTTCGCAGATTAAAGGTGTAGACTATACGGACACATTTTCGCCTGTAGTGAGACATACTACTCTGAGGTTATTATTTGCATTGTCTGTTCAACTAGGTCTTGATATAACGCATCTTGATGTAACAACTGCTTTCCTGAACGGAACTCTTGAGGAAAATATTTATATGCAGATACCAGAGGGTTATTCTGAAATAAAACAAATTGGCAGAGTTCTTAAATTAAAGAAGGCGATATATGGCCTTAAACAATCCTCAAGAGCGTGGTACAAGAAAGTAGATGAATGTTTATTGAAAGTTGGCTATGTTAGGTCTAAAATAGAACCATGTATGTATTTAAAAAATAAGGAAAATTTGAGAACTATTGTCACCTTGTATGTCGATGACTTCTTTATTTTTTCTAATGATGGTAAAGAGACCAAATATTTAAAAGATATTTTAGCTAATCAATTTAAAATTAAAGACTTGGGTGAAATTAAAAAATGTCTTGGTGTTAATGTAACTATTAATAAAGCAGAGAAATCAATATCATTAAGTCAAAGGGATTATATTGATCAACTGTTGCAAAAATTTAATATGAGTCAGTGCAAAACAGTTCAGACTCCAATGGAGACAAAGTTACAGGTATCCAAAGATGAGAGTTTTGTAGGTAAATTTCCTTATCAGCAAATAATAGGTTGTCTCATGTATTTGGCTGTGCTCACTAGGCCTGACATTGCATTTACAGTAGGGTTTTTAAGTCAATTTAACAATTGTCATACTAAAGAACATTGTTCATATGTTAAACGAATATTAAGATATTTAAAAAAAACAAAACATTATGGCTTAAAGTATACTGTTAATGGGAGATCAACCTTAGAAGGATTTGTTGATGCTGACTGGGGTGCTAACGTTATTGACAGAAGGTCATACACAGGTTTTTGTTTTACATTATCTGGCTGTGTAATTTCGTGGGAGGTAAAGAAACAGAAAACTGTTGCTCTTTCTAGTAGTGAAGCGGAATACATGGCATTGACCGAGGCTTGCAAAGAATCTGTTTATTTAAGAAATTTACAGTTTGAGATAACAAGTAAAATGTACACTATTGACCTTTTTAATGATAATCAGAGTGCATTAAAGTTGACTGCAAATCCAGTTTTTCACAAAAGAACCAAACACATAGATATTAGATATCACTTTTGTAGAGATTGTGTAAGTAATGGAATTGTAAAAGTGAAGTATTTGCCTACAGCTGAAATGCCCGCTGACCTTTTAACTAAGGGATTATGTACTGCTAAACATTATTATTTTTTGAATAAATTAGGTGTTCAACATGTTTAAAGAAGATAAAATTGTTTATGTGTACAAGTGTGTGAACACATTGTTAGATATAGTGGGGGTGTTAAAGTTATATTAACAATGTATACTTATCACTTGTGCTGCCATCTATAGGGACGTTTATGTACCTACTTACTTTAAAAAATAAATCACTTCCTTTTGTGTCACTGAGCGTGCTGTTTGATTTATAATACTATATGTTATATGTTTTATTTTTTTAAATCCTGTTAAACCTTACGCCTAATTTCACGGACTATACATCATTGGACATATTATTATTCATATATTGCTTTTAACTCGTGTCGGTAACAATAGTTAGAATAAAGCCCCTGATTCGAAGTTCAACAGCTGTCAAAATGTATTGACTGACAAACAAAATTGTTCGGCAAAATGCTACAAATTCATCGAGATTAGGTATGTAAGACTGTTAAATGAAAATGCTGCAAATAACTTTCGGAAATATAAGAACAAAGTATCCAGTGAAACATGCATCATATGTAATCTGATTGACCCTAAAAGCCACAGCAAAAAAAAGGCGTTGACCAGTAAACCCTTTTCTCCTCAACGTTCAATTTACCCAGCTAACGAAGTAATGCTTTAGCTAAACAAGTTTTAAAAGCCATTCGCTCTAACGCCTAGGCAATTTAGCCAGTTAGCTATTTCAAGCCAGGTCTTAATTGAATTAAGTGACAACGGGAGAGCTCTTTAGCTCCAGACCAATTACGAATTCTGAACAGGTTACGTGAAACAAGTGACGGTTTCATTAAAGAACATAAAGTTAATTTTTCAACGAGTTCACTGTCTGTAAGGTTGGCAGCTTCATTTTGTTTACTTGTGGCGCCGAAAATAGACTAAGGACTTATATAATATAAGGCTACCTAAGTTAATAAAGCGGTAAGAACTGTTAGAATATTTGGCGAGTTCTCAATATTCCGACAATGTTACAATTGTCAACTTAAGCCTGCGGATAGGTTGACTGTTCAGGATAACCGTATCGATCTACCCTCTTTCTTGTTCATTGTCTTTCACTACGTACGTAGCATAGTTTAAATTGATAAGTAGTTCGTCTCTGGCCTTCTACAAGTTTCTGTTACCTATTGCCGCTCGGGCGCTAGAGTTGCGTCGGTGAACGTCGCGGCGACAGCGCGACCCGACTAAGCCGGCTTGGTGCGTCCTATTGGTTAGTTTGTGGTAGCGCGCGGCACGCTTACACGTAAGCCGCGCGGTATACTTTTGTTCGAAGACGACCTACTGTTTATACTGTGGTAGTAGTGCCAGCAACGAGTAGAATATTGTAATATTACAGTTGACTTTGACTTTGACTTTAAAGAAGTGTACTGTAAAGTTAGTTCACATATTTTTTATGCTTTCACACAACACGTAATCCCCATTTTTTCAGCATTATAAAACAAACCTAAAATTCTTCAATGACAAACAAATACGTATCAAATTAAGTATATATCATATAACTTTTTACACATTCCGATTCGTATAAGTGACAAAATATCAGATGTCATTCACATATTGAAATTGACGCTCGCACTTTTCTCACTTTCTGATTTGATTGATCTCGCCTAAAAAAATGGCGCCCAGCGTGGTGTTATAAAAAGCCCATAAATTTATATCGATACACGCGATATCCATTAGATAAAAGCAACGAACCTCGTCATTGAAGGAAAAATATAAAAGAGAGACGTAAATTACGAAATGAGTTTGCATGAATGTTTCATCATTATTTTCATTTCATTGCGTAGTTACAGTTCGTCACAGAGACAAATGAAAACGTAACAAAGACACATTATCTAGGCATACGAAGAACATTCATACACATACATACATAAACTCACGCCTTTATTCCCAGAGTAGGGTAGGCAGAGCTACAGAATTTCCAACAACTCTAAAAACTTTTTGATAATTCTGTAACCACATTTTGCACACTTAGGCGAAGATGTTTACCAGTGTATTAGTGACAGGTTGCAAGCCCATCGCCTAACAGTACTACACGCCTACACGCCTTTATTACCTTAGTCGGCTTTTAACATTCATACATTGAAATAAAATAAAATAATAAAAGGAACTTTTACAAATTAAATACTAAATGTAGTAGATGAAGAGACAATGGAGAAGAATCACGGAGCTATGACTAAAATAACACCATAACATAGAAGGTAGAGATAAATTTAATGTTTTAATCAAGTTTAAAGGTAAGATAAAGGTTTACTAATGGCATAAACATTTTATAAATGGACAAAGTTAATCAAACCCAACAGGAGGAAAATGGGGAAGACGATAACAGACTCCAGGAATTACGATGGAATGGTAAGTGTTATTACAAAATTTAATAGGGGAGTTGAGGGACGCAAACATGGAATAATTTTATTTTGGGATAATCTTTAATCAACAAATTTAATTTAATATTAAGTAGGCTGTGATAGAGGCTGGGGATAAGTGGAGAGAGTTTGTAAACAAGGACTGTTAGTATCTAGTTAAGAAATGAAAAGATGCTAAAAGTGATGATTAAAACAGACTACGGGTTGAAAATTGCTGCCCTTTTTATTTTAACTCTCACATCGTGTAAATTATCATTAAGCTTGATGTGCAAACCCTTTTCGTCCGATGCAAAATATAAATCAACGCTCTAATCTAACAAAAGATTTCAGAAATTGATAGAATGCTTCATACGTTTTTATTGGAAGCCAAAATGAATATGTTTACGCATCTGTATTTTCCACTTCTTATGATCCTATCCTACTTAAATACAAAACTGACACATTCCAAAATCAGTCAGTGTTACATTTAAAATCAGAAGCCGTCCGTATAAAATGTTATATGCAACAGTAAACAATTTTGAAATGTGTCAGTTTTGCATATTAATATTCCTAAAACTAGGTTTCCTACGTAATTTTGTCATCATCCCCAAAACGGACGAGAAGATGTAAACCCATCCACATTAAACAAAAACATGAACAATTTGTGCTTGCAAATAATTTCAAAATTAGGTCAAACTCAGAGCCTGTCCCCCAATTTATGTCGCTCTAAATTTTCATAAAAGTACGTGCGTTGCTATGCATGGATTATCTGATGAGATATATGCGAACACGATTGGAATATCAATAAAACCAACGTTTGCATTGTTTTGTGTATAATACTTTCGAGCAAGGTAAAATTTTGTTTTTGCAAATACACATACAATATGAGTTACCTTACCTTACGTAATTAACTAAATACTATGTGTGACGTCAAACAGTTTTCCATTAACATAGCTCTTACTTAACTAGCTTTACGTCAATCCGTATGCTGAAATTAGGGAATGCAATTAAAACCGTTTTTGTATGAAATTAACCGGTTATAACCGGTTATTTGCATTTCCTAGCTGAAATATAAATCTATACTAATATTATAAAGCTGAAGAGTTTGTTTGTTTGTTTGTTTGTTTGCTTGAACGCGCTAATCTCCGGAACTACTGGTCCGATTTGAAAAATTATTTCAGTGTTAAATAGCCCATTTATCGAGGAAGGCTATAGGCTGAAGCGTAGCGAGGGCGGGTCGCTAGTCTTGAATAATTTCTGTGTTTTTACTGTTTAAATTTCTAAGGAAAAAAGTCAAACAGGCGAACTCTCAAAAATAATCGTTCAGTTTTTACCTAAGCTCGGTAAACTATAATCATATCGCATGTGTTCGTATCTTTGATAAACGTTTATGGGTCAATCAACTTTTCTTTGTAGCTCGTTGCCATGGTTACGTCTCCTGAGTCACTCTTTAAAACTGTGATTTCAAAGAATATAAGTCCACTAAAAATCTGTTTTATTGGCAATTCCAAACCCATTCTTTTATGGGCTTTCTCCTGAGTGTGCTAGAAGTATATATTATAGCATTTTTTCTAAGAAACTCTAACACTGTTGTCTCCTGGGTTACGGGACAGAATAACAACAACAAAAAGTTGATCCACCCTTATTCATTATCCTTATCATTGCTAATACTATAAATGCAAAAGTGTCTTTGTTTGTTTGTTCATTGATCGACGCCTCAACCGATCAGTTTGAAATTTAATACAAGCACTATCATCCAAATGGAACCCTAACCCACCCCAGAACTGTGTCATAGTGACGTTATGATTCAAGTCGTAAGCGTCAAACAAATTGTCTTATAATGTCACTGCGACACCGTTCTATGGCGGGTCAAGGGTTCCATTGGGCTGATAGTATATTTCAAAAACCCGAAAACTGTTTAAGATTCTTTATATCCCGAGAAATCGCTGCCAGCAAATCTAAAATTAACTCAAGCAAGCTACACTTTGGAAATAAACGGAATTCCTCTATGAACAGAGCTTATTTACACGACGCATCTATATGTATGTGTAGATATTATCTACACACCTGCCTCGCAATGGGGTAGGCAGAGATTACGGAACGCCAGGTGCGCTTCGCTTCCTCTACATTCAACAACCGCTTAATGCACGCACGCACGTTGCATCGGTTTCGGGTGCTTTTAATTTACAGAGACCTATGCCTCACTTTAAGTTAACCAGAGATGTTCAGCCCACTCAACACAAGAGATATAGATACAAGTGCATTAGTTTGAAGGACTTTCATGAAAGAGTTATTAGAAAATACCTATACCTATAACCCGTCTAGAAAATACCTAAACAACCTTTATAACCCGATTTAATAAAGAAACGTAACCCCGTTGAATAGAAATAATCTTACCGGGTTATTTTTATCCACAGCTGTCTGTACAGTCACGAGATTTAATTTGGTACCCACCTTAGGTCCAAAGTCAATCTGACATTCTACAACAATACGGTTTAGTTTCCTAAAAATTACAAATGTCTTGACCTCTGTAATGACATTGACAACTTTAAGCATATTTTTCTTCAAGCAAATAAAGTAGGTAAAAACATGTTATAAAGAAATTATATTAAACCTTTACACTGCTTATACTATAATAATTGTACACAACTTTTTGTATCGGATCAGATAGCTTTTCTCATTCTATTTTAAATTCTATTACATTCAGATTACAAAACTAATATGACACAAGCGACTCGAAATAATCGCCATAATCAAAGCATAATTAGTAGTTCGTCTTCAAACAAAGGTATATCACGCGGCTTGCATGTGTGCGTGACTCGACCGTACGCGCCGCGAGCCACCACAAGCAAACTCAACAGGACGCACCAAGCCGGTTTAGTCAGGGCCGCATCGTCGCCGCATTTGGTTGCGTGCGTATTAAGGTATCGAGCAAAGCGCGGCAATAGGTAACAGAAACAGAAGAAACAGAAAGGGCCGGAGACGAACAAATCTTGGCCACATTCCTCGATTTTCATACAAAATAAGCTCAATATAGTTCTTAGCTACAAATGCATTAAACTAAAGGTTATTTAACATGGATACGAGGTCGGGTAATCCATATACATGGCTCAAATGGGATGAGATGAGATATTAGACGCAATGGAGCGTGAATGATGAATAGGAAGGTTGGATGGATAGTAAATTGCTTCGGTTGTTTGGCTAACGCGATGAAAGGGATCTAGTAGTATTTGTGGAATTACAAGAAATATATAGTTGATTGTCTACGCTAATATTATAAAGAGGAAAGATTTGATTGTTTCTTTGTTTGAATTCGAAACTACTGGACCGATTTGAAAAATTCCTTCACCAATAGAACCCTACATTATCCCTGATGAACATAAGCTATGTTTTATTATTCTGATGGAGTGACAGGAAACAGCTATATTGAATAATCTAAAGCTGCACGTAGGAACATACATAATCTTAATATTATTAATTGTAATTTATCATTAATCTTTTGTTTTTATTTTATTCTATACATAGGCAAAGTGCCTCCGTTTTTGTCGCCAAGAGACAGATTTCTATTTAATTTCGTTTGTGATATTTAATTACTCATAGATTCATATTACATCCTCTCACTCCTTAGCATTTATTGTATCATCTGATCGGCCTTCGTTATTTTCTCTCTCAACATTTTATTTTACGTCCTATATTTAAAAAAAACCAGCGCTGGTAATGTTATTGAAAATTGAAATAACCACCTTTTATTTAACGCTAAAAGTATATATTCCAAGACTCGCCTACATTATATTCATTTCATTACAAAGGCGAGCGAGGGTCACGAATAATTGGGTCATAGCGATCACAAAGGGATGAAATATCGGTTCCAATTTCCGATTCGCTATCTTTCTCTCACGGCAAATTGTGTCACATCTATATCAAATGGGGATATCTTGTCTCCATTTATTCTACCCAATCCATCAATATCAACTTCATTATCTAAATATATAAAACAGTACCGTGACTGAATGACTGACTGACAGACAACGCACTTTTAATAGGGCATGCTATTTAACCGGTTATAAGACAGTTTTGTATGAAAATAACCGGTTAAAACCAGTTATAACCGGATATTTACATTCCCTAACTTTTAACCACTGAACCTAGGAACTTCTAATTTGGAGAGAATATTGCACGATACGTCTTGCGGTACGCCACTAGAGAACTCTAAAACTACGGACACTTATGAAATAAATTTGCCTAAAACCACGAGCACTGGCCAGGCACAGAGAAGAGCCAAGACAGACGTGATAAAAAAAACTGTGTCAAATTTAAAACGTTCCAACATTTAAAACAATATCCTTAATTAAGTAAACTTATATCACAAATCCAAACGTTCACACAAATCAAAGAGACGGAATATATTACAGAGTTAATAAAGAATAAAAGCATGAAGCTTATCAAAATGGGGTCAAATAAAACCGCTATATCTCGACCCAAAGCTACTAAATTAACCCTTCCCAGAAGGGTTCAGATTAAAATGAACAATACAATCGAAACGCCGAGAGGGTCAAAGAAAGCTAAATTACTTTTGGACTGAATAATAACTCATTTCAAGTGAAAAGAGTAAGAAGTATAAACGCCAGGGAAACTTGAATAGCTTTCCGGTGGGAACTTATTGCGTGAAGTCACTTAAAAAATTAATTGAAGTTTTATTTTGGTTAAAAGGAGTAGATGGCATAAGATATGGCTCGATAATTGTTGGATTTATAGACCCGACTTGGCCAACAAGTGCGACTGCAAAAATAATAATTGCGCATACCTAAATACAATCTTTAGGTATATTTATTTATAGATAATTATGTATTAGTATTATATATGACTTATATATTTACTGAAGAACGTATTAGGCATTAGATCCGCCATTTGTACTTATTTTTGTGCAATTTAACCGGTTATAAACCGTTATTGTATAAAAATAACCGGTTATAACCGGATATTTGCATTCCCTAATATCTATGTACTCGTATGTAAGTAAGAATAAAGATAGGTGTCATGTGATTTTATGACCTGTATGCGCCAATTTTGAGAGATAAGATGTCGTTAGATTTGTCTTAACGTTGCAAGTGTCAGTTTTTTTAGAACATTTCCAAAATGGCGGATAAAAATAGGACGCCGACGAAGTCGCAGGCAGAAGCTACTTTCTTATACAACTATGCAGGACCGTCTCTAGGTATTTATCCCAAGCGTCAAGCTTACCTCTAAGAACTCCGTACAGTGAAAAAGAAGTCAGTAAAAAGGTTTTGTACACTTCACATAAGCTAGGATAAGTTCTTATTGATAGAAACGTAACCACGAGAATTCGTTGCATACACAATTCCATGAATAAAAACATGCTCGTACAGTTTCTATCAAAAGATATTCATAAGTAAATATTAGGAGTCCAGTCGCGAAAGTTCTTACGAGAAAACTGAACAATGATACGACTTATCCTTGAAAGATTGGTTTCGTTTCCGTTGTCTAAGTTTACGGGATAAAATGTATCATAATGTTTTAATCTAAATGGATTACATTTATTTTTTTATGGCATACAGAAGACAAACGAACACACAGACCACTTGATGGTAAGTGAAAACTGCGACCCATAGACATTTGCATTCACAAGACTGCAATGCAATCCTAAGACTGCAAATGCGTTGCCAACCGTGAGGACTAAGATGGAATGCCTCTATGCTAGTCATTTCACCGGCTGTCTTATCCCCAAACCGGAACACAACAATGCGAACACTGCTGTTTGGCGGTAGGTTAATGGATAAGGTGGTGGTAGCTATCCGGACGGACCCTGCACAAGGTCCTACCACCCACAAAACACATACAACAACCTTCATCTAAATATATGAAGGCCTGCAAGCGTGGTTTAGGTATAACCATCCAAACATTAGCATTAAACTTTAACATTTATAATATTAGTAGAATTACATGAAGAAAACGCGGAACAAGCTCTGCTTATAAACCTTAAAATTCAAGGAAATACATGCAAAATCTCATCATAAATCCAACTTAGATTCCATTACGCAAGCCGTGATCCCACAGCAATAAACACTACATAGGAACTATGGGAGGAAGTAGGTCAGGAGTAAATATGCTTATGTAAGGTAAAGGAAGGATACAGGATGATCTATGTTTATAAAACATGTGAGGGAACATGTAAGGGTAAGAAATAGCTGTGATGGCAAACGGAGTGAATTGTTATGTGCTGTAATATTTTGTTTGGAGCAATTTGAGTGAAATGAATCGTTGAATATATGAGCGGAAATGCGACAGAATATATTACGACGTAAATATGGAAGGAAACTATGTTTATATTCATTTCAAAGGTACTATCTCCAAAGAAAATACTTAACGGTGATAACTGATTAGTTCTGTAACGTTATTGTTATTCTGACTTCTTATTTCTATTTTGATTATATTAAAATGTATGAATATTGTTGACGATTCCAATGTAATTTCTGTTACTTTTGACATATTATAACATGCAATGTATACTGTGACTTACTTTGGAAAATAAATATCATTCATTCATTCATTCATTCATTAATTCATTCATTCATTCATTCATTCATTCATTCATTCATTCATTCATTCATTCATTCATTCATTCATAAAAATGTACAATGTTACAAGAATTGACCGATCTGAACTTTGACAATCTTTAATAAAGCGAATCTAGTACGTAAAAGGTACAAGTAGGTACTTACACTATTTTATTAGGGTGTGTGGGTGAGACGGTCGGTTTAATGGTTAACATTTCTTAGTCCTCGGTGTTGCCAGCTTCAAGATTATCTTAAGATTACAAGTCTTGGTCTTGGTATTCATTCACCAATTTTTGCGGGTGGTAGGACCTTGTGCAGGGTCCGTCCGGATCGCTACCACCGTCTTATCCATTAACCTACCGCCAAACAGCAGGGTTCGCATTGTTGTGTTCCGGTTTGGGGATAAGACAGCCGGTGAAATGACTAGCATAGAGGCATTCCATCTTAGTCCTCAGGGTTGGCAACGCATTTGCAGTCTTAGGATTGCTCTGTAGTCTTGTGAATGCAAATGTCTATGGGTCACAGTTTCCACTTACCATCAGGTGGCCTGTGTGCTCGTTTGTCATCTCTATGACATAAAAAAAAAAAAAAAAAAAAAAAAAAAAACCATCAGTGGTCAGTTCAATATGCTCCATGACATACAAAATATAGAAGAAGCACAAGGAAGACAGATTGCAATTTTAATTGCATGTTACGTATTAAAATCTGTGAGCGTTCAACATAGCGAGTCAGGAAAATAAAATCAATAGGACGTTAGCAAACAGCAATGGGGTCAAGTACGTCCCAGCTCGCCGTGGGCTTGTGGGTCACAGGGTTTCCTTTCGAAACAGCGTAAACTGAATCATGAGTCTGTTTGTGATTGCGTGCAGCTGTTCGATATTTCCTTTGGGAACTATTAGATTTTTTGGGCTGTGAACTATTACTGAGCCTAATTCCTTGCCTTATAAGTATCTTTTTTTACTGACTGTAAAACCTGAGCATTCACATTACTCGGGTATCTATCGCGGTCACACTCAGGCATCTGTCAATAAGTACTATGCCAGAATGAGTGTGAAAGCGATAGAGATCCGAGTACAATTAATGTTGGTTTATTTTAATGAACAATGCACGTCAAATGCGATCGTGCTTCACGTAACAAGACAAACTCTACCTCATTGCCAGTGAAGACCATCTAAATTCCATTAAACGTACACGCTACGTACCGTAACCCTCACTAGGTTAATGGGATTCATTAGAATTCCAATTAACGCCTTCTACGCCAAACATTCCCGATTATCATATAAAATGGTCTCCTAAACGGGTCGATGGTTCTGAATGCTAAGCTAGCTGAAATTGCACGATTCGATTAAAACTGAGGAGTGTAAAAAGAAGTCCGAAGCGTGAACTATTGGATAGCCGACTGATAGTTTAGTGGAATTTTCTGGTACTCTCTCTGTAGTCTTTTTTTTATTAGAAGAAGTAAACTGACAGTTGACCGAGTCCTATTGGTGTAAGTGAACAGAAAATGTAGACATCCCCTTGTGGTTGCCTACATGTCTTCCCGTGGATGTGGTAAGATGCGACTCAGGGAATAAAGGCTTGTAATACTATTAGGCGATGGGCTTGCAACCTGTCACTAATACACTGGTAAACATCTTAACCTGATTGTGCAAAATGTTTTTAGAGAATTATCAACAAATTTTTAGAGTAGTTGGTAATTCTGTAGCTCTGCCTACCCCACTCTGGGAAAGGTGGGAGGAAAAGAATCTCTAATATTTCGGTTCTGACCAAAGAGCAAAATAAAACTGTTCCTGCTCATTTGCTGTTAATTTCGCTCGCTAATTTGTTCACACCACACCGCTCAACTCCGCTATCGTTATCTAGTCTTTCCTGACTCTTTGATTGCATTTAACGTGTTTGGCTGGAAGTCAAGCCGACCTTATCAATTTAGTCGCGACGCCATCAACTGCAGGAAGAATCAAAAAGCAAAAACACCTAGTTAATTCCAGCGATCATAACGCTCGCGAATGGATTCCACTTTGAGCGAGTGTTCATGAAAAACCTGGTTAAGCTCCATAACTAACCAGTATTTCTTGAACCTTTCCCAAGCCCTGAAATCATTACTGTATTTTTTTCAGTTGCCAAGTGTACAGGAAGCACTTAAAATCGCAAAATCTTTTCCCTCCCGAACTGAACCCTGAGCGTCTCACAGTTCCAAAACTCTCAGAGTTAGGCTATAAAAAAGGAAGTGCGTGGTTTAGCACGATTAACATCGGGGGGGTGAAGCAACCAGGGTGGGAGGACGGACGCGAATAACGGTAAATTTATTTTATGAATGTAAATTATGGCACCTAGTTAGATTACTTTTAAATAATAGCTTTTTTTAAGGAAGTACTCGTCAAAAAACGTGTATATTTTACGTACTGCACATAAAGTATTAAATATTACATACACCGTGTACTAAAATTCAATTTGGCAAGGTTGCTATTATCGTTATATTGTCATCGGGCTTCTGTGTTCAAAAAGTTCTTATTTGTTATATAATCTTATAAAATTTTAACTACATGCCATGTATCTAACATAAAAAAACACGAGCTAATAGAGAACGTATAACACGGACTAGAAACCGATGTCAAAGCATGTTCACACAAGACTCTTTCAGTTGAAGGTATTTTTAGACCGTGGAGGTGGAACCAATCATTTATTATTCATGCTTTTGTAGCCTTTGTTGAATCTGTGAAAACGAGGGAACTCAAAAGAAATAGACAGTGAAAGGTTTTGAACAACCCAGTGCTCAGGTACTTTAACCTGTATTTTCTGGTTGTATTCACAGGAAAAAAGTTCCTACTTTGTGAATTGGAATGTGCACTTGTAATAAATATATCCTCTCTTGCGATTGGCTGTCAGATTTCATATTATTTGTCAACCAATCACGGGCAAAGTATTGTTAAGTGAGATTTTAGAGTAGCAATAAAAATTGCAGAACTTGACTGCTGTCTTACTCTTGCTTTTATGTTGGAAAAAGGCAGCAAATTGTGTTTCTTGTAATATATATTGCATTTTTTCCAAGCTTTATGGTCAATCTATACCTACGTATGTCAAATCGCATAGAGTATGTGACGGCATGTGACGTCACCGCTGCATTATGCCGTTCCAGTTGTCTCTGGCATGCCGCCAGCCAGGTTACCATTGAAGAGTTATGGTGTTAGAAGCATGCCAAGAACTGCGAGGACACTGCAGTTTTATACAACTTAAAGAGGTGTAATTGGAGCATACACTACAGTTTTATCATAATGAATTTCTCTAAAAGCCAGAAAACATTAGTTTACTTTTTTTTTGTAAAAATACACCTGTACACAGTTGACACAGTTTTTTTTTCAGATTTTTAATAAATCAGCGTATTTGTCGCAAGAGTTATATTTTAAGTGCTTCTGTGGAACCTTTCTATTGAATATCTCTATTTTCCCTAAGGATAGTATGGCAAAGCAAAAAATATTGAAATACAAATGGGACCCACGAACTCTTATACGTTTCTAAATTTAGCAGGGTTTAAATATTATGCATATAACATTATTTTTGTTATTAATAGCGAATTAAACGATGTGTTGCTCTGTAACCAAAGTTTTATTTCAATAAGTTGTATTCTATGACAATAATACGCATCAACACTCTGAACCTAAGGAAACTTACCTGTAACCAAAGAAACGACATTTAACGTTTATTATTCACAGTGTTAATTCCTTAATAAATCTATCTTCAATAATCTAAACAAATTACACGACATTATATTTTCATAACCTCTCAGCTATCCACCATTGACATTGACAGCCTTGCTATATAATTCTGACAGATTATTTACTGCCAGACCGAGTCGCGGCAACATTCAAAATAAAGAAAGGTTATAACCATTTCTTTACATGCATAAAAAATATTTTTGTCAGTTTTAAAATAAAACTTAATTCCGCACTCAGAGACATTTTAGAGAAAATTTTGTCACTAAGGGACGACTTAGGCAATCGTCATTAACTGACTCAGTGCGGCCATACTTAAAACTAGCGACCCACCCTCGCTTCGCTTCGGTTTATGTGAGTATGATATACACCGTGTTTTTATTGATTTACGATAACTTTAAGGGGACGTTCTTTAGGTTAAACAAAGTTAATTTCCCGAAGACAGACATATGATAACTCGTACGGTTATAAAGATATTCAATTATTAAAATTAATCAGTTAATCACGTTAAACTAATGTAAAAGGCTCTTAATTGATACCTAACAATTTTCTTTTAATTACCTATTATGAGTAAAGAGTTTTCAATTGTTAGGTTTATAGGTACAACACGAAGGTTAAAGAAAATAGGTATCTTATGTTACGTATACGAGTATTCACATGACATTAAATTGAATGAAATTCAAGTTGGTTTTCCTAGTCCTCAGTAACTGCTGTATTTTGAAAGCTGTCTCTTTTCATCAAAGAGGGTTAAACCGCCTATAACGACGCCCTATCTTCTATCTTGCTTTACGTTAATTCGCGAAGTCTTAGGAGGGCTAGTAAAACCTATTTACGAATAATCATAAACACACTAATGATTATGTCTATGATATTGAATACCTACGTGCCAATGTAAACTGACAATGTCAAGGAAATGGAAATGTAAATAAAAAATGCCTCGTTTTAATTATCGTCCTGAGGAAGAAGCTGAAATGCACTTCATTTACGGCTTATGTGACGGCAATGCTTCTGAAGCGGCACGAGAATATAGGCGGCGTTATCCCGACCGACGGACGCCTAACCCTCATACGTTCATAAATGTAAGTATTTCTAATGTGTACTTTATTCCTTCATTTATTAGTAACTAGCTGTTGCCCGCGACTTCGTCCGCGTGGAGCTCGTTTACGCGGTTCCCGAGGGAATATTACCTTCCTTTATTATTTTTTTACCTTCCTCTTGAATCACTCTAAGTATCTAAAAAAAACCGCATCAAAATCTGTTGCGTAGTTTGCAAGATATAAGCATACATAGGGACAGACAGACAGACACCGGAAGCGACTTTAATTTATACTATGTTAAGATTATTTTATGTTAAACAAACCGTAATTATTATTGTTACAGTTACACCGACGATTTAGAGAACAGGGTTTAAAACAGACTCCTCACGAAAGGGATATTAATTTGACAGTACAGGACGAAGACGGGATCGTGAACGCAATAATTGAAGATCCGACCTTGTCAACAAGACGTGTGGGGCAAATTTACAATGTAAATCACGATAAGGTTTGGAGAGTTTGGAAGCGGTACGGTCTACATCCATATCATTATCGCAAAGTGCAAGGCCTTTTGTCGCACGATAACTTTTCACGAATTGCATTCTGCCAACGAATGAACGCACTTTTGACAGAAGATCCACAACTCATCGGGAAAATATTGTGGATGGACGAGGCACAATTTACAAGAGCAGGTATTATGAATACAAAAAACTTCCATCATTGGTCAGAGCACAACCCTAAACTAGCCAGAGAGTCTTCTTTTCAGCATGAGTTCTCGGTCAATATGTGGGCAGGAATTTTAAATAACCAACTGATAGGTCCCATAGAAATTCCAAGCAGACTGAATGGTGAAAATTACTTGGAATTTTTACAATCTCTCCATTCTATGGATTACTTTGAAGAATTACCATTACAAACGCTACGTACACATTGGATACAGCATGATGGGGCACCTGCACATTTTGCTCTTCGCGTACGCGAATATTTAAATACAAATTTCGCCGGCCGGTGGATTGGACGCGGTAGTCCAACCCTTGCTTGGTGTCCTCGGTCTCCCGATCTAACGCCCCTGGACTTTTACGTCTGGGGAACTCTTAAAGAGCGTGTATATTCAAAACCAATTTCAACACGAGAAGATTTACTCATAAGGATTCGGGAAGTAGCTGATGACATGCGTGCTACTGAAGTTAATTTAAATCGTCAGATACGCACACGATTACACCTTTGTTTAGAGCATGAAGGTGGTCATTTTGAAAATCATTCACATTAGTTTATATAAATTTAATTTGGTTGTTTAGGTTGAATAGCTTAGGCTTCTTGATGGTTCAAACATTCACATTAGGTACTTAGCTATCATAAAAGGTTCTTTGGTTAACGTATTAATAATGTAGCTATCCAATGATTATGTGCGTGTACGTTTGTAATGAATAAATTCAAAAACTACTGTGCCAATTTTAAAAAATTCTTTCACCAATAGTTAGAAGGGACTTTCAGGATAAACATATTATTATAAAGAGGAGAGGTTTGTATTTTTGTATGTGTGTATGTTTGTAATGGATAAACTCAAAAACTACTGTACCGATTTCAAACATTGTGTCACCAATAGTTAGAAGGGACTTTCAGGATAAACATATTAACTATTATTATAAAGAGGAGAGGTTTGTATTTTTGTATGTGTGTATGTTTGTAATGGATAAACTCAAAAACTAATGTGCCGATTTCAAACATTGTGTCACCAATAGTTAGAACGGACTTTCAGGATAAACATATTAACTATTATTATAAAGAGGAGAGGTTTGTATTTTTGTATGTGTGTATGTTTGTAATGGATAAACTCAAAAACTAATGTGCCGATTTCAAACATTGTGTCACCAATAGTTAGAACGGATTTTCAGGATGAATAAAGGCTACACTGATCCCTCGGGAACAGTTTAAACGAGCTCCACGCGGACGAAGATGTTCTGACCAAATTTCGTGCTCTTTTAGAAAAAAAATTGTTCGAGACACGTACATAATTGACTATTCAAAGCTCTTGTTTTTTCTGCCTCGGTCACCCACAGTATCGTTCTTTGCTTGGCTAATCCTGTGTTAAAAGTGCCCGTATGTTTATTTGTACACCTAGAATTAAATACTTGAAAAGTTGTTACTCAACAGAAGGTGATTTCGTTCTTTGTGATAACTTATGATCTGCAGACCATGCCGCTTGAAGGATTTCTAAACAGTTTTGTGAAATCCGTTGTAAATACGCACGATATTTGTTTTTATACTCATTGTTTGATACCGTTGATATGTTTTTTTACAGTTTTAAGTAATGCTAGGTTTTTTATTGTAATAAATCATAAGGTGCCTAATAAATAAAATGACTGTTGATGTTTGTGCGGCCATTTATTCTAAATTTTAAATAAAATTATTTTAAACAACGCAACGAATTTTTTCATTTTATAAACCATTAAGTAATTAGTTATGATGAATGAGAATATTAAAAATTAGAGCAATCTGCTAAATCCATTTAAGAAATAAAGACATTTTCACTTTGTTTTGTTATTTTAGGGTGCTTGTTTGCACTCAACCGACGATAAAAATGTAACTATCCTAAAATGTAATTATGATACGCACGTTATTGTTAAATACTGGGTAATTAAAATATGAACTTATAAAAAAATCTCTAATAAATAAAAGAGACCCACCTGGGAATCGAACCGGTGACCTCTTACACAGTAAGCAAGATACTTCCCGCCAAGTCAAGCGATCGTGCACCTGTCAAGTGTTATCTTTACTTGTGTGTGTGTATGTCACGCTGACTTGACGTATTTGACACTAACTATGAGTTAACTCTAAAGACCCTTTTAGAATGATTGAAGACAAAACATTTAATTACTTTGTTCTAAACAAAAAAATTTTTTTTTTTTGCAATATTGGAAAATCTAATGTACCACGTAGTTTCTATACGTGTACCTAACAATATGCCGAAGTTATCGTAAATCAATAAACACACGGTGTATAATATGCCTATAGCCTTCCTCGATAAATGAGCTATCTAACACTGAAATATTTTTTCAAATCAGACCAGTAGCTCCTGAGTAATCTCAGCGCGTTCAAGCAAACAAACAAACAAACTCTTTAGCTTTATAATATTAGTATAGAGTAGTATAGATAAGGTAAGGCTTCTTGTTTTCGTTATTCCACCTCCACAAAAACGCTACAGCTGAATAAATAACATTAATTACGTCGCCACTCTAGGTAACCAATCGAATTATCCAAGACGTTCTATAAATAAAGCGAAAATGATGTGAAATGACGCCAATGAGAAGCTAATAAGAACATGGAAACCAATTTCTTACGTTTTTTTCTGGTTTGTTTACTGAAACAATTAATGGTTCGAATCATTTTACAACCAGACATAATTAACAAATTTTTTTTACTGACGGAAATTATGAAACTCATAACAAAAAAGTACAAAAAGGCATTATCCTCAGTCTGTAAAAACAGTGTTCGAACTCGACTGATAATGACGACAAAATAGCTTTGTTGAAATATAATAGTCGATTAATAATAAGTAACGTAAAACTTGACAGCATTAAAAATAAACGACGAACATTACTGACACGCATTATGGTAACTCTAAACAACTTACTAGAACATAATGACTGCACAGTATAACAGGTAAGCTGATATACGAGTCGAAACGTTACAAATATTAACTACGCTGTTAATCAAACTTCGCTCATTATATCGAATTATTATCCGGCTGCTGCTCACAAAGGAACTCATTAAGAGCAGAGCGATAATTCTTAACGACTCAAGACAAAAGAAAATATCAGGGTCGTACAAAGCTTTATGAAAAAACTTGCTGCTGGAACAAATTAAGACCTAGAAGATAGAATACTATTTTACGAAATAGAACTTTCACAAGACGACGAATCTATGTTAAGTCTGGAATTCGAAGGTAAATCTGTTTTAGAAGCAGTTATAAATAACGTAAAGTGCTGTCTAGATCTATAATTTTGAGGCATACTTATATGATTATTATAAATGTGAAAGTTTGCAAGTTTATTATTGTGACTCAATCACGCCGGAACAGCTGAACGGAGCTGGATGAAATTTGGCACAGAGATAGATTATACTCTGGAACAGCACATAGGCTACTTTCCCGGGAAATGTACGGTTCCCCAGGGAAAAAGCGATAAACGACTTTTGCGCGGACGGAATCGCAGCCAACAACTAGTTATGTAATAGGCATTAAGAACTGCTACAAAAACTTTTAATATGTATGGCTCTAAATTTCAAATGTAGGTTGAAGTGGAAAAAATTCGTTTTTCAAAACTCAAATGTAAAACAATTCGGACAAAGTAAATCAATCGAAACTTCTAGTGAAAGTATCTCAGTTATTGTTCCGTATTGGCCTTTGATTAAAGGTTGGCCTTTTATTGCGTCTCTGCCGGAGAAATTAATACGACGATCGTGATATTTTTCTACGGCAAAGCTGGGACGGCAATTCAATTTAATATCAAGTGATGAGATATTGTCGACTCGTGAGATGAAATTGGATCTGCAATTCCGAATAGGTAGTAAGGAGTACGAATTTAGGTAAACCATATCTTTATTTATTACTCCTATTTCGTATTCTATTATAAGCATAAAATACTTGATTTTATAGGACATACTTAAAAAATAAACTATATTCAGAATGATGCCATGAAATCGCTGCCTTAACGACTGTGTCAAATCATCAACGTACAAAACTGTGTTGAAACCAAATAATAGGAACAGTAAAACTATACCTGTTGCAAGAACAAAAGCCAAACAACAAAAACGACCAAACCTCCTTAATACCCATAAGTAAGTCGACCTAATAGAAGGTAACGACGCAGTCCAGGAATAAGTGTATAATAATGAATGTATGGCGTGCCGCTCCTTGTTAGGATTAGAGTGCGAAGTTTGTAAGAAATGGTTCTAATAGGACTGATTGTGGAGGGAAAGTCAATTAAGACGAAACAAAGGTTTATACGGACTTAAATAACAAGGATGAATGGTGCCTTTTCCTTTTGCCAAGCATAATTACCACTTGCACCATATCTATTTGTAGTTCTTGGGAAATAACTTGGTAAGTAATCTTATCAGACATCATTTAATTCATTTACAGTTTATTTACAGCAAGGAGAAGTCACACGAGCTCTCAAGCCACCTATAGCAAGTGGAACCTGAAACCCTTAGGGATTTGCGTTCTCGTGACTTTAATCACAAGACTGCAATCCGAAGACTGCAAAAGCGTAGCCAACCCTGCGGAGATAGTTGAAAATTTCGCAATCTGTCAATATCTTACACTATTAAGTTGATTAATTATGTAGATTAAGGTAAAAGAGGAATTTTATTGTACTTACCCGATTTTCTAAAAACAATAGGTACTGTATTACAGATATAGTTATTTAAGAGGATTGTTTAGCGACACGGAATAGAGTTGGTGTTAAAAAAATTGCATACCAATTTAACTCTACGTTTCTTAACCTCTAAATCAAGTTAGATTTGCACGAATTTAAAATATGTTGTAGTTATTATCAGAAACTAGGTTTTGTAAGTTTCCTGTTTTATTTATTTGTTGTGAAATATTTTCGTGAAAAGTAAAACATACAGACCTAGTTTTTCAAAACATATCACTACATAGTATAAAACAAAGTCGCTTCCCGCTGTCTGTCCCTATGTATGCTTAGATCTTTAAAACTACGCCGCGGATTTTGATGAGGAAGGTTTTTATGTATAATACATTCTGTTTTATGTACGGGTGTTACAGAAAACTTACATAAACCGAAGCGAAGCGAGGGTTGTCGCTAGTACAACATATTTAAAAGTTGTAAACATCTGACTAGGTTTAAGGGTAGAGAAACACTATCACATTTTGTATGTATATTTTCAGCCTCGCAATCTTCTTAAGCTAAACAACCACAGAATTCATCTAATTTATCATAACTTAAAATTTCAAATATAATTTACAAAATAAATGGTATATCACCGGATCACTAAGGAAAGAGGTAGACGACACGTGCGTTCCTCCTCGCTACGCCAAAGTCAGAGTATGTCACGTTCTGTCACCGCGTACCAGGCTGACATGAGTGGAAGGCACTAGGCGCAACTCTTCACTTCAACAAGGATTAGACCATTACGTTCCAATAGACAGGTTTCAGAGCTAGACCAGTTTAATGTTATGTTATGAGTGTTAAATAAATAAAGTTGTGAATTTTGAACATTTGGAAAGAATCGCTGATTGTGTTTCTATAATTTAATTATAAGTACTCATAATAACACAAGAGTTATCACAGTGGTTCAACTCAACCAACATGGACAATTCCATTCAAAACATACTTTATTCGATACCGTACTTAAGTAAGTACCTTTTTTTTTTTTTAATCACATTATTTACCAATTACACCAACCCCTCGAACAAAACTCACTGCCCCATTTACCCTAACACAGAACTAGAATCAACCCCCAATTCGACCACAATCACCCCCACTATTTGCCCTAAGCCGATTCGATTTAGAGCGCCAATACCCAATCAGGGGGTAAGTGCTCATTTACGGCCCACGGGGTATAATGGTATTTGTTTAGCTTTCAGTACAGTAAAGGCTTTCTGTTGCTTATTGGGTAAGAAAGGTAACCTATGCTATTATAATCTTCTCTTCATCGTCTTAAAGTAAATGTACTTAGGATGAGACATTATTTCTGCTCTTGCAAGTCAATTTTGAACCAGTTCTCGTTAATGGAATGGGCCGAAATTTGGTCCACGTATGTTAACCTGATGACAATGCAATATTATGGTATCAAAGGTTGATATGATGATGGAGCCGGAAGATGGCAAAAGGATCTCCGCGGTGGGTCTACGTTATGTATTATAACGTAGACCCACCGTGTCCCATCGTTACTTTAGTCAAGTAGATTGACTTTGCAAAAGAATTTCAGCGGCAGCAAAAGCTCTGCCAAATAAATTATTTTTCATTTATTTTTCAATTCAGATCAAGCAAGGATTCTCTTGTTACAATTTCAGCACATCTGCCACTTTATTTGACTTTCCACACACATTTGGATATTTGCTGTAGGAAGTGAAGATGCTGCAAATCTTTCAGTCTAAATAGGTAAAAAGGAAGAAACAATTTAATAGGTATTTAAACTACTCCATGAAATAATACTTATAATCAATTGATAACAAATATCTAAATTCTAGAAGTCACTTTAAGCAGCATAATGTTTTTAAAATTTAATTTTAAAACTAACGGTTTTGTTGGCTTCTTGAAATGTTTCAACAATATTTCAGCGATAATTCTTCCTGCGCAAGTCAAATTCCGATTCGACAATATCAGCGTATCGGGACCATTTTATCATAAAGTTAATCCTTTTCCTGAAAGGCAGAATCCCTAAGCGGGGAACTTAGCTTTTTCCTTTTATTCCCATTTTTGATTTACCGGTACTGTTATGTGATTAGTTCCGTCAAGTTCTGTCTCTTGAGATTGAAAGACATTTCCAATAGCGTTTTAGAAAAATCTCAAGCTTAAGTTATAAATTACTAGCCTTTGCTCGCGGTTCCGTATGAGAAGAAGTGGTTCATCGTGGCATACTCGGGGAAGCCCGTTGGAATTGTTCCATTTTCCGGGATAATAACAACTCTAAGCCAGTTTCCGGACTATAAACTAACAGACTAGAAATACTTTAACAGTATTGCCATTTTGAGATAGTTCATTTGTACGTTGTACTTTAATAAAATTAACAACAAAAAGTGTAAGACCCAAATTCCAAATTTCATTGGAATTTCAAAGTTATGGTACGTACCTACTACTACTATCCTTAAATAATAAAATAAATCAATCATTTATCAGTTGCTACCAATATTTCCCAAATGTATCCAAGCAAAATTGCGTCGAAACAAACACGACGAAATAGGAATCACTCAACTTTGAGTATTAAAAAGATTTCTGTCCAATTTTAATATCAAAACGTATCAAATTGCTTAAGAGGAATGAATAAAAATGTATGAGGGAGGCAACAACCGCTGTTTTAGGCCGACACATTGACGATAAATCCCAAACCTAATAAATTATTTAACACTCCCCCCTCCCCTCATACCACCGGCGTCTGTAGTGGGTAAACCAAATCTAAATTTAACCCTCCCATTGCACCTTCAGAGCGCCATTTCGTCAAAATTTCGTTAGCCACGAATTCTATCTCGCAAGCATTATTTACGTTTGAAATTGTTTCAACGAAAATTGAGAAGTTTCCAAGCGGAGCTGGCTTTAGTTACAAATTACTGTGAGGCTTTGTTGCTACCGAAACGGTTATTGTTCTAAATGGTTTGTGTTAAAGTTAGAAAGTATTAAAACTGTTTTGGAAACTGAGCCGAAATTTGCCTAAGAAGCATTCACAATTGAGTTTCATGGCATTCTACTTAGAGCCTGCTACTACTAATCTTCAGTGAGATTCCCATCTTAAGTATAATAAACTCATTGTGGCTGAGACGCCCGTGACAAGATACGTCAAAGTAACCGTCAAGCGTGAGAAAACTGAAATTTTGAAACAATGAAGTCGAGATCTTTTTATTAACACATTTAACACGAGCCTAATTCACATCAAAATAAACGTGAAGAAATAGAAATCTGTCATTTCGGACACAGTTTATTAATACTGCTTAGGGCCTGTTGTTTGATCAGTGGTTAAACTAACTAAAATTTGACATATTTCCTTGAGATTCCATCAAATTTTCGATTCCTTTTTCAAATTTTAACAATTATTTAGTTTAACTGCTGATCAAACAACAGGCCCTTGGTGATAGGCTTGATCGAACTCCGAGAGAAACAAATGAAAACAACATTTGTTTTTGTAAGCTATTTGCAGGAACAATGGACAATGACTAGAGATTATCTATGAGACTAGATACTAAACTTATTCGTACCTGTCTGACTGTTAGACCGATATATCATTGCTCAAATACAAAAGCGACACAAAACAAAATGTTTGTGTAACATTTAAAATCGGAACGCTATTTACTTAAAGTTTTAAATCAAACTATGTTTGTTTTTGATATGTGGCGCTTTTGTATTTAAGCAGCGATTTATCTACTCTAACCAATTCTAAGAAAACAGCTTGAAATTAATTAGAAAAATATTAAACATTAAACTAAACCAGTCAATGGTGGCACTCTCTTTAAAAAATCTCCAGGGAAGTATACTTCTGAAGTCATATAGGGTAGACCGGGGGCAATGGAACCACTTTTGAAATAGCGGCTCATAGTTCCTAGTTTAAAAGTATCTAGTGAAAACTTCTATTGGATATAGGGTGACTGCTATAGTTATTGGCCCCTCCATAGTAATTGGCCACTATTACGAAATTAAAAAGAAACAAGGCAATAGAAGCATGAACTTGAATGAATGGGACCAAAAAAAAACCTGTATTTCTCCAGCTTTCGTTTTAGTTCATATGTTTTTGTCTAGACGACGTTCTAACGCGGTAGAATCTCAGTTACTAAAAGTGTTGACAAATGTAGGTCGTTCGTTAAGAAAAAGTTAAGGTAAGAGTTTTAGAAGAACTTAATTTTTCATGAAAGTTACGTAGCTAATGCTTGCGTGTTGTACTATTTTGTTGCCGGATTAAGTAAATATTAATTCTTTGTTATTTTAAAGATCACAAAGCAACAATAACCTCAAAATATTTCAACGGCTAATAACTGAATCTGAGTGGCTGTGGGATTTAGTTATTAGCCATGGCCGGCCAATAACTCATTTTCCCTTAAATGTGTTTTCAAAGCAGTTTCAAAACTACAATGGTGTAATAAAATCTGTAGAAAAAATCTACAGTTATAAATATGTATAGTGGATCAGTTATTAGCCGGGGGTGGCCAATAGCTAAAAAGTAAGGCGGCCAATTACTCACTGTAATTAGCCAGAGTGACTTTAGTTATTAGCCATAGACCTTAATAATACTTTTATGTTTCTGATTGTTTGACCTCCATTGATATTTTTTTTAAATAATAATTATGGCAGCGAGATAATGATTATAAATCAGATCACATATATTTGAAAAAAGAAAAAATAAAGTCTAACCTCTCTAAAATTAGTAATTGGCCATCAATTTACAGTAATTAGCCCCCTAAGACACAGTAATTAGCCACACAATTTAAACGAAAAATTACATGAAATAAAACAATAATTTGACATAGCCCAGATCTAATATTATTAGATCTGGGCTAATATTATTAGATCTGGGCTATGTCAAATTATTGTTTTATTTCATGTAATTTTTCGTTTAAATTGTGTGGCTAATTACTGTGTCTTAGGGGGCTAATTACTGTAAATTGATGGCCAATTACTAATTTTAGAGAGGTTAGACTTTATTTTTTCTTTTTTCAAATATATTTGTGATCTGATTTATAATCTGTTTTATTTCCTATAACCTCATTAAATTTGTCTTTAATTGAAATCACAGACGTGTACGTATCATTATTAAGTTTTTTTATATCGAGGTTTGAAGATACTTTTCAGCTTAAGTGGCCAATTACTATAGCAGTCACCCTAGCATACTAGGTTTGTGCACTACATATTTTTAAAAACAATTATAATGTGGTCGTATCAGTACGCTACAAAATTGAGTTTTTGTTCATCGACTCCTTGTGTTACAATTGACCCATTGTATGTGTCATTTGTACCAGAAATTCACAAGTAAATAAAACTTGAAATAATGTATTAATCAAACAGTTTTTATTATTTATGTCTTTAACTTAATCAGTCCGTTGAGTTATATCAGTCTCAAGTGCTAGGAATTATACTTAGACTAAAAAAGGCCAACACTTAAATTGAACTTACACTAACCAAATTATCTCAGTTTTTAACAACAGGTAATATCGACTCATCATCTAAAACAACTAAAGGATGCTCATAGCATTCTTGTTGAGCATTAAACCAGTTCGTAAAACTACAAAATAATTAAATTATTCAACAATTACAAATCCTATACAGTTACTACTGTCCCCTGGTGCAATCAACCCCGATCATCGAAACAAAAAGAACATTTTCATTTCATTTCATACCGCGATCGGTTTTTCTCGGTCTCTTTCTCGGCATCTAAAAATGCATAAATAAATGCAGGTTAGTTACAATGCATATTAGTTTCATACAAGTGTTAAGAAATAGGACAGAAAATATAATTAAGTAATAAAGAAGAAATAAATACCTCTGGGTCAATAGTAACACGGGGTCAAATGTAACGTTACAAATGACCCCACTTGTTATGGTACTACTGTCCCTTAATAGCCAAAATCACAAAAATTGCAAAAATATCGATTTCTATGCCTGACTGAGCCCCACACTGTGGCACATAATAAACGTTAATAACAAACAAATCATAATACAGTAACACTTTGACACCACGGCTATTTAATGGTAAATAATAAGACAAAAAGATAATCGTAAATACTTACTTTGGTCAATTGAAAACAAAAATGGTCCTCTAGCACGTCCGTCTCGCGTGGCACTGAGCCGCCGACTGGTGAGCAGGTCCAAACACGTTCAAGGAACGCCCGTGTATACAAACACATGCATATTTGGGTGTAATTGTCAAAATATGGACGATGTTACTATTGCCACGTGCTACTATTGCCCCCGGTCTACCCTAACACATGCTATAACGAAGAACAAAGAGATCTTATTCCAACCAAATTTCTGTGCTAGTTTTAAAAATTGGACGTTTTCCCCAGCATACGAGTATCTCCGAGGAACAAATTACGTCACGTACTACTTCGTGTGTAAGTATATCGGATAGGTAATATTTGTTATTCAACTTGCAACTTAATGGGTGGAAACTTTTAAGTTATAGAAGAAAACGACTGGTGGAAATCAGTGTTCAAAAGTTTCTACGTTATGGGAGTTGCGGAAAGTTTATTTTATAGCAAATATGCACACATTCCGGTGGCCTGTTTTATAAACCTACAAATTACAATTAGTAGCTTAGCTAGAAATATATATGCACCCCAGCCTAGGAACCAAACGATATGAGTGATATTATATTGGATAGGTATTTTATTTTTATGTCCTACCACTTTCTTTATGGCGAGAAATGTGAAATCACTTCGAGAAATTTCAATGGCGAATCTAAAATTTCACAACAACTTGTGGTCATGTTTCCTACTGCCTTATTAATGTGGTGATAACTTTTTGAACATAAAGATTTGGGACTCATCGCTAGTTAAAATAACATATTCGATGACATCTCGCTTGTTATTATTGGTGAAATAGGCTGATTTGCCTATTCTTCTTTGTTTGGGAATTCGAAATATAACGAAATGAAAAAAAAAATTAGGGAAACTTTATATGACAGTGTACGGATCACTTCGCTCAGTTTTGTTCAAATCCCCGTTTTGATCTTATCCGTGCGACAATTACATTTGGAGTGTCAAGATTTGAAATGCGTTGCCAACCCTAAAGACTAAGATGAAATGCTTCATGCTAGAGAAGATCTAATTGTTTAAATTGAACGATGTTAACTTGCATGAAATCTCTTTTGATATTGTCAATATCTAGATCTGCTAGTTCTGCTGCAGTTGGCAACAAGAGCTTATCTTAAGCATTAAACTTTGGACCGAAACCTGTTTCGAACTCGTTCTTACCGAGCTGTATTAAATCCGGTTTAAATCAACCAAGATAGCTAGCCCGGTCTTTCCTAAAAGCTATTTCTCTTAAACCTTCATCCAGAACAATTAAGAGATTATCTCCTTTAAATTTCTAACAAAGACCTTCTCAAGGACTTCTGCTGAATATTTTGATTAAAATTACTAAACTGTATAAAGTCGTTTTCTAAAGACATTATTTTGCTAACGTTAATTATATTGCAGCTTTGATTGGTAAATATAGTTAACGAAACAACGCACTTAATAAATAAATAAAACTGTCAGATATTTTTACAATGTAAACTAAACGAATGCCTACAGCAATAGAACTAATACGTATCTTAACGAAAAAAGCAAAAAGGCAACATGCGCATATGAACTTCAACCGCATCAATACCAACCTTTTCTTTTGAACCCATCACTAAGTTAAATAAACCAAATGGCTATCTCTTAACAATACGAAACGTTGAAAAATTTAAGCATTGCTCACGTATCCATATCCAAAATGGCGCCCGAGAGTATTGACTCAGGTCTTATTTGTAGATGCTATCCTACCATTTCCATTCATGTCTTTCGTTGAATCTCAAACGTTGTACAAATAATAAAAGGTTCAAAATGACGTCGGCGGGTGACCCGAATTCAGGACGTGGGGCTTCAAACATGGAATCGTTTTCGTCAGTATTACCTTTTAAGCCTTTATCAGATGTTGCCACATTGTAGTTATTTAATGTGAAGGTTAGGTAGGGGAGAAAGCGGTTCAAGGGCAAAATCACGATAATCCACCAGCCTTCGTGTAATGAAAGGACGGGTTAGCAAGGCAAGACCGAGTAGGAAAATGTCACGAGTTCAAATAGCCTTTCGGCCAAATTAACGCAAAATATAAATCGAAATCCCTACATCATTGTGCAAATACAATCTATCGCAACGCAGTAACATTGCAAAATATAAAACGATTTTGATCATTGGAAATTTTTATTTAAATAATCATTACTTAAGTCATAATAAGTTCATAACTATAACGTCTAAAATTGTCTCCTATTCAACATTACCACCACCACCCTTTTCTCGTATTTCCCAACATAATAGCTAGCTCTTTAGTTTCATTTTCACTTCCTCAGATTGAAATCAAGCAGGCCTATCATTTTAAAACATAGACGAAACGACATTCCAGTTCAGGAAGAATGACAAACCAATAAAAGCAGGTTAATTGCAGCGATCATAACGTTCGCGAATCGATTCCGCTCCGAGCGAGCGTTAACGAAAAACCATAATTAACCGGTATTTTTCTAACCGTCACAAGCCCTGCCGAAAACAGGAAGGTTTGGCCATAGCTTTAGTACCTACTGTAAACGTTTGGGTATATAAACACTAAAAGTGTTGGTATTAGGGGCTGCAAAACCTATAAAGTATGCAATAATTGGATTTTAGATAGTATAGTTACATGTAGCTAGGTATTTATCGTCGTATTCACGAACTAAGCCATTGCACGTCACTAGACGCACGTACGGCAAACAGAAAATTCAAACAAAATACTGATGACAATGCCTATGTATACAAAACCCGAGAGAACCTATGAAAATAGCATCATGAGTTTTAAAGGTTACGGAGTATTAAGAAGTGGTCTCTGCCTACCCCTGTGGGAAACAGGCGTGATTTAATGAATGAATGAGTGAATGAGTATTAACAAACCATTTTAATTTTGCCGCCATGTCATCACCTTATTTTTTTTTGTATGGCATAACGAAGACTAACGAGCTCACAGGCCACCTGATGGTAAGTGGCAACTGTGACCCATAGGCATTCCCATATAAACCTTAAAATCAATGTTAGTAAAACTGTAATATAAATACAGAAACGATTTACAAAATATTTGGCCCAACTCCGATTGCTAACTGAAGTCATAACTGGCCATGCTTTGTTTAACACTTGTACGCATTAGGTGTTACAGACAGCCCCCTGTGCAGAGCCTGCATGACGGCAGAGGAAACCCCAGCCCACGTCATCATGTTAAGTATAGCTTTGCGATAGCTACAGTTGTGATGGAGCCCTCCAACATTAGTGACCAAAATGATTGGACTTTTTGTCAGGGAGATTTCCTGCAATTATACTACAAAATTAGAGACACCGAATGGGATCGGTTTTATCAAATCCGACAAACCGACGATGCTGTTGATTTTTTCAATAATACTCTCTATAATATATTTAACCACTGTATTCCAAAGAAAATACGGAAGCGATCGTGTAGTCGTACATATCCAGTCTTCTACACGAAAGCAATCATCCGTGACATTGAAATAAAAGCTTCTCTTCACCGTCAGTGGAAGCGATCAGGCGATAGGTCAGTGTATGAACGCTTCAGCCAACTCCGGACCAAAACTAAGATCGTGATAAGCAATGCATACAATAGCTACCTGCAACTTGTATCTAGCAAATTATCACAAAATCCGGCTCAGTTTTGGTCCCATGTCAACTCATTACGCAGTAAAGGAGGCGTGGAAGCCAAAGTCACGCGTGGGGATGTTGAGCACTCGGGAGCAGATGCCGCCGCCGCATTTGCGACTCACTTCGGTTCGGTTTTTCTGCCAGATGAACCAGTTCTTGACACGAGATTGGCTAGTACAGGCCTGCCAGTAGACGCTAGGTATGTGGATGTCAAACAATTTACACCTGATGACGTACGGAAAGCGGTTAAACGGCTGAAACCAGGGGCGACACCAGGACCTGATGCAATACCAGCGTTTGTGCTCAAGGCTTGTATCGATGACCTGGTCGGTCCGATGACATTTATCTTTAATCTTGTGCTGGAAAAGGGAGTCTATCCAAGTATTTGGAAAAAATCACGAGTGACGCCAATTCCTAAGTCAGGGTCGAAGACGAAGGTAGAGAACTATCGTCCCATTGCTATTCTGAGCGTCATGGCTAAAGTGTTCGAATCGGCGCTGCATAGTGAGCTGCTCTCCCAGTGTCTACCTCACATAACCAGTGCACAGCACGCGTTCCTACCAAGGAGGTCAGTGACCACTAACCTTCTTAGTTTAACTCAGGTAGTGTCCCGGGAACTAGATAGAAAGGCTCAGGTTGACGTCGTCTACCTGGATTTTCAAAAAGCATTTGACCGAGTAGATAATGATGTTCTCCTTTTAAAACTGGGTGCGATGGGATTTACACCCAGGCTTCTGAAGCTGTTTGCGAGCTACCTGTCTGGTCGAAAGCAGTACGTCAAGTATGGCCCCTATGTGTCCGATTGTTACCACACGCGATCCGGCATTAGTCAGGGATCTAACCTCGGGCCACTTCTTTTCGTGCTGCTAATAAATGATCTACCGGCAGAGGTTCACGATTCCTCACTGCTGCTGTTTGCTGACGATGTAAAATTAATAAAGCCCGTCCGAAGCCAGAACGATTGTGAGGGATTGCAAAGGGACATAGAAGCAGTGTACCGCTGGAGTCTCGTTAATAAACTCCATTTTAACGCCACGAAGTGTGAGATGATGAGCTTCACGCGGTCATACGCTGCTATCGAGTTTGAGTACACCATCGGGGGAGTTGCCATTACTCGTTCAGCACAGGTACGCGACTTAGGTGTGCTCTTTGATGCCGGACTCACGTTCCGTGATCACGTAAGAGCTGTGGCCGACGCCGCGTATAGGAGACTGGGGTTCGTTCTGCGCAATTCCGCACCCCTAACCGTGAACGCCACTCGCGTGCTCTACGCTGCCCTCGTGCGCAGCATTCTTGAAACGAATACAGCGGTTTGGAGTCCACATGAGAGTAAATATATTCTTATGTTGGAACAAATTCAAAAGAAATTTCTAAGGGCTTTATATAAGAGGTTACATTCATACTACCCCTATATGTATCCGACCTTATTTCTGCAAGGGCACTTAGGATACGATTCTCTGCATTTGCGTAGGTTACTCCTGCTGGCAAAGTTTACTATAAGCATAGTCAGAAACAAAATAGATTGTGTGTCCCTCGTAGAGGCGTTTGTGCGTCTTTTTGTGCCCAGTCGGTACATTCGCGCTCGAAAACACCCGCTGCTGGCTGTGCCGGCGGCGCGCACGCGCACACACGCGCAGGCGCCTATCGCGCGCGCTCTTGCGTTGCTCAACTCCGTGCTCGAGGCGGCGCCACAATGTGATCTGTTTGCGAGTCCGATTGGGCGACTGACGATAGAGTGCAAGAGAGTGATAGAAGGAGAAATGCCCAAGAGCACGATAGAATAATGTAAGTTTAGTTTACTAAATAAGTACTTAGCTGTAAGTTTGTGCTGTTTTGGCTCTAGCTGTTAAGGTACAAATTTGTTTTATAAATAAATAAATAAATAAATAAATAAATAAATAAATCATGTATTGCCCTAGGGTGGCAGCATATCGGGCACGTCGGAACACCTAGGTCGCTACCAGAAGTCGTCGGCAACATCAAGGGTCTGGTAGACTTCCTGGTGGAACTGGGTTGGTAGGAGTAGTGCCACCAAACCCTCACGCAAAATAGGCGCATTTATTAAGTCGTCGAGTCGCGGAAAGGAGCTTGTCATAACCTGTAACCTATACACCTGCTTTTCAGATAAAAAGCAACAACAGGGAGTCGTCTCCTTCGAAAGACCTAGAACATTATAATCTCTCCTGGCACCCATCTCTATAATATTCCAGATGCTACTCACGTTCTCCTCGACGGTCTTCTTGATCTTGGCGCTGGCCTCGCTGACCTTGGCCCCAGCCTTGTTCACGGCGGAGTACAGGAAGTTGCCCAGGGACTTCGCGCCGGCCACCGCTTTTGTGGTCACTGAAGAGATAGGAGGAGTTAGAGGGAAGAGTCACAATGGCATCCATGAGAATACAAAGCCATGGAACCCTAGTAGTTTGTAACCAAAACAACGAAATAAAATATATTATTTCTATATTCGTATATTATTTCATTAGACATAAAAGGTCTATTAAAAAAATCCTAACCATGTTCAAAGAATGTCCAAGTTTCTGTTGTAACACTGACATTGTATGTGTTGTGTTAATTCCAAATCATATTTCTCACACACACGCCCATACGTATACGGCATACATATTTTCGCTACAATACCACATACTCGTTTATATCTAAAAAAATAAAAAAAATTAATCAAAATGAAAGTAAAATAAAAAAATACTGACACTCCTGCATGTCGGGCACTTCGATAGCGTCAAGCGACAACAATTTCTTGACTTGTTGATCTGAAAAGTGGGTAAAACGAAACCAAAATGAAATAAAAACACAAGCATATTAAAAAAAACTAAAATGAAATGAAAAAAACTCATTAATTAAGCTTGTCGCAAACTCTGGCTGCTAAAAACTAAAGCTATAGGAGTCGTAGGTACATCGCTGTCCTTCTAACTTTCATAATACGGCCTCTGTTAAAAAACCCGCTAGCACGACCTATTCTAGCAATTTCTCGAAGGTTCCAGAAAGTTCTAGCACATACCATTGCCGACTCCTTGAGGCTGCTCCTCGGTGGGAGTGCCCCCGGTGGACGCGGGTCTGCTGTCTGCCCCGCCGGTTGCACTGGACAAGCAAACGGGTTACAACATGGCATATCATGATTTTAAATTGCCAAAATCTATCATGTAAAGCTGCGCCCACACCGGTGCTTAACGGTGCGTCAAAAACGTCGCCATGTTGTTACTATGACCCCGTCTTTTGTTTACGCAACGACACCGTAATATACGCACCGTTAAGCTCCGGTGTGGACGCACCTTTATCATGTATTCTGCCGTTCTAAGCCAATAAAACGTTTCTCAGATTCAATCTTCCGCTTTTATTAATTAGGTTGTGATTGCTACAGGTGTTTTTTTTTGAGATACGGCAATGTGGCTTAGCAGGGCAGGATTTGGTTATAGACAACTTTTCTCATTTCAGAATTAAGTAGTCCTCATTTCCGCAAGAAATATCCGACAATAACAAAAGTGCTACCGCTAGCTGCTGTCATACGGTCAGATATGAGGCCTAGCTCTGCGATTCCATTGTTCATCGATTTTATAATATAATAATCGATTGATCGACGTCGATCGATAAATCAATTAATTGAATGACGTGATAGTCTTACACAGGAATCATTTTTTTTATCAACTTCCTGTACAATTTCTTGATATTGAATGATAAAAAAGCGATAGATAAGTAGAAGCTTACATGTCTAGCCCGACTGGCATCAAATTTGTAGTACTTCCATCCTTGTTTGTCTAATTTCGAGTGAAAGGGACGGGATGTTTCGCCAGTTGCGCTAGTCATGTAGGTTAGTCTCAATTATATCTTGTCATAATTACGTTCGAACACATTCATTGATTACTCGTATTATGGAGACAGAAGAATTATATTGTAGGGCGTTACAAGTCCTTAAAGTATGAATAGGTCAAAAATGAAAAACTACAGTAGAAAGGTAATAAGAGAGAATTATGTAATGGTTGTTGTCAACATTCTCTATACATATTTAAAAAATGTACAATGTTCATTAATAATTTATTATCCAACGATGCCCAATAAACTAATATTATATATATTTTTGAGCAAAATGTTTAATAAAAAATTATTGCTGGAGACAATAGCAATATTATTGTCTATCAACCCAATTCGTAATGCAATCAACAATTTCAACCAACTTTTTTGTAAGACTAACAGTGAACCTCATTTCTGGTCCATTGTACTGGATATTGAATAGTGACGACTAAAAACAATATAAGGTGTGGTCAACTACTCCATCCCATAAACACGCCGAAAAATAAATAGCCAATGAATGTGTTTAAACAACTTAATCTATGGTTATATAGTTTATATAGTATATAAAGAAAGACAAAAGAATACACTAAGTCAAAATGCACAACAATGAGAAATAAAAAATGGGGTTTGAGCAGAGTCAATGAGTTCACAAAGGCAAGTGTTAGGTTAGTTCGGAAATGAAACTGTATTGTAATAACGTTGTTAACGCAGCGTCCTACGTAAGCGATTCGACAAGCGACGCGATGCGACGCGAAACAATCAATCAAATATCTGCGCGTCTCAGAACTGTTTGATTTTTCTGCGTCGCTTCGCGTAAGCTCGTTAATCGCAAACGTAGAAAACTGTGGAAGTAGACAATTTTAGAAAAATAAATGTTAACCAATGCGTGTAAAAAAAAAAGAGCCAATCCAGTTTAGTAGCAACTTTATAGGGTAAGGAAAAAGTAATTGCTTGCGAAAGAATCCATGTGCACGGACCAACTGGACGGATCAAAATGCACAAATGTTGCTCTACAATATGAGTAGTGCAGTGCAGACCTTATCGATATTTAACGACATTGTCGGAATTAGTCGGATTAATTTATTTACCTGTTTATGGTGTTTTCAATTCACGACACGGTGCGCCCCCCTTCTAATCGTGTTTTCGTCAAGGAAATATGATCAAGTTTAATATATCCAAAGAACAGACACATGTGCATTAAAAAGTATCTGCAGTCTTAAGATTACAATCATGAGATTACTTGTCTATGGGCCTTAGAGTGCTACACTTACCATCAGATGGCCTGTTTGCTCGTGTCCTTTCTCAATTCATTCGTCAAACGGGCTGTATTTTTTTTTAAGTATGCTTCTTAAACAGGTGTACCATAAAAAGAGGAATAGTTTTCTAAGCTAGTCTATTAATGGAAAGAGATCCCAGCGTCGGTAAAAATATTGATGGTTTTTTTTTATGGGAAAAAGGAGGCAGTCGAGCAAGCGGGTTACCTGATGGCAAGTGATCACCGCGACCCGTAAACACCCGCAATCCCACAGGAATCGCAAGTGCGCTGTCGGCCTTTGAGTTGAGAAGTGTAAATTCTTTTTTAAAAGGCCCCTTTTGCTGGTATCATGGCATTAAGTATTTTTTTCCAAAGCTTGAAGTAATTCGTCATTGAAATCGGTATTACCAACACGTAAACCATTATTGCCTATATCACGAATGACCTTTGATGGTCTATCATTTAAAGGCTATCATTCATCAAGGATTAACTTGTACAAAACTTGCTTTCGCTTATTAAACGTAGCGGCAAATTACACCCTTGTAGACACAAATTGGGGTAGAATTATAGTACCTACACTCAATTTTGATACTCGTATCAATTCACGGTAGCAATTACTTTTTGGTAACTAAAGTATTTGCCTTTCGAACAATGATAGGTATTGATAACGATTGATATATGATTCGGATTTTATGTTTAATTAAAATACCACTATATCTAAAGTAAAGATCTGTTAAAAAGAAACATTAGAACTAATTAATATTGTAGATATGAATAAGTGAGAAACCTTGGAACTGTAAAGAGTTACAATTAAGTTAAGTGTAAGTACGAAATGCTGAAAACTCTAAACCAAAAGTGTCTTCATAAAGTATTTTCAACATGTCAAAAGCTGGAAACGATATAATGATCATGGTAGATATAGATCTTGAAATGAAAGCAATGAATTTGCATAATAAATTGGTGGCGGAACATTGAAATATGCGTGTACATAGTGCTTAAGCGTTGTGCTTCAGAATCAACCAAAAGATGCACGTCTTCTATATTTTCATACAAATACAAGTTTAGGAACCATGTAAAGCTTTGATATAGAAAAGTAAACTCATTAAGTCTGCCACCCCTCGTACCTATTATACCTAGAGTTATCATCCTCGTCCTTCCCCTCGGCCTTGGGTTCCGCAAGCTCCGCGGTTTCTACTGGGGCAGGTTCTGCAGCCTCAGCGGGAGCAGCCTCATTTTTCCTCAGGCCAGGAATGGGGATTCCGGAGCCTAGCCAACCGGTCATCTTTGACTGGACATTGGTTATGAGGTCGAGCTTGCCGCCAGCTTTGGTGGGGCTAGAAAGAAAGGATATATCTTAGTGTGTTGTTTAAAACTGCGACCACACCGCTGCTTAACGGTGCGTATATTACGGTGCGTCAAAAATGGCGCCATGTTGTTACTATGGCCCCGTCTTTTGTTTACGCAACGACACCGTAATATACGCACCGTTAAGCTCCGGTGTTGGCGCAACTTAAAGCAGTAGGTACTAGCTCTTAAAAATATATTTGGGTATGATGTACCAGTTTTAACAAAAGTTTCTGTGATATCTAATTATCGCTAAGGTTGACACTTGTCACTGTCATAATATTATTGCATGGGAAAATCGAACTTGTTGTAGCATGACGTGCAAATGAACTAGGCCACATTTTTGACCGACTGTACCTACTTCTCTTTCAGTCGCTTACATGGAATACTTTTTAAAAGCAGCTATTGCTCTGTAGATTACTAGCTAGCTTATTTTGAACACTTTTTCGTATTTTTCCACGTTCTTAATTTTGAACCCCGACGAAAAAGTGGGGACTATGGTGGTGGGGGGGGGGGGGGGGCTATGCGGTTTGTTTTATTTGAAAGCTGGTTTTTTAGCGGTGATCTGCACTAGATTTCATCAAAATCGATTGGGCCGTTTAAAAGATATCAGCTCTGAAAGCGGTCACCATTATATCGGGGGTTTTTATCCATCTAATTTCGAGTCACGTATTCACTGATACGGATTTCTCCTAATTGTTTTTTTTTATTTGTAATTAGGTTGAAATAAGTAGGTCGGTTGAGGTTTAGTTATAATTTGCCTCGTCAACGCTGTCGAACACAACTGAAACAAAAACGCGAAAGGAGAAAATACTGTAAATTTTATTAGAGGAAAAGCACGAAATCCTTCTACCAAGAAATAACGATTTTGGGAATTTGATTCTGAGCGTAGCGAGGGATTCAAGCGATACCACCCAAAACGAAAATAATTTTGGTACCGAGTGACACATACCGCTTTTGAGTCCAACCTAAGAGGGAAATGGAAAATATTTAAAAAATCATATCAGCATTTAATTATCTTGACTAGCAATATCAAAAAAGAAACTAATAAGAAAAAAAAAATGGAGTTGGAAATCTACTGTCCTATATATTTTTTAAATTCCCTACTGTATGAAAAACAATCAACCATTTTTATTTGCATTTGTCACTACTTATATTGTAAATGTAATTGTGAAAACAGACTGAATAATTGAAATTATATACACTAACAAAGTAGACGTAGAAGTAAAGAGTGAAAATGCTGAAAGAAGACCCGTACCTACGATGGAATCATTGCCTGAACCGAGTGCTAGACTTGCAGCCCCTCCCCCACTCCACTCCCCCTTAATTGAATTCCTAGATCCGCCACTGTGTGACCTACTTACGGAATAACGTTAATTTCTACATGGCTGAAGTGTTTGGTCATTGCGTAAGTAAGATATAGTTTTCAGAAAAGAAGTAAAGGTTTATTTTAGTATGTACCTAATTTAAAAACAGATTTTAAAAAAAACAGTCAATTGCGATGGGTTCCGTACCGCCGCGCAGTACGCAATAATATTTAAATCAGAGTCTAAACGAGTTGATTCGAATCGAGTTGATTCGCAACTCGAATCAACTCGCATACCTAACTCTCCAGCTAGAATTGATACGGCCGGGCAAGTGAGCGGATAACGAATGCGAGCGATGCGAGTTATGCGAGTCCGAGCGCACGCGACGCGAGTCAGCGATTCGCCAACTCGAAACCAAAACTCGACTCGCAGATCCCTTTGGCTGCTACACGACTGCTGCCGCGAAGTGGATCCCACCCTGTTGATACGAGTCGAGTCAACTCGAGTTTCGATTCGAGTTAGCGGCCGAGTCAACTCGAGTTATCCGAGTTGGAATAAATTCGACTCGTAACATCGCTAATAATATTCAGATTTGAATTCAATTTCGAATCGTGTCAGCGCGAGCGCAACTTACGCTTGACCATTTTTTTTTGCTGTATTCCTAAAAAGCTTGTATGTAAAAGCTTGTATGTTTTAACATCCTTACGATAGGTACAAGAAATACCAAAATATGTTGAAAAAGTATGTTACTTCTATTAATTCACTTTCTTAGCGCAATTCACACAGAGGGCGGGTCGTGCGCGGGAGCGAGCGTATCGCCATTACATTGCTCGTAATACACGCATTCTCCGATAGGCCTTCTCACAGAGCGCACAATGTAATGGAAATATTCCCGACCCGCCCTCTGTGTGAATTGCGCTTAATTGTTTTTATTTGTTGGTAAATCCGCCATAATAAATAACACATATTATAGACTTGACAGCACGTGGAGCTAACCCCATGTGCTTCTGTTTAGTCTATTAGAGAAAAAACTCTTTTACCTAATAATTGTCTTAACGTGTGATTCTCTAATAAGCACATGGAAGTGTCTAACAGGATTGAAAACCATTAATTAAAATAAGAATTATAATTGTGACACGGACAGACAGATGGACCAGGACAGACAGAACGAAGCTTCCCTTTGGGACAGAACCAGAACGCTAAAAAAGAAAATCAAAATTGAGTCGCTTAACTTCAAACTCAGATAAGTTCATGCAAAAGGACAATGGAATTTGCGTCTTTTTTCAAACAAATTAAATTTTAAATTTGCATACCAAATTTCAAGGACATTATCTGATTTTGAAAATTCCAATCTGTGTACTTGATCCCGGTTACTAAGAATTTCATTAATTTTTGATTACATATTTCTGTAATGTAGTTTATGAAGTATAAGAAATCAATTATCCACACTGATTTAAAAAGGTAGTATGAACTTGTAAGAGTTTACAATTAATGACATGGTATGTAGACCATTCAAATTATAATTATTTTGGGACTTAGATTTTATTACATAACCGTATTCAAAAACCCCTAACTTAATGGGACCCCTGATTTAGAAGCTTATAAGAATGAATCGAGAAGAGCATCAATGGAAATTTATAAATACCCCATTTTTTACCAACTTTTTTACAACAGATGCTGAAAAAGGCAAAAATATTTAATTTATCAAATCCTTTTATCATACCTATCTTCAAGATCAGTGATGATCACCTATGTCATTATGATCAAACATTAAATGAACAGTCTTTTGAAAATTGGATCTCTGTAAGAGAGAAATAAGTTTATTTTGTATAATACATACAATTATGTTACATTAATAATATTAACATCACATTTATTCATTTCTAATCCACCAGGGCCACATGAATCAAGATGGACTCATGTTCCACTTAGAACCCAGCCACAAATGCTCTTGACCTAAATGTTCAAACACTGGATCAATATCCCAAGAGTTATGCAAACAAATGTCACTGCATTGCATTACTCTAGCAGTATATTGCATTATGAAACTGCTATCTAGAAACTTCCCAAGCTCACTCTTAGAGCTGACAGAGATATTATATTGGAAAGAATTTACGAGTCTAAAGTTGATTAATTTTTTTATCAAACAATTAAGATAGTCACCATGGATTGTGAGTCACCTAACACACAGAAATAAGCGATTTAGAAGTAGTTTTTTAGCAAACCTTAGATGATATTTCAGCTAATTATCAGTTTCTCGAATCAAACAGTAGTATAGGCTACGTGAAGCAGAAGTAAGAAACGTTAAAAAATGTAAACAAAAGAACGTACCTCTGTCTTTCCCCTTCCGCTGCGGGCTGAGTGGGCTCTCCCGTCGCTTCCTTCGTGGGAGTCGGGACTTCCTCATCCTGGGGCTCCCCTTTCGCGGCCCCCATCCACGAGCTAACCTGATTAGTAAGTCCTGAAAACATTTTCACTGCCACTAGCTAACCCGAAAACTACACAGATCACAAACACACGACTATTTCACTACGCTGCGACAGTTTCGCACATGACACCCCGGGAGAGTCTGCGACACGGCCGTGGAAAGCGCGATCAGCTGAAAAACTAAAGGAAACCACGATCGACCAGGAAAATTAGACGGGTTTTCACTGCGCATGAAAACTTGCGCTTTTGCGCTCTACGTTTTTACGACAGACGTTTTGTTAGAGCACTAAGATGTCATGATGTACAGGGGTTATTACATTGCTATGAGACTTTCCCTATGATTTGAAATTATGTAGACTAGATATTCTTAGTTAATTTGGGCATATTTTTTATCGAATTACCAGCTTTGGTTGTAAATTAAATGATTTATTTTGATATAATTTGTTTTCCTATTGGAAAAACAAAACGAAACATCAATTTACAATCGTTCGATACCATTCGTTCTTTGCTTTGACATTGTAAATCATTCAAATCATTCGTTCAAATATGACGTTTTTGGATTAGGCTAGCCAGTTTTTTGTTTCCGTTTGTGAATTTTTACAACAATCGCAGCGTCGTTTATCTCAAATGTAGTGATTAATGGTCCGGGTGGCTACTAAAATTACTTTAATTCGTCTTGCAACACGTGTAGCGGTTTCAAATTTCCAATATGACGGAAACGCGTCGTCAACAATTGCATCTCGGCAAATGCATCGAGGATTTGGATAAGCTGCATAATATTCCGGATTTGAAGTCGAAGAGGGCTACTCTGTGAGCGTGTTTACCTTGTCGTGAGTGCAAATTTTGAGATTATTTGTCTAAATTGGTTTTTTCACCTTTTTATTTGAAGGTTATGCAAAACTGCCCAGAAGCTTTTCGAGAGTGCTGAGGAGGCTCGTGAGAAAGGAGATGAGGAGTACTCATACGTGTGCTACATGAAGTACCTGCGGGTCGTGGCGTACATCAGCAAAGACAAGGAATACCAGAAAGACAAAGCCTACTTCAACAGTATGTTGGGGGCTAAGAACCCTAATAAAGCGATGGACACAGCTGAACAGTTGAAAAACAGCCTTATAGATAGGTAAGAGCCAGGAGACGGGTAAATAAATAGCACTGTTATTTCCCTTATCTCATTTTAATGTTTTGTTTACAATGAGCAAACATCAGTAACACGTAATTGGTCAACCAATTTTTTGATTAAATTAACCTTTGGCCTTATTTTACGTAATCCAGATAGAATTCCTCTGAGATATGAATATGATATTCCTTAACCGTGTAGGATCTATGCAGTTACCCTATTTTCTCATATAGTTGATGGAATATGCAGTTTTCGCTGCAATGTTTTACCTTAACTATAAATGTATTAGGGATTAAATATTGTATGTAGTTAAAAATGTAATTTAGACAATGTTACCTTTTGCATTCTTCCATTGTGTAACAAAAATTATTTGTACAAGCATATTGTCCCTTTACTTTCTCAATCTGAGCGAACAGTTATATAGGAAAGTAGTCTATTTTCTTTAGGAAGTGCTTTTCCTATCTAACTATTTGATCAGATACGAGGTTGAGAAAATTTACGGGTGGTCAATTTTCGTATTAAAGGAACAAAATAAGGACTTTCATTGGGACTTTAAAATTTATAATTTTTTGAAATTCACTTGCTAGGGCAGAAAGTACTCAGGTAGCAAGGCCACTGGGGATTATACTTATTACCCTGCATTCACTAGTTGGCTTGCGTAACAGGAGAAATAATATAAATATAAAAAGCCTTTTATTTCTGGGTTACACAAAGATAGACTGCCTGACTGACTTACAAAAGTAATCTATAACACATATTAGAATAATAATAGACTTTAAATATACATGTAATTAGAAGTGTACACCAGAACCCTCTATGAGGTAAAGGCCTCTTCCAGAGATTTCCACAACAACCTGTCTTGGGCCCTCCAGACCCAGGTTTTCCCAGCTGTCTCGACAATTTTGTCAGCACAGCGTGCCAGAGGCCGACCTCTTTCTTTTTCCGACTGGACCTTTCCATGTAGTTATTTGGATTTATGCGTGTATCGACTATAAGGAAATATGCCGAAGTATAAAAATGACCACTTGAATAATTTCGTCCGTGCATAATTTGGTCAAAGTATAAAAATGTGCACATATATATTAGACGACGTATAAAGATGTTACGATAATAGACTATAAGGAAATATGCCGAAGTATAAAAATGTTCACTTGATAACCGCTCTCCGCACTATGTACATAGTTGATTTTTATGTAAGACATTAACTTACTATGATTGTAGACATTTTTATACTTTGAGAGTAGTCATTTCTATATTTCGACTTAATAAGACTTAGACTTTTGAAGTATTGGCTTTCTTATACTTAGACTAATTTATGTTTTAAAGGTAGACATTTTTATACTTCGGCATATTTCCTTATAGTCAATACATGCATAAATCGTTATTTGGGATGTCCATCTCTCGTCGTGGAGTCTTGCGACATGTCCAGCCCACCTCCATTTAAGTTTCTGGGCCTGGCTTAGTGCGTCTATGACTTTTGCTTTTTGTCTAATTAGTTAAATGGTTTACTTTTTGTTTTTTCCTTTGTTCTTCACTCTATTTCCTGTTCCTTTGATTTTGGGTTATAGCTGTTATTGGACTATAGGTAAACAAATAAGTAAACGTAATCTATATGTTTATTTTCCACACTTATTAGAACTTTGTTACATTTCAAGTCCCACCTTTTTGCTCTCGTTGATTTAATGTGTTTAATGTGTTCATCATTTAATTGAAATTTCAACAGGAGGAATAAGAACAATGAATCATGTGATGGACATTCTGTGCAATTTGTAGTTTTTTAATAGATTTGATTTTTGACCACAGAGAGTTACAATTTGAAACAAACAAAGAAAGAAAGTAAGAAAGAAAGAGCCCAGCAATGTGTGCGGATGAATAGGTTCTGGCTCAGCATGTGTTGTGACGTAAGATCACAACACTGTTATTCTGCCAGTACCTCAACAAATAATAACAATTTCATGTACATAGTAAACATAGCTGTGTCTTCCGTGCAACTGGTGCAACCTTAATAATAGAAGTGTCATCAATTTTTTTTATTAGAAATCTGTCTAATTAATGTAAGCTCTAAAGCTGAGTGTATTGCTCAGCTTAAGAGTTGGCTCAGCATTTGTATATTATAACTAACAACCCGCCCTCACTTCGCTTCGGTTTGTCAGTTTTCTGTAACACCCATACATAAACCTGAATTTATTATATATCAAAACCTTCCTCTTGAATCACTCTACCTCTTGATGAAAACCGCATTAAAATATAAGCGAACAGACTGGAAGTAACTTTGTTTTATACTATGTACAGATACCGTAGTATTAGTAGTAAACACTGCATTTCAATATTCATATTACTAGAGTCCGTTATCTATTCAGCAGGCAGTTTGGTGGCTACGTAACATTAGTCATGTGCAATCTCAATAAAAAACTCCTTATAAATATGTCCTTAAAAGCGGTTAAACGTCAATGGCAATGAAAATTTTAATAAATTGTTTTTTAGTTTTTTTAATATTGACAAAATTTTAATATTGAAATATCAATATTGAAAAGCTGTTTAATATGGTTTTAAAAGACTGAAACATAGTAGGATTTTATTTGTGGTGTCGTTGAGCAGATTGCATTTTAATCTATTTTGATATTTGGCACCTTTTTGCGGAGTGTTTGTAAGCGATGGTGACGGTGCACCCTAAACTTTCCTTGGCGACTCATTAAATGAAGTTGAACAATTATCACAAATAAAAAAATGGAGTTCCTATACTTACACAGCTACAACGTTGAGACTTGGATAGTTTGTATTGCCCATCACTAATGTTAGATACCACCAAACTGCCCGCTTGATAACGGGGTCTAGATATTACTTAAAACTTAACATCTAGTGTTAGATTACTGGTATATAAAAATCTGAGCTGTTTACTTGCAATATCATTACCTATACTGCCGTCCTAAGCAAAAACACAGTAACTACTACTACTACTACTACTACTACTAGTACTTTTAGTGTTGTACTTATTTGGCTATTCGTTGTAAATTAATTATTTCTCAATCGCTCAAAGGTTAACTGGAAGACATCCCTTAAAGGGATAAGTTCGCCTTTCTACATCCCTGTTATATTTTTGTCTATTTTATAATTGTTATCTCTTGTTTGTACAATAAAGTGTTAACATACATACATACTAAGATAAACTTTCTATAGTAATATCAACCTTAACATTAATGTGATAGAATTGAATCTGCTTCGGTGATTGAATTTAAGATACTGCTTACTGGCTTAGGTGGGCAGTATAATAATGGTAATATTGGTCTTGTCATATATTGAATACTGGATTGAACAATTTATAAAGAATATTCATTCCAGTATTGTCAATAACACAATGAGAAAATATTCATGGAAATGTAATTCCCCACATGCTTTATAAAGTAGGTACAAATTACTGAAGAGAAAATCAACCTTATGGCTTATGGGTCATACATAATCTTAAAAACCAAAGTTGTCTCTCCTGTGGTCAAATCTGGGCTTGTGTCCATATAAGTTATGTTTTTATTTGATAGGACTAAAGTAGACGTGACGCCGTTTATGCGGATTTCGGTTCAGCCAGAAAATTAGGCCTTAAACACGTTAACTTCGGGTATGTCCACAGGAAAGACGAGAACTTAAATCTGTGTACGACCCTTATTGAACTACGAGTAGGTTGCAATTACAATGTAACTAAAATAGGTATGGGTTATGAGGCTATGCCAGAAATATTTGGCTATTTTACATTATTAATAACCAGGGGATGAGTGCCTTCGCTTCCGTTGGTTTATATGAGATTTCTGTGACATCAGTAAAACTAAAATTTATTATACACAGTGATTTTTTTTTGGTGATCAGGAACCAATTTTTCTTATTCAGTTATTAATGGCGACCACGTTTATTACACAGTTACATGAAACAAAAAAAATATTTTTTTATGTAAAAAATATATTTTGAAACAACCTTTTAATTAAAATGAATGGTCACCCTACTAATTGTTTAGTCTATGAGTTAACAACACTTAACTGATAAGTTCATTGGCGTAATATCTGTCAAATTTCCCGCCAAAGCGATGGCACTTGACGTATCTACTTCACTTCAATAATTAATGTAGGATGTCCATGTATCCAGTGGTGATTGGTTTTAACAATATCATTAACTTAAATAAATTAAACAGTGAGTTAATTGTTTGAGACATCATCCATTAAATTAAATTTTTGTTGCTTATTAATAATTTTCAACTCCTGATCACCGATAAAAAATCACCGTGTATATAGAAACCTGTGAAAAATAATCTAACCATCTAATAGGGACTATGCATGCGTAAAAGAGATCACCAAAAGAGAAATTAAAATTAAGATCAACTAGGAAATACGGATGATACAAGCATTTTAAACTGTTAATTAGACACAACAGTGCTGCAACAGCAGTGTTCGCATTGTTGTGTTCCGGTTTGGGGATAAGACAGCCGGTGAAATGACTAGCATAGAGGCATTCCTTCTTAGTCCTCAGAGTTGGCAACGCATTTGCAGTCTTAGGATTGCATTGCAGTCTTTTGAATGCGAATGTCTATGGGTCACAGTTTCCACTTACCACCAGGTGGCCTGTGTGCTCGTTTGTCTTATCTATGCCAAAAAAATATATTAGAGAGATCAGATATGCGCAGAACAAATCTTTGTGGGCTTATCTTTTCTTTGTTCTTTTTCCAGCTATTCAAAAGCTTTCTCAACTGTTCGTTACATGAATCAGCTTTTATTACAACTGAGAAAAAGTCATGAATATTCCTTATTATCTAATCATGGTTCAGAAGCAGTTAGCGAATATACAGACGGACAGACGCGCAAAGCGAGTTTGTTTTAAATACTATGTAAAAACGGCTTTTACAGTCAATTGTTTAATATTTTTTAGGTATAACAAGGAACAGAAGAACAAGCGACTGAACGAAATAAAAGAGAGTGAGTCTATAAAGCAGATAATAGATGAAAACAGGAAGAAAGCCCTGGAGGCTGCTCCTGCCCCGGAACTGCTGCAACTTCCAGGTAATATCTATCAATATATATAAAAGGCAAACCTGACTCACTGACTTATATATCAACGCACAGCATGCTGCGTCCATTTTATTTCATCCAAATCCATCCAGCCGTTGCAGGGTGAAGGAGTAACAAACAAACAAACACACACACACACACACACACACACACAAACTTTCCCATTTATAATATTTGTAGAATTAGTAGGATGTATGGTTGCAACTTGTCCATTCTTCTCCAGGTCTTGATGAAGTGACTATCAGGAGTGACCAGCTGTACTCCATCCTGAAGAGTGGCAAGCTGAAGGTCATGATCCTGGACGCGCGGCCGGGGAAGGACTACATCGAGTCCCACATCAACTATCCTGCCTGCATCAGTGTGCCGGAGGAGTGCATATCACCGGGGTGAGATTAATCAGAGAATGTTACTCACTACTACTTCTCCGCGTGGTTTCCGGGTCAGAATAGTGCCACTCCATGTCCTCCCGTGGATGTCGTAAGAGACGACCAAGGGAATAAAGGCTGTGTAGTGCTGTTAGGCGATGGGCTTGCAACCTGTCACTGATACACTGGTAAACATCTTAGCCTAATTGTAAAAAAGGGGTTACAGAATTATTAACAAGTTAAAAGATAAAAAGATAAAAGATATTTATTCAGTAAGTAGGCCGCACGGGCACTTTTACACGTCATGAATCTACCAGCGCTTCCCAAGAGGAGACCACTGCCGAGAAGAAACGCCGCAAGAAACTCAGCAGTCAGTCATTTTTTAAACATGTTACAATGGTAGTACTTAATCTAGCATTATATAAAGCAATAAATATTAAATTAAATATAATATCAAATAGCAAATAGCATGCGTAGTTCAGCAGGAAAACATGTCAAAAATATTACGAGAGAGACAAGGGGGGGGGGGGGAAGAGAGGAGAGGAAAAAAAAAACACAGGACAACCAAATAAAAGTTTGATATGCTTTCCCACATCAACGGTGTCCCCTAGACAAACAACTTTGCAATTTTACAAATTATGAATGACAAAGTTTCGGGTTTAGGCCAAGCATTTTTATCTGTTAGATAGTCCTCGACCCTATAGTACGCTTTAGATATTAACGACTTTTTTAAGTAATTTTTAAGTGCTGGAAAGGGTAATGTTAAAGCTTCGTCAGGTAATTTGTTATAGAAATGAATGCATTGACCAACAAATGATTTATATACTTTACGGACGCGGAATTTTCGGATAGCAATTTTATTTTTATTTCTTGTATTTAGATTATGTACATCGGAATTTTTGGTGAAAGAATTTAAATTTTTAATAACATAAATAATATTCTCATAAATAAATTGAGACGCTACAGTTAAGATGTGAATTTCTTTAAAAAGTTCTCTTAAGGAGTCACGGGAATTTAAGTTATAAATAGAACGAATAGCCCTTTTTTGTAAGACAAATATACTTTGTATTTCAGCTGCCTTACCCCAAACCAGAATACCGTACGACATCACACTATGGAAATAACTATAATAAACTATGCGAGCTGTCTCAACATTAGTTAGTTGTCTAATTTTCCTAACCGCGTAAGCTGCCGAACTTAGTTTACCTGCCAGTACCGCTATATGGGGACTCCATTGCAAATTTTTATCTATGGTTATGCCTAGAAAAACTGCCTTATCTACCATTTGCAGACACTCGTCATTTAGAAAAATACTAGAATCTACCGGTTTAACATTAGGCAAAGCGAACCTAACACATTTAGTTTTTTTAGCATTTAGTAGTAAATTGTTACTAGTAAACCAATTAAGTACTTTAACTAGTGTGGCGTTTATCCTACTGTAGTCAATGGACTTTCTATCTACTTTGAAAATTAATGAAGTATCATCAGCAAAAAGTACAATCTCACAAAGTTTATCTACTGTTGGTGGTAAGTCATTTATATAAACCAGAAATAAAAAAGGGCCTAAAATTGAGCCTTGCGGCACACCTAATTTCACTGTAGCTCCAACAGATTGCGTTTTGTTTACAACAACTGTTTGAGTTCTATCACTTAGATAAGAAGACATGAGACTTGAAGCTTTATTGGACAATCCATAATGTTTTAATTTTAAAATTAGGGTCGAATGATCCACGCAATCGAAAGCTTTAGAAAGATCACAAAATATTCCTACTGCATCACAAGATTTCTCCCAACTGTTATATATATATTTAATGAGCACAGAAGCCGCATCAATTGTTGATCGACCTCGGGTAAACCCAAACTGGTTACTGTTAAGTATTTTATTTCTATTAAAGTGACCTAACATATCATTCAGCATTAGTTTCTCAAAGACTTTACTTAAAACGGGTAGTATGGAAATGGGACGGAAGTTCGTTAAATCACTCATCTCGCCCGATTTAAAAAGAGGTATGACTTTACTATATTTCATGAGATCTGGAAAGATCCCCTCTGATAAACAATTATTGTAAATTAATGATAAATGGGGTGCAATTACATCTATGATATGAAATAGTACTCTAACTGATGTGCCCCACAAATCCTCAGTCTTTTTTAAACTAAGCGATTTAAATACCTTGACTATTGAACCTGAATTTACAGGGCTGAATTCAAAGTTTATATTACATTTACTGACATTAGTGCAAAGTAATGATTGAGCTTCAACCGCGGATGATTTAAGACATTTCGTTGTATTAGAGGCTATGTTTGAAAAATAATCTTCGAATGCTAAGGCAACGTCTTTATTTGACGTGATTTGTTTGTCACCTGCGTTTATGGTGACTTGATTGTCACGTGTTTTTGATTTTCCTGTTTCTCTATTTATAATATTCCATACAGTTTTTACTTTATTGTCAGCTGATTTGAGTTTAAGACTAAGAAAATTTGCCTTAGCAGTTAAACAAACTTGCTTAAAGGTCCTCGAATAATTCTTAACATAAATTAGGAAGTCGGCGTTCTTATTGTCCTCCCTCTCTTTATATAGGTCATAAAGCCTATTTCTACTCTTATGAATGCCTACAGTAGCCCATTCACTAAACTTGGTTTTCGACCTAGAAATAGTTTTCATTTTAAAATTATTATTAAATTGGTGTAGAATTACGCTAAACAAGTCTTTATAAATACTATTAGAGTCATTGTTTAAGAAAGGTAACACTGAAAGATTAGCCTGAACTTTATTTTTGAATAATTCCAAACGATTGCTAGTTATAGGTCGGTATGTTATCGTCTGAGGTTTTTGATAAAAATCATTTAAGAAAGATGCCTTCTGACCACTATGGTCAGAATTAAAACAATTAAATATTTCTTTATCCAAACATTCGCAATTACAAAAAATGTTATCTAAGCAGGTTGCACTACTAACACCTATCCGTGTGGGTTCAAAGAACAGATTAGCTAAATTAAAAGATTTAAATAAACTTAGTAACCGAGTGGTATTATTTGACGTTTCAAGTAAGTTAACATTAAAATCTCCACAAACTATAACATGCTTCTGGCTATTACTTGCTAATTTTAACACATGTTCCATGGTAGATTCAAATGTGCAAAAATCAGATAGTGGTGGTCTGTAAACACATATTATTATATAACTTTCTAGTTCTGCGCAAGAAATTTCTACAATCCTTTCTATCGATAGCTTTATAATATCCTTTCTTTCTTTGGATTTAAGGGTACTTTTAACAATTATAAGAGAGCCACCATGAATGGCACTTTTTCTGGCAAAATAACTAACTAATTTAAAATTTATGAAATCTAATATCAATTGGTCTGGTCTAAGCCAATGTTCAGTAATGCACATAATTTGTACATTTTCATTATCTAAGAACAACCCTATTTCTAGTTCTTTGCTGGAAAAACCTTGAATATTTTGATGAATTAAATTTATACTCAAGGGTGTTTCCGCTGTCCTATAATTTAGTTTAAATCATGATTTAAGGCATTATTGCTAATATTGGCTTGCTGGGACTTGATGCTACTGTATATATTTGGTTCTATATTAAAAGCTAATAGGTCAACCAAAGTCAAAATATATTTCCTTGGCAAATGAATTTTTCCTGTGGTTAGGGTAAGGCGCTTTATAAATTTGTTAAAATCAAAGAAATGATATTTTTTATTGCAGCATATAGCATTATACATCATAGAATTAAAGTGAGCTATTTTATTATTATGACTATATGGCATACTGTCTGAGTATGGTAGTGCACACAATATTATTTTACCTATGCCCCTACCTTCAATTATATTAAGTGTTGACATTAATTTATCAACACTGGACTTATCCACACTAAGACTATTACCTACCAAAATTACCAAAGTGGTGGTCTTGTCAAAACTTCCTTTTAAAAGTAAATCACTTAATTGCATTAAAGTTGAATTATGGTAACAGTAATTTGTAACCTTTTGTTTTAATTTATTATTTAACAGTAAACCTAGTCCAGATCCAAGTTGGTCGGAATAAACAATAGTTTTAGTCCTACTTAAAATTTGTCTAGGGGACTCCTTAGAAGTATCAAGAGCCATATCTGGCTGAATCACAATAGTTGGTGAAGCTTGTAATCTATCACAATTACCATAACCACTGTTAATTAGAGAGTTAAAACGTTCTTCATTTAATCTACTTTCTTCTACCAATTGAGTGAAAGCCTGAATATGCTCCTTGACTTCTTTCTGAGTGGTTACATACTTTAAAGAAGTAACTTCAAGCTGGTCCTTTAACTTAGTTATCTCAGCATCGAGTTTCTGAGTATTTAAATCATACGCTATCCTACTTGAATCTAATTTATCATTGCACTGACGCACCCTATCTTTCATTACTGATAATTCTAATTTCATGTTAGTATAGTTTTTAATACATTTTTGACTTTTGATTAATTTTTGTGTTCGCCTAATATAATTATTAATTTTAACATATTTCTTCAATTTATTATTGCTGTTAAAGAATATTAATTTCTTACTGTCCTTATCGTTATTCCCTACCAGCTCTTGGTACAGGTTCTGTGTTGTTAAACTATCATAGCACTGACGTTCTTTTCTTAAATAATTTAATTCTTCATTTGCTGCGCCCAGTTCTTCCTCCAGGTTTGTGATGCGCTTTAATGCCACTTCGTGGGTAGAAGCGCACTGGTTAAAAGTATCAATCACAGACTGCAACTGCTCTAACTTATCTTGAGCATCTGATAACTTATAGTCATACTCCACTAGATCGCTTCTCAACACCGTGTTCTTGTCCATCAGATTCTTCAGTTCCTCCTCGCTGTCATCCCGTTCCCTATTTAACTGGTCATTCAAGGTCCTAGCTTCCTGCAGCTGTTTCAAGGCGGCCTTGAGCTGGATTTCTTGCTGGCGTGCAGTGGCCTTGCGAGATTTCATGTTTGAGGCGCTCATTGTCTCACAGTAATTCCACAAATGCACTGAAAGATATAAAACAGCTGAGTACAACTTAGTAACTTGAGTAAAGGAAGGTTGTTGATAATTATAACAGGGATGTGAGTGAATAGGTGTTAGTGAACAGTGTATCGTGTACGGCAATGTCTGTGGCGAATGTGATGTCTCAGCTCAGCTTCCACTATTCGTCAAGCAAAGAGAGTCTTCACCGTGCCAGTGTTTTGTGTTTGACGTCGCTCACGGCTTCAACAGTGAGCAATGAGAAGTATGAACATGAACACAGTGTTAAAATAAAAACGAAACCAGTGTAAGTAAGAATTAAAAGAAATACTCCCCAGGTTTTCTTGATGAATTTGAAAACGTCCGTTGACGGTTGACAGGCGCAGTCGCAAGCGGCCTGTTTTACTGTTAAGTAATGTTTATATCCAGACTTCGTTGTTACAATTCCACGAAAACACTACTATCTACAATTTACGATGCTAATTAGGACTATTACTTAATTTTTTATATTAAAATCGTTTAATAAAATACGGAGATAAAAATTTGACGTATATCAGCTGTCAGTGCTACCACAGATTCAAGTTTTTAGAGCTGTTAGTAATTCTGTAGCTGTGCCTACCCCACTCTGGGAATAAAGGCGTGAACTTATGTACTTCACGCGTTCGCTTCCGTCGTGTGCGGACGTGTTTGTTGCGAATATCTAACCTCAAGTTGAAATTTATTTTTGCTAATTTGTGATTGGTCAAGAGTTAAATTTTAAATTCCTTTTTACTCTTGAAGTGTTCTTAACATAGACTCCTCCCAGTGGGCGGTGCTAGAGCGAGACAGTGTCTTTGAATCATTTCGCCTGTTGAGCCATCATCCCAAATTTCCGAAAAAATATTTTTGTCGCCACTCGGGATCGAACCGCCGCCGACGAGACAGACGTGGCCTAGGCAGCCGTCCTATCCACTGGACCAAGGACCGACAGCTCTGCGCGACGAAATACGCCGCTGCCATACCGTGGAGTGACGACACGCATCGCTACGCCACTGTGTGCTACGAGGTACGCTGCGCCGCTACGCGGCATCGCTACGAAGGTCACGTCGCTACGCTTTAGTCGCTTGGTTGCTGATTGATTTGCTTTGCTATTGTTGCCGCGCTTAGCGCTCGTTGGTACTCTTGCTACTCAAAATGGATCTAAACAGTAGTATGATCTGTGGTGCGTGCCGTGTGGAGCTGATGGTAGGTGCAGAATACTTGCAGTGTATGGTTGTGACTTGCGGTAAGTTGTACCATTATACATGTTGCTACAAAACTCTCTCTGAAGAGGAGAAAGCTTCTTGGGTATGCCCGGAATGTGTCTGTGCGGCTAAGAAGGGTGGCAGCAACGCTAATACTCCGGTTGGGACCCCGGTCCTTATTAAAAATGTGACGTTGAGAAAGCCCTCGTCAGTCCCGCCGCCTGCGCCGACTCCGTGTTCTCCGGATGTACCTATGTCTGCGTCTGCCGCCCTGGAATTCCAGTTACTTCGGGAGCAAATAACCTTTTTGACGGAACAACTTGCCGATGCTGTCTCTGCCATGGGGCGGTACCACTCTGCGCTTACCCTATGTACTAATAAGGTTGTGGTAATCAGTGAAAGGCTCAGGGAACTTGAGCTTTCTATAGAGTCCCGAACGTCACCTCAAGTCTCAGCGCCCCCTCCCCCTGCCCCTGGGTCTACCCCTCAAGGGGACACAAGGTTGGGTAAGGCAGTGGGAGAGCGAGGTTCGAATGCGGCAGGGGATGCCGGCCGGGAAAGGCGGGTCACAACTGTGAGTGCTCAGATCAACACTCATATAACCGAGCCTACTAGCGGTGAGCTGCCCTCTGTGGCGGGCCATAGCCATGATGTCTCCAACCGTGTTCCTCAGGGTGGCGTTCAGTCTGTTAACGGGTCATCTGTGGACCTTGATAGACCAATTGATAGTGACGAGGCTTTTGAGGTCGTTCAAACGAGGAAACAGAGACGCCAGACCTCCGTTCGCTGCACCGCGGGTCCCAGCGTCACTTCTCTTAGGGCGGTCGAATACCGAAAGCACATCCACTTGTGGAACATGGTGTCGGAGGCTGGTGAGATTGAGGAGTATCTGCGAGAGTTATGCCCTAATGGAACTTGCACTGTGGAAGAGCTCAAATCTAAGGGTGACTACAAGTCCTATAAGTTGGGTATCCCGGCTGCTTGCTTCGATAAATGTCTGTCAGCGAATGTTTGGCCGGAAAATGCTCGGGTGAAAATGTGGTTATTTCGAAGAAGAAGTGATAAGCAAGCGCACGCCTAGATCTTCACACGGTAGTGCCATTGTCTCTTCCATCGGCATAGCATATCAAAATGTTAGAGGCCTTAATACCAAGCTAAAATATTTTAGACAAAGTATTCTTGCAACTGAAAGTGATATTGTTGGTGTTACTGAATCGTGGCTTAACCAGTCAGTTGAAGACTCTGAACTAGTTGGAGGCGAGTGGAGTGTGCTGCGCCGTGATCGTGCAGCTGGTCGTCAGGGAGGCGGCGTCCTCGTGGCCGCGCGGCCAGGCATCGTCTTGCGTCGCAGATCTGAGTTGGAGACGGCGGATGGCGAAGATCTTTGGGTATCCTTCTTGGTTGATCAAAGTGTCTGTCATATGTGCGTCGTATACATTCAACCTAATTGTGCGGATGATGTCTATATGCGCTTTTTTCATAAAGTAGAATCTGTTATTGACTCTCTTAATGGTGTTGTGTTAATTGTCGGCGATTTAAATTTAAACCCTAAGTATACGTCCTTTGGTATTTTAAGTTATTATTGCTATTTTAGTACAGTTTGTAATCTGCGAGAGATGAATGGTGTTCTAAATGCGTTTGGAGGAGTGTTAGATGTTGTGCTCGTGCGAGAGAGAGCCAGTGGTGTAAAGGTCGGTGAGATGGACGGTGGTGGATTAGTTCCTCATCGTGACGCTTATCATCCTCCTCTCGATATAACTTTGCCGCTTACGGAAGTTGTGCGTAACCCCGTATTTGTTGAGCCTAGCAATGTGGACCCTAAACGTGATTGGAACTTTGCCAAAGGTGATTATGAGCTTCTTTACCACCTTATTTCTGAAGTATCTTGGAGTGATATACTAGAGTCTTGTGATGTCAATGTTGCTGTAGGGCTCTTTTACCGTTCAGTCTATGGTATGTTTGACTTATGTATACCCAGGAAGAATAGGTCTAGCAAACCATGCAGGTGTTATCCGGTCTGGTTCTCAGCAGACTTAATTAAAGACATTAAGAAGAAAGCGTGTCTCCATCGTGAGTGGAAACGCTCTGGAGATCGCGCCGTATATGCTTTTTTCTCTAACCTCAGGGCGGACATTAAATCTCGAATATCTCTGGCTTATGACAATTATATCCACCACGTTCAAGCCAAGATTAATTGCAATCCTCGCGCCTTCTGGCAACATATTGGCAGCCTTAAGTCCAAGGGTGGCTTCGAGTCCCAGTTTACCTTTGAGGGGAATGTTTACGAGGGCAGAGAAGTGGCTCAGGTGTTCGCTGATTACTTTTCGAGTGTTTTTCTGCCCCATGAACCTCTTCTAAATCACGAAAAGGTTATTCGTGAGGACCGAAATTGTACGGCCAATTATGTCCACATCCACAAAATCACCTTGCATGATGTGGTTACTGGCCTGGCCCGACTTAAGCCGCAAAGCTCCCCAGGCCCGGACAGCATTCCAGCGTTTATCCTTAAAGGGTGCAAAGAATGGCTAATACCTCCGCTACTTCACATTTTCAACCTAGCTCTTTGTACTGGGAAATACCCTGACCTATGGAAGATCACACGGGTGAGGCCTATCCCTAAGGCTAATAATTCGGACTGCGTTGAAGATCACCGACCCATCGCCATTCTTTCTTCGATTGCGAAGCTGTTTGAAACTATCGTAAATAGGCTTCTAGTTCCTCAAATAAAGCCTTACCTTAGTGACTCACAGCACGGGTTCAGGTCCCGGCGATCAGTCGAGACGAACCTCATAACCCTGGTTGATTCCATTTCAGATCACTTGGATAAGGGAATACAGGTAGACGTGTTGTACTTTGACTTTCGAAAAGCCTTTGATCGCGTGGATAACGACGTGCTTTTGGTGAAGTTATGCGACATCGGTTTTTCGCCAAAGCTGCTTCGTTTCTTCGCCAGCTATCTGCGCGACAGACAGCAGTATGTGCAACATGGATACTTTGTTTCCGAGATCTACAATACTCGGTCTGGGGTCAGCCAGGGTTCAATTTTGGGTCCGTTACTATTTGGCATAATGGTAAATGACCTTGCTTCGGTTCCTCAGCACTCTAGATGCCTACTTTATGCCGACGACTTAAAACTGATCTACGGTGTGCAGGAACAGTCAGACTGTGATTCGTTGCAGAAGGACTTAGACCGGGTACATCAGTGGAGTCTCGACAACGGGCTTCTTTTTAATGAAGCCAAGTGTGCCGTGGTCACTTTTAGTCGTGCTCGTAATCCCATTCTCGCGGAGTACTTGTTGGGTGCGGTAACTATAGCCCGTGTCACCTCTATTCGTGACCTGGGCGTCATATTCGATACGCACCTCAACTTCCACGAACACATGAAAGCGCTTGCTAAAAATTGCTATCGGAGGTTGGGGTTCGTTATTCGAAACGCTAGGGATTTTTCAAACACCAGGGCTATAAAAACCCTCTACACCGCTCTAGTCAGAAGCAAACTGGAGGCAGCTTCTGTGGTCTGGAACCCTCACGAGGTATCTTATGTCTTGCTTTTGGAGAAAGTACAGAAGGCGTTCTTGCGGTTTTTGTATAAGAAAACATATGGGTACTATCCTTTTTTGTACCCTACGAAATTCTTGCTCGGCGTCTTAGAGTTTAACTCTCTTGAGGTGAGGCGAAATTATGGACTGCTGACTTTTGCTAGCGGTATATTGCGAGGAGATTCCGATTGTCTGGAACTTGTTATGCAGGTGGTACGTCTTTTCGTCCCCTCCATGACAAAATTTGACTTCCGTCCACGTTGCCGCCACCTACTGGCAGCGCCTGCGTCGCGCACTCTAGCTCACTCCAAGTCGCCACTGGTTCACGCCTTGCATTTGGTGAACACGCTTGTCGAGTCTGCCCCTGATTGTGATGTATTTGCCAGTGGATGGAAGGTTGTGTGTATTGAATGTTTGAAGTTATGCGAGAAGATGGATGCCCGCATTTCTTCGGTGTAAATAAATAAATAATATCTAAATTTTTTTGTCTTATATTATGTTTTTATTATTAATTTGATTGTCGTTGTTAATTTATATTTAGTATGTAATTCACAGTGCTGTAGTGTTAAACTGTTATGCTGTGTAATTATTTTAAATAAATAAATAAATAAATGTATGTATGTATGTATGTTACTCACTACGCACTAAATAGATCAAAAACCCCGAATAAAATGATAACTCGTACTTTCAGAGCTGACCACTCTTAAGACTGCGCCGAGCGTACGCCGGATGTACAGTGGCGCCCTCACTACTATTATTGTGTTTTCTAAAAAACTAAAGTATTTTCTTGAAATTAGTTGGTAGATTTTTGTACTACAAATGAAAACACAACTTATAGGGCATATCACATAGTTTAATAACAATTCACCTTCGAGTTATCTACTTAACGGAAAAAAGTGGCCACCTTTTCCCGTTAAGCTGACTACTCAAAGGGTAATTGTTATTGAAGTTTGTTACGTATCCCATAAATTGTGTTTTTACTTGCGCTACAAAAACGTATCGTCTGATTGCAAGGGAATTCTTCAGTTGATTAGAAAACACAATAATAGTAATGAGGGCGCCACTGGACGCTCGACGTTTGCTCGGCGCAGTCTTAAACGGCCTAACCAGTTTTAGTGAAGCGTAGCTAAGAAACATCCCGGTTAAATTAGCTTTTGTTCAAATCGACGAAAATGTGATTGACGACGCATTGGCCTAGTAGGTAGTGAATGACCCTGACTACGAAGCTAGCGGTACCGGGTTCGATTCGTATGATGGCCACAAGTATTTTATTCTGAGTCCTGTTTTCTATATATTTAAGTATTTCTTTCTCTATAGCCTTATTAGCCTTGAGCTTAGTTTAGGACTAGGTCAATTGGTGTGAGGTTTTCCCATAATATTTATTATTGTTTTTTTATTATATCGCTCTATCCGTCTGTCAGCGACAGACTGACATCCAGATTCACAGAAACACAGATAAACACTATAAACTTATAAAATCCGCTCTATCTGTGGTTTAAAAATTGAACTAGAACTTAATACGTATGTACGTGCGTGCGTGCGTGCATAATGTGTGTTGCGTCACAACATATGCTGAGCCAGGACCTATTCATCCGCACACATTGCTGGGCTCCGGTGCCCACACGGGTGTGCTCTGCTCTGTATACCTGCCAAGTTTTCGACAAACTGTTTTTTTTAATATATAATTGTGCTGTAAAACATTGTTACTTTCGCTCTGTGTGCGATCTCTCTAAAGAAATTTATTTTCGTTCTTTCTTTAATAAATAAATATTTGGAGATAGCCCTGACGCCAAGCAGCAGTGTTCGCATTGTTTTGTTCCAGTCTGGAGATAGACAAAAGACAGTGAAATTACTACCCTTGAAAATGCTTTTGTCTTTGGGTCTTCCATCCCACGTACTATCAAATCACTTTTTTATTTGTGATACAAGGTTATAAATTGGTGTTACATTTCATTTTGCCATAGTATGGCGTACAAATATTTAATGGTTAAATCAGGCAGCTTCGTTTGCCTTCTTGCCATAAAAAAACGCCTGTCCTATCGATATCGCTGGCCTAAAGGGTAGTGACCCTGCCTACGAAGCTAGTGGTCCTGGGTTCGAATCCCGGTAAAGGCAGATATTTGTGTGTTTGAGTCATGGATGTTTTCTATTTATTTAAGTATATATTTCTCTATATAAGTATTTATATCGTTGTCTAGTACACATAGTACAAGCCTAGAGCTTAGTTTGGGACTAGGTCAATTGGTGTGAGATTGTCCCCTTATATCAAGAAACCTATCTCGACATAGATTGTTACTGTGTAACTAACAAATTGCGAAATGCACCAATTTTTTTTGTTAGAAGGTGCAATTCTCTCCAAAAGTTAATTTGTTAGTTTCGCGCATCAACAACGCATTATTCTGCAGGCAATCAGCGAACATCCTGGAACAGCACCTGCCCGTGGCGTCGAAGCCGGTGTGGGCCACGCGCGCCTCCATGGAGCTGATCGTGATGCTGGACTGGAGTAGCACGGCCGTCATCCCTGGCACCACGCTGCACCTGCTCAAGACTATACTGCTGAAGGTACAATCAGGGCTTCATGGTGGGAATCCTGACATATTTACAGTTACAGAAAAAAAAGCGGGTTCTCAAATGAAACGGTTTGGAAGCGATACGTTGTGCAAACATAACAACGCGCTGTTGCATAACGCGCTGCCCTAGCCTAGTGAGTAGTGACCCTGCCTGTGAAGCTAGTGGTCCTGGTTTCGAATCCTAATAAGGGCAGATATTTGTGTGATGAGCGCGAATATTTGTTTCTGAGTCATGGATGTTTTCTATGTATTTAAGTATATGTTTCTCTATATAAGTATTTATATCGGTGTCCCATAGTAAGATGGTGAGATTGTTTCCTTTATATTTATATATTTAGTTATATTTTTGGAAAAAGGCAGATAAGCTACAATCATATATTGAGAACTTCGATCATTAAGTTCTTGCCACGAGAATGTAATACATAGTTATACGTAGTAGCGAGTTAGTTTTCCGCCACTCGGCGACTAATGTCGGGTTCCTATATTCAAACCGCGGATAGATAAGGCTTACTTGGGGTTAAAATTTGACATGTGCCCATACAAAATGTGTCAAATTTCAATCCGAAGTAAGCCTATCTATCCACTGTTTGAATATAGGAACCGGCCGTTAGTTGTGTGCCCATTTTGCGTAAGACTGTATAAATCAACAAAGTGTATTCTAATCTGTTTTATGCAACTGTAACATAATGAAGCCTTTTGAGATAAGAGTGTCGCATGTAGAATCCGAGTCGAATTCAAGTGTTTTACAATGGGTAGAAGTATCTAACGAGTCCAATAGTGTATAGTCATATCATATATTTAAATTTGCTCTATATTACAAACTAGCGACCCGCCCTCGCTTCGCTTCAGTATGATATATAGCCTATACTGAAATAATTTTTCAAATCGTACCACTAGTTCCTCAAATTAGCGCGTACAAGCAAACAAACAAACTCTTCAGCTTTATAATGTTAGTATAGTTAGGTGTTGCGTTTAGTATCGTGGGCTGAATAAATGTTGTGTTCCAGTGGGATATAAAGGTGCAGTACCCGCGTCCGCCGCTAGCCCTCGCCGCGGGCTACGAGGACTGGCTGCTGCGCTACCCCGCGCGCACCACCAACCCGCAGCCCGCGCCGCCGCCGCGCGCCGTGCGCGACATGCTCGGTACGCTTGTCTTCATTGATAACCACTTATATAAAGGTGCAGTACCCGCGTCCGCCGCTAGCCCTCGCCGCGGGCTACGAGGACTGGCTGCTGCGCTACCCCGCGCGCACCACCAACCCGCAGCCCGCGCCGCCGCCGCGCGCCGTGCGCGACATGCTCGGTACGCTTGTCTTCATTGATAACCACTTATATAAAGGTGCAGTACCCGCGTCCGCCGCTAGCCCTCGCCGCGGGCTACGAGGACTGGCTGCTGCGCTACCCCGCGCGCACCACCAACCCGCAGCCCGCGCCGCCGCCGCGCGCCGTGCGCGACATGCTCGGTACGCTTGTCTTCATTGATAACCACTTATATAAAGGTGCAGTACCCGCGTCCGCCGCTAGCCCTCGCCGCGGGCTACGAGGACTGGCTGCTGCGCTACCCCGCGCGCACCACCAACCCGCAGCCCGCGCCGCCGCCGCGCGCCGTGCGCGACATGCTCGGTACGCTTGTCTTCATTAAAAACCGTTTTTCTACTCGTATACTATGTTAACGGTATCGAAATACCACCTATAGCGTTCGAAGTTTGAAAACAGTTGTATAATGAGCGTTGCCATGGTAACAATGGTTGTTTTATATATTATTATAGCATTGTTATGCGCATGAACAATGTCGGTGAACACTTTCAATTGACAGCGACGACGAGCGCAGCGAGCGGGAGCTGGCTATGAGACCGATGCGGCCCGATACCTTGGCCCTCAAGATTTGCAGATCTAACGCCTTATTTGTTAAATAAAACTTCGCTTCAGTACTTGTAAAGTATTGATATGAAGTATTATTTAAAAAATACTTGAGAAATTGCGTAGGCACCTCCGTAACATAAACTAGTTCTTTTGCCCGTCCCCAGACATAAAAGTTTAAGGGCATTAGGTCTAGAGATCTTGCGGGCCAAGGTATCGGGCCGCTTCTGCCTATCCACGAGTTAGGAAACGAGTTATCTAGGTGCTCTCGAACTTTTCTTTGATAATGTGGATTTCCCTGTTTACTTTTTATTAATGTGTAGCACATCGTTAGAAAGGTAATTAGCTAGAGAAGTTTTTAAAACAAAATGAACCCCAAAATTGTATGTAGGTTTTTAACAATTGACTTTTGAAAATGGATTTTTTTCACACAAACAGTAAATTTGTGAAATAAAAAACCTCGTACGTCCCTTTCAATACTACCAATCCTCCTTTCCTTAGACTATCAATTAGAATAAAAACTATTAGTATTTGAACTAGCATGTATTAACAAGTTTTAAATACAACATATTTTTCTGTAACACGCATTAATAAAAAAGTTACGAACATTTAAAGGAGAAATTTCGGAAAATTTGAGAAAAAACATTTAACAAATCATATCTCCAAAACCGTGACCCTTATGACCCTAAGTCCTAGGGCGAAAAGATAACAAATAACCCCAACAATATCCCAAAAAAAATTGACGGTCCATGTGCCGAACACCCTGTATACCCCTTTTTATAACGCGTCAAGTCGACTTGTTCCCTTTTTCACTAAGATCCCAGAAATATAAAGTGGTGTCTAAAAATTTGATTGTGTATTCGCAGAAGAAATAGACTACCCAGTGTGGACGGAGCTTACCCCGATGGCGACGCCGGCGCCGCGCCCCAAGCCGGGCGAGCCCGCGGTTGACCGGAGTAGTAAGGTAACAAGTTCCATTGCTTACCGTAGGGATATTGGACGTTTCTGGGTTCGTCGCTGCCCAGGAAATTTTAACTATTGAATTTTATGCCATTTTTACCCAATTGAAGTAGTAAGATAACAAAGTTCCATTGCTTACCGTAGGGATATTGGACGTTCTGGATTCGTTGCTGTCCTGGACATTCGAACTATTTAATTTTAGGCCATTTTTACGCAATTGTAGTAGTAAGGTAACAAGTTCCATTGCTTACCGTAGGGATATTGGACGTTCTGGGTTCGTTGCTGTCCAGGACATTTGAACTATTTGATTTTAGGCCATTTTTACGCAATTTTAGTAGTAAGGTAACAAGTTCCATCGCTTACCGTAGTGATATGGGACGTTCTGGGTTAGTTGCAGACATTCGAACCAATTTGATTCGATTCGATTCGATTTTATGCCATTTTCACGCAATTATTTATTTATTTATTTAAGAACACATACAGTCGTACATTAAAATATGTATACAGGTAATTAAGGAACAATATAAAGACCTAGAGGTTCATAAAAAGTACAGTAATAGGTACTAATGGTTATTTAAAACTAATGTTACTTAAGGAAATTAAAAATGAACAATACTATTATTTGGTACAATAATTGCACAAAATCTGCCATAGTAAGTCGTTGCACAAATTATACAGGAAGAAGATAAAAGAGGGTTCAGAGAAATGATTCTTTAAGTTGTCGCTTGACAATTTTCTTTAGGGTACTAAAAAATCTAATCTAATCAAATCTAATCTAATTATAATAGTAAGGTAACAAGTTCCATTGTTCACTATAGGGTCATGACCTCATGAGACGTTCTGGGATCGATGCTGTCCAAAACATTTGAACTATTGCATTAAATCCTTATTATTGTAATTTTAGTACTAAGGTAACAAGTTCCATTCTTTACCTTAAGGGATATGCGACGTTCTGGGTTCAATGCTGTCCTGAACTTTTTACTTTTTTATTTCATGCCATATTTAAGCAAATATTAAGGTTACAAGTTGCATTGTTTACTGTTGTGACATTCGACGTTCTGCTTTTGTTACTTTCCACAAAAACGGTAAAAATAAAGTGAACTACATAAACGTAAATTTTTTAGTGGTACTGCTAAAATTCGCTTACAATACGCGGTTTTTGTTTTGTTATAACGATATCATTTCGATCCCTTAACATATGTACGGTGTGCTACCGCGGTGTTGCTGTAACAGTTGCATGTTACAGGCAGCGGCGTTGCAAATGTACGAGGAGCGATCACGCAACATGCAACAGATACTGCAACAACAGGAAAGGATCGCAGACACATCTCTCACTTTGGAAATGCAGCGGATAGAGGCCGAACAGGTAACGTTTAGTTCCACTATCATTTTATGGCAAACTAGCGACCCGCTCTCGCTTCGCTTGACTTGCAATATGTGTAAAGTCCATTCCAATAGACTGGTTTTATTTAGTACTTAAACACTTTTATAACCTCAAAACGCTCCCTTTAATCCTGAAATAACAATTTATCCCAAAAAAAAACCATCCATGATGGAAAATGGTGTGCAAAATGTGGTCTCTGGTTGCTTTATTCAGCAAAAAACGGCCGTTTCAGCCAAAAATTATGCACTTTGAGATTTTAAAATTGTTTATGGACCACATAATTATAATTAAATTATGTATATTTGGGTCAAATTTGCAAGGTAGATTTGAACCACTTCCCAGTGACTGATTGAGCTCAAATTGGGTATACAATACAATAATGTGGCTCCAATCGAGCTGCTCTGATGATGGAGTCGGAAGGCGACAGGATCTCTGCGTAGACTTGACGTAGACCCACCGTGTTGGCACTCATTCGATTGGTCTTAATAAGCATTGTAATAACAAGTTAACATAAGTTCAATAAATCATAGACGAAAGAAAGCTGTGGAGTCGACGTAACCATAAAAATATTTTGTTTATAATTGTAATCTTTCATTGCTTAGCTTAGCAGCTTCACTCAGGGGCTCAGGGCGAATATAAAAGTATTTTGGAATTAAATATACAAATGAGTATGAGTACGTGCTACGTAAACTCAGAAATTTGATAATAACTTTGCAAAAAAACTACAGTCAGCAACAAAAGCATGTCCCAAAAATATTTTTCTGACAGAAACTTATGAGTGGTTTCTCCTCGGTCTTCCCCTGTCTTCTCTTCGATCTGTCCTTCTATGACACTTTAAGGAAAAGCTCGTGTCGTAACAGGTTTCCTTATCATAAATTCCCCTTAAGAAAACTATCGTAAGCTCACCCTCGTTTACTTAAGAGCTAACTCTTGTCGGTGGAGTCATTTCCATTATTTTCTATTCCCAGCCTTCTGTTTATCACACTGATACAGCACGATGCTTCCTTTTTTTAATGGTCTAGCTAAGCTTGGCCTCCCGGTTTTCATTTTCCCTTCAATTATCATCTTGATACTCGTTAACAACGTTAAAAGTAACGGCCGTTCACAACACCACGCCAATCTTTTGACAGCAAATTTACGATTGTATAAACCTTTTTCCTCCAGGATTGGGAGAAGACCCACATCCAGCGAGAGACGGAGGAACACGACGAGTTGCGAGCAGTGTACAAGCTACGCGAGCAGGAGATCATCTCGCAACTCATGCAGCTTGAAAACAAGCAGTTTGATATGGTAAGTCTTGGTCGTTCGTCTTGGTAGAATTTAGTGGAAAGGTATTTTCTGGAATTAAAAAGTTTTATGGAATCGTCTAAAATTAGATCTTAGTTTTTCATTAAACCTTGTTGTTGAGTTGGTTTACAATTGTTTAATAATAATATTGAAAAAAAAAATTGCCTAACATAATAATTAGTATAAATTAGGGCTTGTTATAATTTAACCGTAGGATAATAAATTATTAGAAAAATAAAGCATATGAGGAAAAACCTGGATAAAAAATAAAAATACTCGAGAAAAAATTATGATGGGTTCCAACTCAATTCAATTAGGGGTAAAGACCAAAAAGTTGGCTCAATCAATTAAATTTTCTATGAAACTTTTCCGTTGTGACACGAAAATTAGCCATACAATTGTAGGGATACTTATCGTCGCACAACGGAACTTTTTTCGAATTCGTTGTTTGTATGGTTAACTGTGCCTAACTGTGGACCAACTTTTTGGTCCTCACCCTTAGTTGAACCAACATGTTTGCTATTTTAATCAGAATGATCTGATACCAAGTGAAGTCGTCTAATATCTTACTTTGATTGCCAGGAACAAGAGAACCTGAGTCTTCGTGAGCAGTTAGAAGAGTACCAGCGACGCGAAAGGGCCGAAGCTGAGCGGCTCGCGGAGTCCATCGCTAGCGAGGAGACTAAACGTACGTGATATTTTTAACCCCCACTAGAAAATTAGGGATTTTTAGTATTTAGTGTTCCGAGGCCAGTTCTTTTGACTTGACAAGTCTCGTAACGTTGACTGAGTCAGTCATGCTATTATGACTATATGAGATCGCGATATTGACTAAACAGTTTCCTTCTTTATCTCAGTTAGTTACATTAGCTCAGTCATTTCCACAGCATTGACTCAGCCAGTCGCGCAAAATTTTCTCGGCCAGTTCCGCAAAAATTGTATTAAGTCATTTCCACAGCAATGACTCGGCGAGTCCTGCAAAATTTTCTGAGCCAGTCTGGCAAAGTTGTCTCGAGCCAGTTCCGCAAAATTGTAACTCATATTCCCACAGCATTGCCTGCACAATTTACTCAGCCAGTCCCGCAAAATGGTCTTCAAGTCATTTTCACAAAAATTTACACTGCTAGCCCCGCAAAGTTGATTTGAGACGGCTCTTTAAAATTGTTTCAACTCATTTCCACAGCAGTGACTCAGCCAGTCCCGCAAAGTTGACTCGAGCCAGTCCCGTAAAATTGTTTTATCTCATTGCCAACGCATTGACTCTGTAAGTTGTCGCAAAAAATATTCGGTTTGTCTCGCAAAATTTACTTGCCCAGTCCTGTAAAATTAACTCGAGCCAGTTTCGCAAAATTGTCTGCAGTTTTTGCCACGGCATTGACTGAGCTAGTTCCGCAAAATTAACTCGAGCCAGTTTCGCAAAACTTGTCTTAAGTTATTGCCACGGCATTGACTGAGCTAGTTCCGCAAAATTGACTCGAGCTATTCTCGCAAAGTTGAAAGGAGTCAATTTTGAAATAAAATAAGTCATTTCCACTTCTCCCAAAAGTCCCGCAAAGTTGACGCAGCATTCTTATCACATTCTTATCATTGTTTAGACACTCTTGCTACATTGATCCAGCTGGTTCTGCGAAATTGACTTGCTCGGTTTTGCAACAAAATTTCTGCTATTTCTACTTAGTTCCTGCATTTTTATAATTTGAATTATTTTAGTTCTGCAATCTGTTTTGGAACGTTTGAAACTATTAGACACGCGAAGATCTGTTCTTAGCCATGTCTCTATCTGCCTCTATCTGGTGGTCCGCGCGGTGAGCGTGTTGCGACGCCACTGCCTCGACTAGGCAAACAGTGTTCTGATGTTTAATGAGCAGAGCCCAGATTTTTCGCGGCAAAACAAAAGACTGTCACAATCTAGCTAGTGCTAGAATCACTTTTTGTATCGATATCGAGTATTATTGTATAAAAAAAACATGCCGATGTATTTACATTATTTTATAATCATTCACGACAGTAGTTTTACATGCGTTATTCCATCTAGATCTTATATCCTACTTTATCATATCAAGTAATAAAATAACTCGTCGGGTAACTAAGAGGTAAAACTTTGAATGAAGTGTAGTCGCTTACACTTCTCATTGAAAATAATAGAACCTATCACAAACCAGATAAAATGTCAAGTGCAGGGGACCGATTTTTGATTTTCGAGCGCTCTAAAGTTTCAATCGAAAGTGACAAAAAACAATGAAATGGTATTTTTGACTTACGAGCGATAGAAAATATGAACACGAGCGGTCCGTGTCATTCGTTTTGAATTCTATTAATAGAAAGTATCATTTGACATCTGTCAAACTTGTTAAAACTATAGCATAAAACAAACCTGGAAACCTAGCAACGCCATAGACATCCACAGACGAGAAAGCGTTCCATTTTTCCTAGGTTTAGTATCATTTCGTCTAAAAAGCAACTCGTCTATAGGGCAACTCGTCTAAAACGCAGGTTGTCTAAATCGCGGCTCGTCTACATATCAACTCGCCTAAAAGCAACTGGTCTACATGATTTTTTCAGTAGCAGCTCGTCTAATTAGCTATTGGTCTATATAACGACTCGCCTAAGTCGACACTCGACAAAATCGCAACTCGTCTAAATTAACCGTTACAAATAACCTGAACCATTCCGTTTGATAAAGTGTATATTTTAGCCGAAATATTTTACTTCGAAAGTTCAAAAAATTCTGTTTCCCCCTCTAACTTTTGAACTTCGGCCCGACTTATTTTTCAACCCTGTATACTCGTACATTTTGCATAAAATCTCTTTCATGACTAAGATTTACGGGTCTAGAACATCTGAAAATAATTCGGTGTGTGAAGTGGCATCATAGTCAGAGCTGCACCTCTCCGGTGTAGTTTTTGCTGACGAGTTGCGATTTTGTCGAGTGTCGACTTAGGCGAGTCGTTATATAGACCAATAGCTAATTAGACGAGCTGCTACTGAAAAAATCATGTAGACCAGTTGCTTTTAGGCGAGTTGATATGTAGACGAGCCGCGATTTAGACAACCTGCGTTTTAGACGAGTTGCCCTATAGACGAGTTGCTTTTTAGACGAAATGATACTAAACCACCAGTCGATAAGCGAAAATAACTAATTAAGAATTAGTGAAAATAAGCGTGAAAAAATCTCATTCGCAATTTAATAATAAATTCCTTATTATAATTTTAACTTTTGTTAGCTTCACACATTTATTCGCATTTGAAATATGAATTACAAAAAAACGGTAAAACATCGACTTTCTGCATATAATGAAACACGTTCCAACATAACAATATTATTTAGTCAATCCCTCAGATTCGAGTGAGAATCTCAAAAATAGGGATTTACGGACCATTCGAAAATAAAGCGTGAAAGATTGCCGCATTCGAATATTTTCTACCACTGGGTTTTGAAATAGAACGCTCGAAAGTCAAAAATCGGTCCCCTGCTGTGTGTACTGGCGTGGATTTCGAAAAAGAAATTGCACCTGTTGTTATACACGGTGCTCGCGAGGAACCCGCATTACCAGCATATAGCTGAGGTCGTAATGATTAAATAATTAAATAACATGTAGTCCAATCACGCATAATTTCCGAGATTTATATTATTTGAAAAACAATTCCGTAGTTAATTTAATTTGAACTCTGTCACTTTAACCTAAAGCATTATTTAATAAGAAAGATTCATGTTGTAAGTAGCAATATCATCAACGTACAACATAAATTAACTTAATCAATTTCTTAGTATAATTTTATACATATAAACCTCATGTTTTTTTTTATTATTATTTTATTTCGTGGCCCGTATTATTTTTATTTGCTATACAATCATTGACATATCGAGAAAAAAAAATCTTACACAAGCTAGATTGAGACAATCATTTTGTTTTGCCGCAAAAAATCGGGTTACTATCATCTCGTCTAAAACGCAACTGGTAGAAGTAGCATGTGGTCTAAAACGCTGCTGGTCTAAGTATCATCTCGTCTAAAACGCAACTGGTAGAAGTAGCATATGGTCTAAAACGCAGCTGGTCTAAGTATCATCTCGTCTAAAACGCAACTGGTAGAAGTAGCATGTGGTCTAAAACGCTGCTGGTCTAAGTATCATCTCGTCTAAAACGCAACTGGTAGAAGTAGCATATGGTCTAAAACGCAGCTGGTCTAAGTATCATCTCGTCTAAAACGCAACTGGTAGAAGTAGCATGTGGTCTAAAACGCTGCTGGTCTAAGTATCATCTCGTCTAAAACGCAACTGGTAGAAGTAGCATGTGGTCTAAAACGCAGCTGGTCTAAGTATCATCTCGTCTAAAACGCAACTGGTAGAAGTAGCATGTGGTCTAAAACGCAGCTGGTCTAAGTATCATCTCGTCTAAAACGCAACTGGTAGAAGTAGCATCTGGTCTAAAACGCTGCTGGTCTAAGTATCATCTCGTCTAAAACGCAACTGGTAGAAGTAGCATCTGGTCTAAAACGCTGCTGGTCTAAGTATCATCTCGTCTAAAACGCAACTGGTAGAAGTAGCATATGGTCTAAAACGCAGCTGGTCTAAGTATCATCTCGTCGAAAACGCAACTGGTAGAAGTAGCATCTGGTCTAAAACGCTGCTGGTCTAAGTATCATCTCGTCTAAAACGCAACTGGTAGAAGTAGCATATGGTCTAAAACGCAGCTGGTCTAAGTATCATCTCGTCTAAAACGCAACTGGTCTAAGCAAGTTCCTTACGCCTAAATTTAATAATTATAAAACAAACCGCACCTTACCTTTTGGTTTCTACAAAAAAACATGTTCTAAAATTAGTATCTCTAAAATATCTAATGAAAATACGTTATTACAAAATCATTTTCATCGCAGATCATATTTTACTATCACTGCTTAGTTTTTGATTCATGTAATTTATCCACACAAAATAAAAGTCGGCAGTGTAAAGCACTGGCAAAGTAATAAACTGGTAACATCATACGTAAACAAGGAATAACAACACATTATACATCTCTTTCTGACGCATTAGTTGAAGTTATAAGGACAGATGTTGTATTTTCTTTATATTTTGCCAGGATTCTATACTGTAGTTATTGTTCTGAGATCGAAACTACTTCAGATGGTAAAGATAAATACTGGCCACTTTAGATTGTAGGTAGTTTGTCTATTGTCATGTAACGATTGTCATCCTATTATTTTCAATTTTCCTGCAGTAAAGTATGGCCTGTTTGATTTTAAATACGATTTAATCAAAATGGACCCGGGACCAAGTAGTAAGGGACATGCTAACCAACCAGAATTGGTATTCATAGACAGCCAGCGGGGTCATCCATCTCTATTGCATAATGGCTATAGATATAACTTAAATAAAAATAATAAGAAGGATGGCAGTACTAGTTGGCGTTGTGCAAACCGTGGCGAATGCAGTGCGTCGATTAAATTAGGCCCAGGGAGAAAAAATGTCGATACGCCCCAACCCCACATTCCTGCAGAAGAAATAAATTTAGAAATGAAATTGATGTAATAGTTGATTCGTGTAAAAAAGAAGTATGCAAAAATTATGCCCCAGTGAAACAAGTTTTCGAAGAAAAAATATCCGAATTGCATGCAAGTTCCAAACATAAAATAGCCGAAATGGACATGTTTGTTTCAAAAAAGGATACGCTATATAGAAAGAGGAGAAGATTTTTAGATGTAAAAAAAACGGAATTTTAAAATTTAAACGAAATCAAAGTGCCTGAAATTTTTGCCCGTGATTTTTTAGTATGGAGTGATGGGGACAATAATGATAAAGTATTGGTCTTTTGTACCAAAAAAAGTCGGAACACTTTGAGCAAAGTAAAGGGCCATCAGTTTTTTGGGGACTCTACTTTCAAAAGAGTACCCAAACCCTTCTGCCAATTTTTTACACTGCACTTGGATATTGGAAGTGACGAAAACCATACCCACATTGCACCGATGGTCTATGCCCTGCTGCCCAATAAAAATAAAAATACTTACATCCGATTGTTCGAGGCTATCAAAACGAAATTATCACTTTGTATAGATTTTTATAAATGCGACTACGAAATAGCCCAGTATAATGGTTTTCAAACAGTATTTCCTGAAGCGGTCTTAACCGGATGCTACTTCCACTTTAATAAAGCTGTATGGAAGAAGGGAAACGATCTTAATATAACCATTACCAATGAAGGGCGACAAACTGTAAGATTGACTGCAAATTTACCGTTGCTACCTACATATCCGATGCCTGGATTAACATTTTGTAAAGTGCATCTGACACAGAAGATATGCAAAAATTCCATTCTTATGTCAACAGACAATGGCTGTCTTTGCCAATGATTAGCTGTGCTCACGAAAAGCATCGCACGACAAACAGTGTCGAAGCATGGCATCGTAGATTAAATAGCCGAGTGCCCTCAAAGCCCACGTTTATTAATTTTTTGGAGAAATTACTACGAGAGGCGAAAATACAAGATATAATGGTGACGAAGAATGTGTTTAATGTCAATAATAAAAAAACGGGAGATAAAAAGTTCAATTCTGAGTACTCGAAGTTATTGACTGCTTTGGAAGGTGGATCGATTACACCATTCGATTGTCTAGAGAAAATAACGGAAGCAAGAAATAAAAATAAAAAGTATAAACAGTAGTGAATGACTAGTACAAAGATTTGTTTAAAGTAAGGAACATTTTTAGTTGAACAGGGATCATTTTTAGTTCAATAGTTTGTTAAGATTATTCCATGTTTTTATGAATATAGTTTTAAGGTAATAAAATACATACATAACTATTAATAGCTATTTCTCATATTTCAAACATCCTTTGATTTTTGCAAAAAACCCACACCAAAGCCTATCACTGGCAAACATAAACACAAACAGGCAAGCACACCTGCACATGTTTGTGTTTGTTGTTTGGTGTTCGCTGTTTGCCGTTGTTTGCCAAACGTGTGGAGCCGGCATTATAATATTTTTTTCCTACTCCTGTACTTTTATCTGTCATTTATATAGTCACGAACACTATTATAAGAACATACATAATATGTCCGCAGAATAATCCAGAGAAAAGTCTATCTTGTCTATGCCCCAAAACAGCACTTGTGCGTTTTTGAGATAAAACGATACGGCCAGCTGCCAAAGCTTAGCGTTGCACAATCGATTTAATCATATTTTAAAGATTGTGAAATAGGGACTATAAATGACCTAATGTTTTGAGAAATGATTTCAGTTACCTGATTGGTCGATTTTAAAATAGCTGTATTCTGGTTGGTTGATACGAAATACAAAGTTTTTTTAAAAGATTTAAATTAGTTAAAGAGAAACACGTACCTAAAAGAACCTATCGTTCCGTTTGACAGTCGATGTGTATTCTTCTTCTTCTTAGCGTGTCGACGGCATGTCATATATGAGCTGACAAATATTCCGCCACGCGAACGGCATTGCTAGTGGCGTCATACATCTCCTGCCGCGTGCAGGTGTCGGGGCACGCGGGGCAGTGCAGGAGATGCGTCATGGACTGTGGTGAGGCGCCGCAGCCGCAGCGGTCGTCGGCGGAGTAGCCCCACTTTACCAAGTTTTCTCGGCATCTACCGACCTGAGCGCGCAGTCTGTTGAGCGACTTCCACGTGCGCCACGGTAATGAATGACCCGGAGGAAGTCTCTCCACAGGCGGAACAAAGGTCGACAGAGAGTGTTCCTCCTCCCACAGGCGGGAACGGGCAATTGGGGCGTTGATGACGGGAGATACACAGCCGAGGAAGCTTTTGCGGCTTTTTAACCGACTCGCTGCGGCTTGACGTCCATACAGAGGGTGACGCGCATCCTGCTCCTGGCGGCACTTCTCAACAGCAGCAGCCACGTTCCTTCGCACCACCGGTGGCGCAATGCCGGCCAGCGGATATAGCATCTGGGTCGGAGTCGGCTTGAGGCAGCCTGTGATGATCCGACATGTTTCGTTAAGTGCTACATCCACTAACTTTGCATGAGCCGAGCGGCTCCAAACTGGGCATGCAAACTCGCCTGTAGAGTAGCACAGAGCGAGGCCCGTCGTACGCAGAACTTCAGGTGAAGCTCCCCATAGTGAGGTTGTGAGGCGTCGCAACAGGTTATTGCGGGCGAAGACTTTCTGCTTAGTATTCACGCAGTGCTTTCGGTAGGTCAGTGAACGGTCCAAGGTAATGCCAAGGTATTTGGGATGACTATTGTGAATAATGGGAATACCTCGCCATAAGATGTTCAGTTTACGCTCAGCTATGCTGTTACGAAGATGAAAAGAGCATGATTCCGTCTTAGAAGGGTTGGGCCTCAATGCGTTCTCCCTATAATAGCAGTCCAACTCTTCCAGACATATGGACAGACGTTCTTCCACCTCTTCAAACGTCTTGGCTTGTGCAGCCAAAGCCAGATCATCTGCGTAAATAAAATGGTTGGTATTGAGGGTCTGAGGTTGGTCGTCTGTATAGATGTTAAATAGCATCGGGGCCAAGACACTGCCCTGTGGAAGGCCGTTCTTCGGAGCCCGCCATCTGCTTTTTCCTGGATGTGTATTGTGATTGGTGGATTTAATTTGGTGAAGTATTCTGATTGGTCAAATTAAAATGTTTTGGAATTGTAAATAATTCTATTTTCCATTCCGTCAATTTAAAAACAAAGTAAACCATAGACACATATTTTGTCATTTTCTTGTTTCCCGCTCGTTTGTTGTTCTTTACTTCGTTCGTTCGTTTGTAAGTTTTTTCGCTTAGTTTTGTATTTCATTTGAAACCTAGTCGTAGAAAAAGTATTATATGCAACGGTGTATAACTAAGTCAAAAAATACTCGTGGCGCTTACCTTTACGATGTTCGCCTTCGGCTCACATCGTAACACACGCCACTCATATTTTTTGACCTCTCTTATACAACTATTGCATAAACTACTATTAATGATATGCGACAATGGGGTACATTTTAGACCAGTTGCGTTTTAGACGACATGTATTTTAGACTAACTCTGTTTTAGACCAGTTGCGGTTCAGGCGACTTGTATTTTCAGACTAGTTAATACTTAGACCAGCTGCGTTTTAGACAAGATGCGTTTTAAGCCCAGTGACCAGCAGCGTTTTAGACCAGATGCTACTTCTACCAGTTGCGTTTAAGACGAGATGATACTTAGACCACCTGCGTTTTAGACCAGATGCTACTTCTACCAGTTGCGTTTTAGACGAGATTATAGTAACCCAAAAAATCCTTGCTCTGTTAATGAGCGATGGTGTTGGTGTGGTAGCCGGATTAGCATAGTGTCACTCCGTATCTTTCCGTGGATGTCGTAAAAGCCGACTAAGGTAATAATGGTGTGTAGTATTGTTAGGGCCACTTGCACGAAAAGTTTAACACTGGGTTAAGGCACTAACTCGAGTTAAAATGACAGTTTTCGTATGAATCTGACGTCTACTAACTCGAGTTAGTGCCTTAACCCGGGGTTAAATTCTGCGTGCAAGTGGCCTTTAGGCGATGGGCTTGCAACCTGTCACTAATACACTGGTAAACATCTTCGCCTTAGTGTGCAAAATGTGGTTACAGAAGTATCAAAAAGTTTTTTCTCAAACATGCTATGTAATGTCGGCGTTATGTTAGTTATTTTAGGCTTCAAAGTGCCACGTTCCCGACGGAACAATTCGAGAGAACTGTAAAGGAATTTCATACAAAATTTAAGGCCTAGGCCGGGAAGTATTTTTTTTTTATTTTAATATGGCCATGACAGCTGGTTTTATGAACAGGCTGAATATCTAATAGTAGATTGTACAACAAGGGCATAAAACAAACCATTTTTTCCGAGACTTATGGTATCCAACCGAGCCGGCAGGCGAGGTTGGATAATTAAGTCGAGGATAAAATGGGTTTTAAGACCGAGTTATACACTCTGCTTTTCACTTCGATTACGAGGAAATAAAACAGTGATAATGTAAAAAAACTTCAATTAAAATATAAATTGAAATTTGAACAATTCTGTATATTATACGAGTATGTTATCGTTTTTCCGGGCATATTTACAGTATGGATTTAGGCAGCAATGTCTGTTCAATAAGTTCTTTTGCATTTTTTCCATGAGTGTGTTAGGTGTGAGCATTATTTCCTCTTCACTAGACGACATTTTAATTAAATTCCATAACGCAACAAGTTTTCCCAAGAAAATAACTAATTAATAGTCCAAAACCTCTTTCCCGCCACTGTATTTCTGTCTAATTTTTTTTTTATTTTCTGTTTGCGATTTTTGACTTAGGTCGAACGCAATACTGCCAAGTTTATACCTACGTTGATTTTTTTATGTTCTTGTTAATAATGTTTGATTTTAATAGTTTTAAATTTCTTTTTTGTTATATACTAGGTACGATGCAAATATAAATAAAATTAATAAAATTAAAGTAAATTTATTCAAATAACAAGTTTATTTAATGCAGTCACCTCGTCTGTCTGGCTGTAGGGCTTAATTATCTTAGTCTAGATGACGACAACCATTTATGCACTAGTGCATAAAATGCGATTTTATGCAGCCTATACCCAGCATAAAGAAGGACTTTACGAGCATGAGAAGTGAAAATTATATTTTTAAATTTTTTGAGAAAATGTTATAACGTCAAATACTAGGAGTGCATAAACGTTTGGGAGACATCCGCGCTGTGTCGTGTGCGCCCGCCGCCCGCCCGCCGGCTGCCCGCACCGCCTGAGATCTAAGTTGCGCTATGCCTGATATACCTCCTAATTACCGCTGCGCTCCTGGTACTTTATTTTAACACCCAATTACTTTTCTTCCCTAGGAGGACATATCAATTTACTTTTTTGAGTGTTTTTTTTTTATTTAATTGCATATGTTTGAGAAAAGCACTATACATACCTCGCCGTGAAAAGGTGTTGCCAGCCTCGTAACTATCCAGCCTCGCTCCGCTCGGCCGTCTATATCAGTCGGCCGGCAACCCCCTACTTTCTGGCCTCTGTAGTGATGTACTATTATAGTTGTTGGAAATTCTGTAGCTCTGCCTACCCCACTCTGGGAATAAAGGCGTGAGTTTATGTATGTATGTGTCGGCAGCCGACAAGCAGCGCGCGATCGCGGAGCAGGCGGCGTCACGCGAGCTGGCGGCGGCGGCGGCGCGCATCTCGGCGGTGCGCTCGCAGCGCGCCGAGCTGGACCGCCGCCGCGAGGCGCTCGAGCGGGAGCGCCTGCGCAAGCTGGCCAGCGCGCGTGACAAGAGGAAACCCATGCTCGACAAGGTCACTACTTATATCATTTATTTAAGGAGAACCAACAGCTTTTACAATTCCGATAGTAGCTTAAATAGAGGTACAGTCAACCAATTTGATTTCTAGGCCACTTTGAACTATGTTAAAGTGACGTTGTCAACCAAAACGTAAAAGACTCCCTATGATTTGGTTTACAACGTCACGTTGACAAAGTCCATAGTAACCTAAGAATCAATTAGTTTACTGTACAGAGCCAATTAAAAGAACTGCGAACACTATGCTCGCTTATACAGGGTGTTCGGCACATGGACCGTCAATTTTTTTTGGGATATTGTTGGGGTTATTTGTTATCTTTTCGCCCTTGGACTTAGGGTCATAAGGGTCACGGTTTTGGAGATATGATTTGTTAAATGTTTTTTTTTAATTTTCCGAAATTCCTCCTTTAAACGTTCTTAACTTTTTTATTATTGCGTGTTACAGAAAAATATGTTGTATTTAAAACTTGTTAATACATGCTAGTTCAAATACTAATAGTCTTTATTCTAATTGATAGTCTCAAAGGGACGTACGAGGTTTTTTATTTCACAAATTTACTGTTTGTGTGAAAAAAATCCAACTTCAAAATTCAATTATTAAAAACCTAAATAGAATTTTAGGGTTTATTTTGTTTTAAAAAGTTCTCTAGCTAATTACCTTTCTAACGATGTGCTACACATTAATAAAAAGTAAACGGGAATATCCACATTTTCAAAGAAAAGTTAGAGAGCACCTAGATAACTCGTTACCTAACTGGTGGATAGGCAGAAGCGGCCCGATTCCTTGGCCCGCAAGATCTCCAGACCTAGCGCCTTATTTGTTAAATAAAACTTCGCTTCAGTACTTGTAAAGTATTGAAAAAAGTTTTATTTAAAAAATACTTGAGAAATTGCGTAGGCACTTCCGTTACATAAACTAGTTCTTTTGCCCGTCCCCAGACAAAAGTCTAAGGGCGTTAGGTCTAGAGATCTTGCGGGCCCAGATATCGGGCCACTTCTGCCTATCCACGAGTTAGGAAACGAGTTATCTAGGTGCTCTCGAACTTTTTTTTTTAAATGTGGATATTCTCGTCGACTTTTTATTAATGTGTAGCACATCGTTAGAAAGGTAATTAGTTAGAGAATTTTTAAAATAAAATGAACCCCAAAATTGTATTTAGGTTTTTAATAATGAATTTTGAAGTTGGTTTTTTTTCACACAAATAGTAAATTTGTGAAATAAAAAACCTCGTACGTCCCTTTGAGACTATCAATTAGAATAAAGACTATTAGTATTTGAACTACCATGTATTAACAAGTTTTAAATACAACATATTTTTCTGTAACACGCATTAATAAAAAAGTTACGAACGTTTAAAGGAGGAATTTCGGAAAATTTGAGAAAAAACATTTAACAAATCATATCTCCAAAATCCGTGACCCTTATGACCCTAAGTCCAAGGGCGAAAAGATAACAAATAACCACAACAATATCCCAAAAAAAATTGACGGTCCATGTGCCGAACACCCTGTATACCAGATCGCAACTTGTATGCCGCTTATTCAAAACACAATTTAGTTTATTTACGCCTCAGAAGGAATTACACAGTTAAATATATCAAAACACAATATGATATGATGACTTATACTATGATATATTATTTTCGTTTACAATTGGGATACATCTAAAAAAATAACCTAGTTTGCTTTTACATTTTTATTTGAAAGCAGTCTTTTCTAAGGATCTAATGATTAAAACTGTTATTGTTGTTTAAAATAATTGATGAGGTAAAATTAACATACTTACTGTGCAACGATGGCGAAGTTATTTACAAAGAGATAGACGAACGTCTTTCAAACATAGTGTAAACAAACAATCGCAATACATAATGTTTATTATAAGAATTTGGCCATTGCTTATTACGTGGACGACCCTTGTTTCCAGAATAGATTCACTGAACACAATCACATTGAATTTATTAATCAGAGATTCCATACTTCTAATCAAGAGTTTCTATAATAAATGTTAATACCGCCGTGTTGAACCTCTTGGAAATCTCATCACATAAATGATTATCTGTAAATTTGTAAATAAACAAATTTTACATGACAACACCTGTCTTCGAACATATAATATCGAATATAAGTAAAATATTGAGGAGGTTTTAATTTTTAATTTTAATCTTTTTAATTTTTATTAAAAGAATATAATATAAGACTAAGTAATAACTAAATCTGTAAAATTTGTATAATCTATGGGCTTTCAAATGAATGAATGAATGAATAAAAAATAAATAAAAGAAATAAATGAATTTAATTTTATTTTATTTTTTATTTTTATTTTTATTTGTGTTTCGTATAAAATCACAAAAAAAGTTGATATAGCGCAATTCGGGCCGCATTTAAGTTATATAATTAATTCACTGTATTTTAGCCTATTCCTCAAAATGGTTTTGAAATTTCCATACATTGTTAAAAATAGGTGTATCCCAATTGTATCAAATTAAATACACTTTTATTAATCGATGCCATTAAATGCAGCAGTTCGGTTGTGTATGTCTTCTTCAATCTATTTATAGTGTATGTGTCTAATCGTAGTGTATTATCCAGGACGAAGATGGCGACACGTATATGGTGTCGCCGGACGACGGGCCCGCAGGGCTCAACCGTTCGCAATCTTCACCCAATATTGCCAAGGTATTGTTTTATTTATTGTGTAGACGTTATTCTACGCAGTTTCTTTAAGAGTGTATCAAGGAAAGTGTGAATGTGAATAGTAAATTATTGCCTAGGTGCGGAAACTAGGGGATTGCCCGTCGAGGTGGCTGGTGGAACGAGCCCGGGCGAGGCCTGCGAAAATCGGGCAATCCCTGTTTCCGCCGATGGGAGGGAATGATGTAAATACATAATTATAAGTATTTGTTATAAGACTTTTTCAAAATGAGAGAGAATCTACTTGTTTTTTTTTTCAAGACTATTAATAATAAAGTAGCTTCACCCACAATGAACAGCATACTGACCCCACCACAAGTTGGTAAGGTTTTTTCAAGGTCCTTTCGATTTCATATTCAATAGAAAGATTTTTTTAAATTAAATATCACAGCGAACAGTAATGGGTTTCCATATAGTTATTTTAGTCCTAGGAAGAAAACGACGCACTTCCCGTTTTCGTTTTTCTACAGAAAAGACATCCTTTCCGAGGATGTTTGAGAAAAATAATAGGTTAAATTCAATGCTTGGAACCCTTCACTACTGACCTTGACCCTTATTCCACTACTGACCTTGACCCCATGTTCCACTGCTGACCTTGACCTCGACCCCCAGCTGTCGTCGGACGAGGAGGAGCCGGCGCCGTCGTTCGACCGCAGCACCAAGCCTGCCAAGCCGCTGCCCGCACAGCACCAGCGCGACTTCCAGCCCGTCTGGGGCGAGGTGGTGAGTACCCCCCACTATTACCATACGTCGTTATCGCGGGGGCTAAAACAAATCTATCAAAGAACACAAATAACATAATGTATGTTTAGTATAAACGGAATATTTTGCCTAAGCATTATAAGCCTCTAAGAAATTCTTCATTTCTAGCACGAAATTTTCGCTGGAATATGTCATTCAAACTTCTCTTACACTGAGTAAACGCTTACCTATAAGTCAACATGTCAACTTGAATAAAATTATGACAGATCAAGTATTTTTCTCCAATCATCAATTTTCTTCATTTGCAGTCAAATTTAAAGGATTTGTATGTTTTTTGTACATATCAAATCAATCAAGAATGGCATATTTCTAAAGTAGCAGGAAAAGTGACTGAAGAAGTTAACGTTAGGATTCCGTAGCAATTGTTTTTAATATGTACTACTAATGAAGTTAAGTACGGAGGTAAGAAATTTGAAAGAAAATAGATACATTTTGAACTCGTAGGTATAAACGTTTATAGATACTAGTGTCACTTCTGTTATTGCCTATTTGTCATAATCTTTCAGTACTGTCAAATCATTTTTGCCCCCGCGATAACGACGTATGACTATTACTTAATAAGGTAGTTAGGTAGAGGAAGTTCACAATACAAAAGTAGGGCGCGTAAGGGTCTTGTTCGCAGAATGTTTAATTTGTCAACGCCCCCTTCCCCATTCTAATAATTGTCCCGTTCGTAAAACGTCCCTTCACAAAAGTTATTACGTCAGATTCGCAAAAAGTTCCGTTCACAAAATGTCTATGTCGCGGACCCCTACTACTAATCCTCCGATATCGGTCCATCTGTCCTTCTGTCCGTCATCAATCTGTATCTTATGATATGAACTGTATTACACATAATAATAAAAATATTGAAACCAACGGGTCCCTCATACAAGAAACGTGTTCAACATTGTACGGTGTTACAGAACTCTTCATATGCTAGTCCGACACACACTTAGCCGGTTTTTACTTATATGAGATAAAATCCAGAAATTAAAGATTTTGTTCTAGCATGTAGGCTAGTTTTTACAATATTCTTGTGTATCCTTTTCTGCTTCAGTCTTTGACAATACCTGTTTCTTTCTGCTAGATTTCCCAGATGAAACTTTTTACGAAAAGGACTTTTTGTGAAAGAGACTTTTACAAACGGGTCATTTTGCGAATTACCGCCATTCTCAGAGACATTTCACTCGTTCAATTTTAAACATGTAAAATGGATAATAAAGAATGACTTATTTGTCATTAACTGACTCTGAGTGCGGCCGTAAGACATTATTCAGGATAGACACTTTGCAAATGGGCAGTTTTGCGAACGTGACCTAATGCACCAACCAAAAAACCAACCAACAAAAACCATTAGTAATGACATTGTAAAAAGCAAAGGTGTGAAGTACGTACAGGTCGATTCACAAGAGTTGGCACGAATGGATTGAATGAGTGAATGAAAGTATACTAGTGTGTTAAAGTGTTAAATAGTTTTCGGTTTGAAATTCGAACATCGATTCAAAGGACGGCACTCACACAATGATAGGTGACGTTACTTTCGTTCAATCTATTCGTGCCAACTCTTGTGAATCGACCTGTACTAATAGCAACACAGTTAACAGACCATTTGTGAACTAATGTCAGTCTTGACACCATACAATAAGGCTCACTAGTTGTCAGTCCGCTGTGTTGCTGATTGTACTGATATTAAAAAGCTTTTTGAAAAAAGTTTAGCATCACCAGATCGTTTTTGATGTGGCGACATGAAATACAACATTTTTTTTAGGAATCAATTATTAGATAATATTCTATAATGCTTCAAAAGTTCCAATGTCATGCTTTCTATTGTTCTTTAAAAAAATGTTTGTTAATGTATACCTAAAACATCCGCCTTTACAATCCTTAAAAAGGATAACTGGAAGAGATCTCTTTAAAATATTTCGCTTTTCTTAATCTGTATCATTAGGTTGTTTCATACATTGCAGAAATCTGTTACTATAAAGTTACTACACATATAGCAGAATTTCCAAAAATCGTCTTATGATTTTAAAAAGCCGCGTACCTCAGACCGTTAGAGGGGATCGACTTGTTCGAACCATGTACATGTACAGTCACCACCCGCGAATGTTACGCCACTTGCCACTCTTCTTAATTTAACCGTGTAATGCATTTTGGGTTGACAGCCGACTTGACATATTACCCGAGTGTAGTACACGGCTAAATTAAGAAGAGTGGCAAGTGGCGTAACATTCGCGGGTGGTGACTGTACCATGTTGGAACCCCCGCTGACACCATGTACCAATATCCACCCACCGATGCATTTTTCTAACTTAAGTTCATTACCCGATGCTCTTACGGTGAAGGAAAAACATTGTGAGCAAACCTGCACATTCGCCCAGCTGAGCGTGTAAGAGGGTAATTGCTAGTGTGTGGCCAAAACAAAATTGAAACCGAAGGTTCGGTTACCGGTTAACCGAAACCTAAACTATTATAGCTGTTTTATAATCGTTGAATGTTGTGAATAAAAATATCAGTGGCCCGTCTTTTCTGGACATATTAACAATAAACCAGTTGTAAGTCCTGTATAGGTGGTATAAAATTAAATAAGTTCACTTGTAAAAATGACAATTAGTCAGCATCAAAAACCTACTCATAACCAAAGCCCGGTTGACGGGAGGAATTATGTGTTCACGTCTCAATAACGTGAGGACACATATTTTATAATATATCACCATGCGATAAATAAATAGTATGTAATTAGTTTACTGAAATAATATATAATGTAAGCTTACCTAAAGTCGAGTCAAGAATTAGGCGAACTAACTTGACAGTTCATTGTACACTAATGTTGCCACAGTTTGGCTAGTGCTGTTAATATCGATAGCTAATCGAACATATAACGGATTTGGAATCATCGACGATATTATAGCGTTTGTGTCTATCGCACTTTCATATTTGCCAGAAAGAAAGGGATGAACTGTACCGTACTAGCCCGACAGAAGCCATCTAAACGGATCACAATGGCCTGTTGTAATAATTTGAGGACTAATATCGTAAATGTCCGCTTTAAACCGTAGGTACATCCTTCATAAAAGTTGCTGTAGTTCGTCCCTATTAGGCAAGTACGTATGAGTGTGAAAGTTTCGACGACAATTACTTGATAAAATATAAATAGAATCAGATTTATAGAAGGCACAAAGTTATATCGACATATTTGTGTCGACATAAACCTATCACTATTTATTTTTTCCTATCTCTGGCAAAATTTTCGGCTGTCAAGTTAGTTCGCCTAATTCTGGACTCGACTTTAGGTACCTGCTGTAATATTGTGTACGAGTAACAACCTGACATGTAAGATAATTGTGATCAATACATTTCTGATTCAAAAGTTGATATTTAATTAAGCACAAGGAAATGTGCATTTTTGCTCGCATCAGCCGGGCTTCGCTCATAACTTATGACCTCATCGTCATTGTTTTACTTATTTGTCAAATAAAAATTAAAACAATTATGAAGTAGGCTAGTATTGGCGCGACGCCATTTTGGACTGAAACCGAACGTTCGGCCGAAATCTGCCGAAACCGAAACTTCGGCCGGACACTAGTAATTCCACAAAAGATCCTAAAGCGGCCGAAGTGTATCCGAAAGGGCCCATCTGTAAGATAAGACAAGATAAGCTGCGGAGCTCACTTAGTGTGAGCAGTGCAACTGCATCGATCCGTGACCCGAGACCTTTGCGTATCACAACTTACGCGAGCTCTGACTCATGCATGTATGTACGTATGGACAGGCGCGTAGGCGATGTATATGGTTATAGTTGCGGTTTGTCTGTGTGTGCATTTACAGGAAACTTGGAGGTTAGATTAATATTAGTTTGCTTAAGTTGGGTCCTACCATAAAGCTTAAAACAAAAAACAAAGCGCTACTTGAAAAAAAAAAGATTATTTAATACTAGTCACCTACCTATACACGGTGATTTTTTATCGGTGATCAGGAGTTGAAAATTATTAATAAGCAACAAAAATTGAATTTAATGGTTGATGTCTCAAACAATTAACTCACTGTTTAAGTTAATGATATTGTTAAAACCAATCACTTCTGGATACATGGACATCCTACATTAATTATTGAAGTGAAGTAGATACGTCAAGTCCCATCGCTTTGGCGGGATATTTGACAGATATTACGCCAGTGAACTTATCAATTAAGTGTTGTTAACTCGTAGACTAAACAATTAGTAGGGTGTCAATTAATTTCAATTAAAAGTTAGTTTCAAAATATATTTTTTACATTAAAAAAAAAGTTTTGTTTCATGTAACTGCGACTTAAACGTGATCGCCATTAATAACTGAATTAGAAAAATTGGTTCCTGATCACCAAAAAAAAATCACCTTTGACACTCACAAATAACATGGCTTTCTATTGGTAAAAGACTTTTCAAAATCGGTTCTGTAAATCCAGAGGTTACTGCTTACAACGTCACAAACTTTAGCTCGTTATAATATACTAGCTGTTGCGCGCGACTCCGTCCACGCAGAAAAGTAAAACATAGCCTATGACACTCAGGGTGAATGTAGCTTTCCAACGGTGAAAGAATTTTTGAAATCGGCACATTAGTTTTTGAGTTTATTCATTACAAACATACACACACACAAAAATACAAATGTTTCCTCTTGATAATATTAGTGTAGAAGTATACTCGTATATAGTATAGATAACAACTTTCCATGAATAAACGTATCCTTTGACAAAATTTCATCAAAATCGATTTACCACAAATAACATGAGCAAGGATTAGAAAGAGCATTTTATTTTTTTAATTTTGAGCTATTTCGATTCCGGGTGAGACAAGCGCATTTTAGAAAATCTGTGAATGCAGTTTGGGTTCTCCTTAAAAATAAAAGAATATTTCCTTGAAGTAAAATGATCTAGCTTAAGGATTTAAGGCAGTTCCCCTCCAGCGCCCATATTTTTAGCCACCCTGTATGAAACCAACAACGTTCAACAAAACTGTATCCAATGAGAATGTTTAAATTTATTTTGCATTCTAATCCATTGTTTTTTTTTAAATATATAACCCAAGCAAACCCGTGCCCCGCCCCTAGTCGCCCGTGACGCGCTCCGCCAAGGCTCGGAATCCCTAGAAGCGAGCAACGTGAGGCGATTACCTGCATAATTACGAGACACGCGTGCGCGGGGATTATTGCAAACAAACATACGCTTTGAACCCTCAAATACCGTAAAAGGAAATAACTGAATGAAAAGCAAGCTTTAACAAGCTGACTGCATTTTTTACGAGGGCTGCTACTTAGGTAACCGGAATCCAGGATTCCAACATTTTTAAACGCTATATCTGACCTCCATGGTAAAATTTGAACTTTTTTTTAATACTGGCCGCTATATATTTTTTTTCTTATGTACGCTAGTCTTTTGTTTTTGGCGGGTTTAAATTTTAATCTCGCTGCAAGAATGGAACTCACTCGTGAAAATATTCGTGCTATGATTTATTACGATTTTCGGCGTGGTTTAACGCAACAACAGTGCATAGATCAACTAACTTCGACTTTTGGTGATGAAGCTCCATCCAAAACTACTGTGTATCACTGGTTTAGTGAGTTCAATCGTGGACGTAGTATGCTCAGGGACGAAGTTAAGGATGGTCGCCCGAAATCGGTCGTTGTACCACAAAATATTGAAGCTGTGCGAAAACTTATAATGCATGACCGTCATGTTACGTATCGCGAGATAGAAGCGACTATAGGCATATGTATGACGAGCATTAATAAGATATTACATGAACACTTAGCTGTGAAAAAAATTTGTTCGCGTTGGATCCCGCACAACTTAACTAAGGATCAAAAAGAGGCTCGCGTCGAATGGTGCAAGGAAATGTTGAAAAAATATAACCGTGGTGACTCAAAAGCTGTTTATAATATCTACACAGGTGACGAATCCTGGATCTATGCGTATGATCCCGAAACTAAACAACAATCAACGGTGTGGGTGTTTCAAAATGAGCCGAACCCTACGAAAGTAACTCGTGCAAAAAGCACCTTGAAGCAAATGGTGGCCTGCTTTTTTGGTATTAATGGCCATGTGGCTACAGTGCCCCTAGAGAATCGTAAAACGGTTAATTCGGAGTGGTACACGACCATTTGTTTGCCGGAAGTATTTGAAAAAATACGGAAAAACAACCAGCGACGGAGAATCATTCTGCACCATGATAACGCCAGCTGTCATACATCACGTGAAACGACTCGATTTTTGGAAGGTCAAAATATAGAATTAACGGGTCATCCACCTTACAGCCCTGATTTGGCACCCAATGATTTCTATTTATTTCCAAATGTAAAGAATAAATTACGTGGTCAACGATTTTCGACCCGTGAAGATGCCGTCGACGCGTTCAGACAGCACGTTTTGGAGATACCTCAGTCAGAGTGGAAAAAGTGCTTTATAAATTGGTTTCAACGTATGCAAAAGTGCATCGATTATCACGGAGAATACTTCGAAAAACAATAAAACCATATTTAGCCATGTACGTTTGTTTATTTTTTCTATTCCGGTTACATAAGTAGCAGCCCTCGTACATGGTCATCTTTATACCTAAATTCTGTTCCTATTCAGTCTGCCAATGACTAACTTGACTGTAATTGTCTTTGGATAGAGGATGAAATAGTGATGAGAATAATGTTACCTCTAATTCCCTCATCCTCGTCCTCATCATCATCGTATTATTATTCTGGGTGCGACAGAGACGAAAAGCTCTCTTATCAATCAAACCCTTTATCAAATCTATCAACCATCACTACATTTTCATGTCAAATATATTTCGAAAAAAAAAAATGTATATGACAGGCTTTAGTCACTGTATTTTCAGCAAAAGTGCTTTTCATCAAAAAATACAAGATTAAATAGAGATTACTACCTCGAAATAAACATGAGGACAGTGATTAAGTGTATAAATAAATAATATGACCATGCGCAACTCTCAAAAGTACGCGAATATGGAGTAATAATGGTAAATTGATTGGCTTATATGAGTGACCGAATGAATAGGAACAGAATTTATGTTAATAATTATCATTTTGCAATTGTTGTTCTTTCACATTGCATATATGCCATTTTAACAGTTTAGGTATTGTATGTCAACCGGGATGGTAAAAAGATTCTAAAGATACTACATAATTTAATCAGCTCAGGCGTTTAGGAGTTATGGTGGAATAAAGAATCGTATATACATGAACCGTGAAAACACTACACTCCTTTGGGATAACGACGACGAAGTTTTGTTTGACGACGCGCTGGCCTAGTGGGTAGTGACCCTGCCTACGAAGCTAGCGGTCCTGGGTTTGAATCTCGGTAAGGGCAGATATTTGTGTGATGAACGATATTTGTTCCTGAGTCATGGATGTTTTCTATGTATTTAAGTATATATTTCTCTAGATAAGTATTTATATCGTTGTCTAGTACCCATAGTACAAGACTAGAGCTTAGTTTGGGATTAGGTCAATTGGTGTGACATTGTCCCCTTATTTTTTATATTGTTTTACTACGTAATAAATATGTAAAACTTGTTCGAAAACTTGTAAATGCGTATAACTTGACCTTGGCAAACAAACCGCCTGAACATTTAACTCGTACCCTATCGCATCCACCATCGCGTTTCTTGACCAATTACCATACCCTTTGTATTTGGGGTAACACCGCAATTTGTTACGTTTAATAGTTATTGTACACGCTATGATAAGAACGTTTATTTATCACATCGCAGGAACAAGCGTTGCCTTACTACAAATCAAATTATAGTAAAGTAGCGACCCGCCCTCGCTTCGCTTCGGTTTATGTAAGTTTTTTGTAACACCCGTAAAGACCCACGTCAAATTTCGTTAGAAGTTGTGTCGGTCAACTTTGACAAATGTTCAAAATTTACACAGTATGGTTCATTTAGATCGGTCAGTATGGAAAAGTCTGGAACTATGAGATATATGAAGATCTGTTCATAGGAACCATGTCCTCGATTTTAATAACAAGGTAAACTGCATTCATACATCCTGGACGTTTTGTAAAATGAAACTAGTACCCACAATACAAGCCTAGAGCTTAGTTTGAGTCTAGTTCAATTTGTTTGATATGGTCCTTTGATATATTTATTTAAAACGTCTTTTGCTGTATTGTGGCTTTTCCCAAAGATCGCAATTATGCCGTTTGACTACGGAACCGTAACAAAGCCAGGTAATTGATATCCAATATTTAAATTGTCACGTGTGGAAAACATACGTCGTAGCCAAACACGCGTGGCCTGTTCGTTGTCCGACGCTTGCCGGGCATTAGGAAGGTATTGACCGGTATTAGACGTGTATTTGGCAAGTATTTGGGGCGTATTAGGCGTAATGCTTGAGGCACGTTGAGCGCGCAATTGGCATACGCATGTGCTATGATTACAAATTAAAGCATCAGGAAGATATAAGAGAATACAGACCCATAGATATTTGCATTTACAAGACTACATAGACTATAGAGTCATTCCATCTTAGTCCTCAGGGGTGGCAACGCATTTGTGGTCTTAGAATTGCAGTCTTTAGATTTTAGTTTTGAGAATGCAATTATCGGACACCTTATCCCTAGTAAGGTTGTCTGAAAGAGATCACTAATCAGCGATAAGACCGCCTGTTGTTTACCTGTGTTGTTTTTAATTGTGCTGTTTCTCTGTAATGTTTTTGTTTGGTGTACAATAAAGTGTTTTGTATTGTATTGTATTGTATCGGGTCACAGATGCCACTAACCATCAGGTGTCCTGTGTGCTCGTTTGCCTACTTGCAATAAAAAACAACTCAATCTTAAATACTTAAATCCTATGACTGCAAAGTTTCTGCCAACCCTGAGGATTTAAAAAAGGAAGAAGAAAGGAAAGGAAGGAGGAAGGGATTTGCGGGTGGTAGGACTTCTTTATGAAGGGCCCTGGATTACTACCACCACCGTCTTAATAACAAACCTGCCACTAAGCTCTCGCTTAAAGACTGCGCCGAGCAAACGTCGCGCGTCCAGTGGCACCTGCATTACTTTTATTGTTTTCTAATTAACTAAAGAATTTCCTTGGACTCGGACGATGCAAGTAAAAACACAATTTTTGGGATACGTAACCAACTTTAATAACAATTACACTTTTATTAGTCAGCTTGACGGGAAAAGGTGGCCATTTTTTTCCGTTAAGTTGATAACTCGAAGGTCAATTGTTATTCAACTATGTGATATATCCTATAAGGTGTGTTTTAGTTTATAGTACAAAAACACATCGACCGATTTCAAGAAAATACTTTAGTTTATTAGAAAATACAATAATCCGGCGTTCGCTTAGCGCAGTCTTAAGTATGGGTAAGACTAGGTAAAATTATTGGTGAAGAGGCATTCTGACTTAGTCCTTAGGATTGGTTGGAACCCACAGACCATTAGGTAGCCAGTTTACTCGTTGGCTTTTCGTTTGCCATAAATGCCATAATAAAACCTAAAAATAACATGGCCGGCGAAGCGGACGCCGAAGGCTATGGGTTAGAAGGTCAAAGAGCCGTTTCAATATAAAGATTCAATATAACAGATTATACATCGCAAATACTTATTTCGTTGAAAAAAAAAACATAGGTAATAACATTTCAAGTCCCAGAAAGTCAGAAAAACCAGGTATCTAACAGAGCATTCTTCTTTAATATGAACTGTAACCCTACTTCAGTGGGTAAAACGATATAGCTTTTGACATTTTATTGTATTGCTATCGTTACGATAGCTCTTATTTACTATACAGTAATGAGTTGCGATGGTCACAGACTATCAGGTGGCTCGCTTGCTCGACTGCCTCCTTTTTCACATAAAAAAACCATATCACGTTTAGGCAATATTGTTTTACCCAGTTGAATAGAGGCTCAGTAATATTTAATGTAATGCAGAAACTGGTACAGTCACGAGATTTAATTTGGCACCCACCTTAGGTCCAAAGTCATTCTGACATCGTACAACAATAAAGTTGAGTTTCCTAAAAGTTACAAATGACTTAACATCTGTAATGACGACTTCAAGCATATTTTTCTTGAAATGGGTCCCAAATTAACGCTCGTGACCGTACCTAAGACAGCCGGTGAAATGACTAGCATAGAGGCATTCCATCTTAGTCCTCAGGGATGGCAACGCATTAGCAGTCTTAGGATTGCTCTGCAGTCTTGTGAATGCGAATGTCTATGGGTCACAGTTTCCACTTCCCATCAGGTGGCCTGTGTGCTCGTATGTCATCTCTATGCCATGAAAAAAAAAAAAAAAGAAAACCTTAATATTATTAGAAATTTACATATAAAATATGCATTCTAAAAATACTAACACGCCAAAATACGAGGCGTTACTTATTCGAGGAAAACGATCCATCATCACAACTGGCAGTTAATTTTCCAAACGTTTCGTATTCGGCTTCAAGGATACATATGGGTTGTAACGCACGGTCAGAACTTCGTTCTGAACTGAAAAGTAGTAGAATTTGTCTGGAAAATATTAGCGGAATTTGTTTTTACTGCTTCAGAAGTTTTTCGAGTATATGTATGTATGTATTTCTAATTCTTTGGCACGTTTTGCAGCCTAAACAGCTTGAAGGATTTTAGCATAATACATGTCGTGTAGATTGACGAAAGAGATATACAGATCGAAAGTTAGTGGACGGGTCGGAAGGGGCCGCCCTAGGCGTACTTTTTCGAGTCAAATCGGTGAAATACTGGAAAAGGGCCGAATCTTAAGTACCCGAAACCGACGTGCGTGCATGACTCGATGTATGAATGTGGAAGAAGCGAAAGAAATTTGTCAAGATCGTAGCAAGTGGAAAGAAGTGGTCTCTGCCTACAGCCTGCCTCTGGGAAACAGGCGTGATTTAAAGTATGTATGTATGTACATGTCGTGAGATTCGCCTCAATTGCGGCAGTGACATAGGTTACAGTATTGTCATCAGTGTAATGAGACTAATGAGATTGAATTATTTTTTTACATATATCGATTTTACTAGCTTTGGCCCGTGACTCCATCTGCATATAAGTTGTGTATGGCTCGGGAATTTATTATTTTTCACAAAATTCAAACAACTTATTATGACATACTGAAGCTATGTAAAACAAAACTTAAGAATCAGCGACAACTTCCCGCGCGAACCAATAAGTTAACCATTGCACGGCGAAAATTACTTATTCTGTATGTACGCGATAATCTCAAAAACTACTGAACGGATTTCCATCCGGTTTTCACAATCAGTTAGATATTTTTTCACGGAATCTTTTGGTGTATAATATATTCAAATTTATATACGGGTTTTAGAGTTGTTGGTAATTCTGTAGCTCTGCCTATACCACTCTAGGAATGAAGGCATCAGTTTATGAGTATTGTGAAACCGCGATTAGTATGGGATTGGAATAGCTGTCAATTAATATGCACTTTGACGTAAGTATATGGTAAAACCCCTTCTAATCGCGGCTGGATAATACCTATACGGGTGTTGCAGAAAACTCACACAAACCGAAGCGAAGCGAGGGCCGGTCGCTAGTGAAATAGAATCCCCTGAATTTACTGTTTCAAATTAGAATATATAAAGCTAGTGACAGTTTTGATCAGCTTGTTAGGTTCGGTGCGACTAGAAACTGTTTTATGAACATGGTTGTGTAATGGCGCAATCAATCAAACGTATCCGTGACGCGCGCCCCAGGGTGACGAGGTACTAGAGCGACCATGAATCGGGAGAAATTGCGGGATATTTCAAAATTATTAATGTGTAGTAGAAGAGCGAGGCTAGATTCTTTTATCACTACATATAAGTATTTCGCAGCGTCTGCTTATTATATTCGCGATAATTTTAAAAACGACTGAACCTATTTTCATCCGGTTTCCACCATCAGTTAAATATTTTTTCACTGAATGTTTTTATGTATAATAAATTATGGTTTATGTACGGGTGTGTCTGAAAATTCACATAAACTGAAGCGAAACGAAAAACTGTACGGGTACAATTTACGGAACATTTTTTTAACTAGCAACCCGCCCTGGGTTGCTAGTTAAAAATATGATCCATAAATTGTACCCGTACAGTTTTTAAAAGAACTTCATAAATCATAATGAACTCAACAGAATAAGTCAAAAATATAATTTTAAAAGAATCATAATGAAACTTAACAAAATTAACGCTAAAGCTAGATACTATCGAAAAAAGAGGAAAACGTCTAGTTGGATTTAGTTGACGTTCCAGCTTTTTTATGTATGTATTGTTGAGGATTTTCACTGAATCGTGCCTGTATTGTTCGGATTAAATTTAGCACACAAATTACTAACTAACTATTTATAACTTGAATTAGGATAAAGGATACTTTGTTTTCCAAAAATTACTTGTTTGCAAAACAGTCCTACGCAGACGGCGTCATGGAGAACAGCTATAAAATTATAAACAACTATAAACATTATCACTTACGTTTATTCCAACTTATTACGAACAGTTTAACCATACAACATAACCACCGATACTCGTACCACAAATCACGGTCACCCTACACCACCCACTTACCTGCCACCCTTCTAGACGCTTTAAGACGCGCCCCAGTCTCGCTCCAACTATGCGAAAGCAAACACGTTTCAAAACTACCCCCAACAAAACAATAACATAGAAAAACTAAAAAACAAATGCTTGTAAGCCTATTGTCAACAATATTCATGCTCTATTTAATAATACTATTAGTGTTAGTGTTTCCGCTGTCTAAATATACTACGCCTAGAGTTTTGTGAAACAAGCGTGTAAAAATAAACTTTGAATCGATATTCCAACATTGAAAAGTGAGTTTAACGCGCGTATTTTGAAAGGCGTTCTCGCTCGCGTTTTGTATCGCGAGGTCAAGATTTTGCGTTACGAGCAGCGATGCATACCGCTGGACGCAGCTAACATGGTGTTGAAGGTGAAGGTCAGGCTCAAGTACTCGCAGAATCACATCGTTTGGCTGTTCAAGAGGGTGAGTAGTGGCGATGGCATATTTGGAATAATATTTACGAGGGGCGTTCAATATACAGACATCTTTTTAACTAATCAAATCTAGTATGGAGAAACAAACTTTACGTAATTACTTGAAAACTCGATTATTAAAAAAACGGGCAAATGCGTTTAAAAACTTCCCTGATTTGTAAAGAGTAAAATAAAACTGATTTAAAACATGACATTAAGGATTATTCGTGACACGTACATAAGGGAAAATCACCAAATTTCAGTTTAAAATTATGAATACTTCTGAATCTAATGATTTTTTGCCAGGGTACTACATAACCTTACTCCAAATTAAATCTACTATGTCTCCATAAAAGGATTGCATCGAACATCCTGTCACCTTGTATTCGTGGTACCGACATGTTACAACCTCTTTTAGTAAACATTTTGTTAGTGGCCAGTAAGTGCAATTATTTGTGTATAAAAACCAATCAACCAAATTAGATATGGAGGCATTACTTTCATTGGTTTTTCTGCAACTGCCGAAGAAATAACCAGACCTAGGAAGATAGGGAACAAAATGAAATGACAGCTAGGGATTGTCTATATCGATAAACTCAATTATCGATGCTTTTCCCATATACTAGTGATCGCTCACAAGTTTTGTTCATAAAAATACTTTTTTATTGAAAGTATACAAATGAAACAAAATAGCAACATAATTCTGGATAATCTTTATTTTAAAAGATTTTTCAACCATCACTCATAATCATTTTTACTCCTAATAAATAATGGGACAGTCATTCTGAAATACACAATAAGGAAATAAAATATGATGATGACGAGGAAAGGTAAATAATAATTATTAAAATAAATCGTCCCTATGTCAAGAATATATTGAACGCCCCTCGGACAAGAAAGTCAGTTAGATCGTCATAATTAAACAACATATTGATGTAATTTGATTGTGATTGGATAGTATTTTTATATTCTGAGCTGTTATAGAACAACAGCCAGACTGAAAGGTTTTAGAGGGACGAGGCAATTTGTTAGAACAAGAAAGTTGTATGCCATTCTCATTCTAACAAATAGGTGCGTCCCACTCGGTTTCTCAGTTTGACTGTTTGTCTGTCGGTAGTAAAAACATCAGTCGGCTAAAGTTATCACTCTCCTTTTCTGTGTCATATGAAAGACAAGGGTAGCGCTGAAATTTATTTGTTAGATACTCAGGCTCTACCTCGAAATCCGGAATTTGAACTTCGGATCATCCTGTCACTTTCTTGCGTATTAGTTACGCGTCGATAGCAAAAGGGATAGCAATAGACGAAGTTCGAATGACGGATTTCGAAGTGGTGCACCGGTTCTTGCCGTGGATAATTTAGCCTTAAATGTTGAACGATTTCATAGGTAATTATAAACAGGGTAGGCGTGTTGGTCTGCGAAATAAAACACTAACTCGTACCAGTTAAAGTTCACTTTCGCGTTATTAAATGGGTCCACGTGATGTGACCGGTCACGTTTTTATTAGAGTGGAAATTGTGGTACGTAAGGTCAAGGACGTCTTTTCAGGCGGGTAAAGCTAGGGAGCGTAGTTTGACGTATTTTAATTAAAATTCTAGACTGTTTGCTTGTCAATTTGTCTTTCATTAAAACCGTTAATAGATTAATTGCAAAAAAAATATACATAGTTAAGGGCTCAATTAAAAAATCCTTAACGATCTTTTACTTTTTCTTCGTGTAACGAAGATTTGTCATATAATAATATGGATAACTTTCGTTACACAAAGTAAAAACAATGGAAGAAAGTTAACGTTGTCTCAATTAAGCCCTTAACTATGTAGGTACAATAATTTTTGCAATTCGCCGTAATAATAATATATGCCCAAATAAATTATGTATGAGCAATGCAGTATCAATAATTTTCAAACAAGAAAGGGATTAAAACTTTTAGGCCAAAGAAAAAACAAAGATAGAAGGAAAGGACAGCTTCTTTGGTCGGTGTAAATCACATACATACATAAATTCATTCCTTCAGTGGGGTAGGCAGAGCTACTGAATTACCAACAACTCTGAAAAATTGTAAGCACGAGTATATCACGTTATGTACAAACTGTGACGCATACATTGCTTAGTGCGGTCTTATTTTTGTTTTTGTTTTGTTTAGTACATTCCTAAATGCAGGTCAAATAACCCATCGGAGGGCGGGCCGCCGCGCCCGGAACGGCAATGTACTCGTAACTAACATTACTTGTCTAAACGAGACCGTTTTTGAGTGTTATTGGCAACAGTTTTTTTTTATCAGCGTTATAGTTTAGCTGGATAGAATAGGGTATTTGACAAGTGTGAAATTAAATTGGTTTTTGATTAACAACAGATAAACATTATAAAAATACTAGGAAAACATCAATCTTATATTTTAGTTTGCTATTTTAAGATTTTTAAATTCATAAAATCCAACAATAAGGGCGCTGTTTGATTGTGACGTTACAAGATAGTAATCCCTATAAATTCCATAGTAACGGAGCGTTTTTGATGTTTCATAAAAAGAAGCTGATTTGATTTTTGTCAAATACCGTATTCTTAATTGAACGTTTCATTATTTTTATTAATGTCTATGTAACAAATAACTAATTTTAAGAGTTATGCATTTTAAAAGAGATGTGAGTTAAATTACTGGGAGCATGCCGTTCGGCCGAAATATTTTTGGCCGAATGCCCCATTTCCAAAATTTTCATATTCTAAAAAGCTCTTTGCATTATTCTGGTTTTATATTCGGGATACCGAAACCGCTTGTTACGTCTATTAGGTTAGGTAACACTTGAGATTACATGAAAAATAAATCAACTGCTATTTGATGTTGTTCATGATTGACAGCACATATTTGATACCAATGTAAAACGAATAGAAATGCTACTTAACGTGATGCATCTTGGTTTCAAAACGAAAACAATTGTTCTACTTTTAAGTCGATTGCGGTTGTGAGTGCTTTAGGCAATCTAACAAACGTTCGAATCTATTCAATTCTAGTTACATCAATCCGTTGCTTCTTTTTGACGAAAAGTAAGATATAAATGTACCCTTCATTACTTATTTTACGTAACACCTGGCCATAATGTGAGTTTTATCGCACGCTGCGCGCACGGTAAAACTCGCATTGTGGCCAGGTGAAGACGTAAAATTGTGTACTCATCACGGGCAGTAAAAAAGAAAGCCCTCTATCGCATATTTACAACCCTCGCCTACGGCTCGGGTCTCAAATACCTGCGATTTCGGGCTTTCTTTCTTTTACAGCCCTTGTTAAGTAATGTACTATATTTTTGTTTTCCTACGTATACTTTATACTGTCTGCCCTGCCCGGAAAGAAAGCTGGCGCGACTTTTATTGCCGCGTTAATATGTTATGAGCTTGGAAACCGCTGAAAGTTTTAAAAGCTCGCTTTAAATAGAGCTTTATTATTATTTCTTACCATACCGTTATCGGGTTGTGATTGGTACATAATAATTCATGAGGTGTGGGGTGAACGAAGGATTGATTTTGAATCATAGAAAGGTTATAAATAACTGGTAATTATTGTTTTTGTATTAAACCTTCATTCTTCGGTTTTTTATAACAAGAAATAATACCTAGGTATTTTTTGTTAAAATCAAAGTTATGTTATCACATTATTTGTCTGCTAAAGTATATACTTTTTAGTGTATGTTTTAGTAAACATTTGTAATTATTCAATGCGAACGTATTACTTAAAGAAATCTTATCCAGCTATCTAACGCACAAATGTAAGGGTTTGATAATTGTTATTGGCAAACTTAAAGAACCTAGAGTTTGACGACCTTGTCTAGGCATCTGGTGTTACGATCTGGGGTAAGTGAGAGGAGAACACACTCGACCAATCGGTGCGTGATACTCACAAGGGAATGCTAATACCGGACAAATATTACCTGTATTTATGATTTCAAAAATAGAACTGTTAATATGTTTAAGTTAATAGTCTCTTTTTAGAAGAGAAGCGCCATTAAACGGGCATTGCACGATTGTAAAATTCTTTGAAATAATAGAAAGCTTTTGCGCCCGACTCCGTCAGCGTAGAAGTTGTTTATCGGAAATCCCTCGGGATCTCTTCAATTTCCCGAGATAGAAAGTAGCCTATGTGCTTTTTCAGACTATAAACTATCTCTGTACCGAATTGTATCCAGATTGAGTGAAAAACATCAACAATTTCGCATGAAAGCCCGTTACTAAAATGTATGAATAGTTCTAGCTTTGCAATCGCAAGTAATTGATTTTGATTTGATTTGATTTGACTAATTTAAAAACATGGATTTTAAACAAATCATAATTGTAATCAAGTCATATTTTGTTAGCCGGTTTGCATTACCTAATACTCACTGACTGATCGGGTGCGTTCTTCCGAGCTTAAGACAACACAGTATCAATCTCGACTGTATAAATTATATCATCAGCTTCTGGCTCTGCAGGGTCGCGGTCTGACCGGCCTCAAGAACCTGGGCAACACGTGCTACATGAACTCCATCATCCAGTGCCTCAACAACACCGCCATCCTCGTCGCCTACTTCTGCCACGGGCAATACCTCGAGCACGTCAACAGGTGAGTCGAACAGACCCTGACAATGACAGGAGAAAATTCAAAAACTTTGGTACCTACAGTACGAGGGCTGCCTTTTAAGTTCTGTCGTTTGCAAGCCTTCCGTGATTGCATAAAAAAGAACTAGTGTCATCTTAAAATATTTGAAATTAGAATTCGAAAACAAAAGAATGACTCGAAATCGGCCCAACCGTTTTAGTACAACGCTCGTTCAAAGTTGACAAGTCAGTTGTGAAAATGGAAATTTCGAAGGAAAATTTACGTGCGATATTTTTTTACAACTTCAAAAGGGGCTTAACGCGACTTCAGTGCTTCGAAGAGTTGACTACGGTTTTCAATGATAAAGCACCATGCCTCCGGACTGTGGAACGCTGGTATTTAGAATTTCAACGTTGTTGCTCTAGTCTTGGTGATAGACATCGTGAAGGTCGACCAAAAACAGCCGTAACCCAGGAGAACATTGATGCTGTACGGCAACTGATCGTCGAAGATCGCCATGCGACATACCGTGAGATAGAAGCTTCCTTAAGTATTTCAGGGACCAGTGTTCACAGTATTTTGCATGATCACTTAGGCGTAAAAAAGTTGATCTCTCGCTGGATACCACATTTACTCAGTGAAGACCAAAAAACGGCTCGCGTTCGATGGTGTCGCAAAACTCTGCGGCAATTCAACCGAGGAAACTCGAAACATGTTTACGACATTATCAGTGGTGACGAATCTTGGATATATGCCTACGAACCCGATTCTAAACAGCAGTCGACTGTTTGGGTGTTCCAAGATGAGCCAAAACCGACCAAAGTAATACGCTCACGGAGCATTTCGAAAAAAATAGTCGCCACGTTTGTGGCGAAAAGTGGCCACGTGGCCAACATCGTGCTCGAGGATCGTAAAACGGTTAATGCTGACTGGTATACCACTGTCTGTTTACCAGAAGTCATCGGCGAGTTTCGAAAAAATAACCCAAGACGTCGTATAAGACTGCATCACGATAATGCGAGCTCGCACACCGCCCGGCAAACAATTGCGTTTTTAAAAGAGCAAAACGTCGAAATTCTGGAACACCCGCCGCACAGTCCAGACTTAAGCCCTAACGATTTTTTTACTTTTCCAAAAATCAAGCAACGACTTCGTGGTCAACGGTACCAGACGCCTGAAGAAGCCGTTGAGGCATACAAAACGGCCATTTTGGAGACCCCGACTTCGGACTGGAATAAGTGTTTCGAAAACTGGTTCGATCGAATGAAAAAGTGTATTACATATCACGGTGATTACTTTGAAAAACAATAAATACCATTTAACACTTAAATTGTCGTTAGTTTTTCCAAACGACACAACTTAAAAGGCAGCCCTCGTAAAACAACCGATGTGGCTTACCGATGTACAATAATATGGCAATAATATGTATACACTTTAGTACCTTGTCTATTTTCGTTATATTTGAACTGCCATATATGAACTGTCACAGTGGTTAAAGTGACAAGGTACTAAAGTGTATACATATTTTTGCCCTTGACTGTACCTGCGCAGATGACATTTTTACGAAGCGCGGGAACCAATCAGCGTAGCGTGGTTGTATTCTGTGCTATTATTGGTTATTAGTGACGCTGTGTCATTCATCCAGCCGTCAAATGTGCGTAAGTGACATAGATAGAATAGATGCAATTCAATTTGCACTTTATAAATATTACGTACAAGTCTGGTCGTGGGTTTTAATCGTGCTTTCGGAAATCATCGGAATCGTTGTTCGTGTCTGCGCGAACGAAGATTCACGACAATCACGACACGCCATATGGGGATGCTTCTAATTGGTTGTTTAATAACAGAGTACACTAAAAAAGTATGTCTGTGTTTCTTCTGTTTGTTTTACTACTTTTTTACATGTTACTTTACTACAGTACATGGCGTAGCTGATATGAACTCCACTGATGTGAAAACTTGTTAACTTTGCAATGTATAGCGAATTGTCACCTGTCACCCTTCATAGTGAAGATGGTGATATAGGGGGCAGGTTACGTGCCTGTCACTGTCGCCATCATTGTTGGTAGGAACGGCTGGATCGCTATCATCGTCTAAAGCACCAGCGTTCGTATTGTTGTGGGGATAAGACAACCGGTGAATTTGTTAGCATAAAGGCATTTTTTTTAGTTTTCTTTTTTGGAAATGCATTGGATTGTTGTTTTGAGAATACTAATGTCAATGTCTCAGATTTCACTTACCATTAGCATCTCTATTCTACAGGATAAAAACCTTTATTGCCTTTGAAGTTTTATTATACTGCCAATGTTATTATAGCTCTTATTTATTTAACAGTAATGGCGGCCGAGCCATAGGCAATATTTAAAAACTTACTGGTGAGTTGCTTGGGGCGTTTTTTCTCAGTAGTGGTCTCCTCTTGGGAAGCGCTGCTAGATTTTTGACTTGTAAAAGTGCCCGTGCGGCCTAACCACTGATTTTCTTTTAACAATAACATAACACTTCAAAAGCAATATGTTTTATCCGTTTTGAATAGAGGCCCAGCGGGTCTAGTACGACTGCGTTTATATCGCGTGTCAAATGTGGATAAAGCATCCGTCACTCTCGTACTTATAAACGTGTCAGAAGGTGACGGATGCCTTATCCAAACTTTGTTACGCGATAAACGCAGCCATATTAGTAGGAATATAAGTTCACTTCATCGAGATTCTTAGCTGAGTTTGACGGAACTGGCTGAAAATCAGCGCTGTAGGTGTTTAACACCTCAGCATGGTGCTGAGCCAGTGTCCGATTCACTGCCGCGAAGACACACTCACTACTCATATTATTGCTTTTTCTGATTTTACTTTTTTTTTTCTGTGTGTCATGTGTGTAGTGAATAAATCTATTTTTCTTTTCTTTCTACATACCTACATACACATACATACATAAACTCACGCCTTTATTCCCAGAGTGGGGTAGGCAGAGCTACAGAATTACTAACAACTCTAAAAACTTGTTGATAACTCTGTAACCACATTTTGATTTTGACATCTGGGCCGTTTTAAAGCTATGGAAAGCAGGGATTGAAAACCGGTTTATTTTCCGTACCGGTTAGAGCCGCACTTTGAGAGCCTAACCCATAATAAAGGTTACGCTCGCAAGAACCGCTCTAACCGGTATCTCTATGTCGGAGCGTAAACAGGGAACGAAATCAATTTACCGGTTAGAGAGCGGTTCCTCCGTGTGGGGGGTGAATGACCGCTCGTTTAAGGAGACAGAATTGGTTTGCTATGGTATTAGATTGATAGCGCAGCCACCAGCAGCGCCTCGACGCGCGACAGCGGTCATTCATCCCGTATCGAAACACAGAGTAACCGGTTAGGGAGCGCTTCGAAATAACGTTCCCAAATCATTTCGTTCGAACGTAACCTAAATTATTAACCGGTTTAACCTAAATAAATACCGGTTTATTTGTAACCGGTTACAATCCCTGATGGAAAGGGCCGCCATTATACCCAAGGTGATAACGTCATCTTTAACAGTGATGTTAACTCAAAGGTGTAATACAGATCGCACGGCACGCGAGGTGCCATCGCGGAGGAGCTGGCGGCCGTGGTGCGCGCGCTCTGGTCCGGCCAGTACCGGTTCATCGCCACCAAGGACCTGCGGGTACGTTGCCTACTCACATACACTAGCCCTCTACACTATCGGCTATGATCGTTGATCGTAGCATCGTTAACATTCGAGTAACTTTGAAACCACTATATTTTAATAAATATACACAATACAAAACACTTTATTGTACACCAAACAAAAAAATTACAGAGAAACAGTACAATTAAAAATAACACAGGTAAACAACAGGCGGTGTTATCGCTGATAAGCGATCTCTTCCAGACAACCTTAGTAGAGATAAGGTGTCAAATTAAAATATTTTACACAGTAGGTGGAGTAAACTTCACGCGAGAAAACAAGAAAACTGTGTTAGTTATTAAACTTGAGATTTTTAATAAGAAAAATTAAAATAAAATAACTAGAAAATCTGATAAATATACGCATACTACACAAATAAATAGTTTAGAAAATATATACAAATACAAAATGTACGTATAATGACTTCAATAAGTAATTCAAAGCACGTAAAATCTGTAGAAATATAGAATAGGTATTGTTCTTGTTCGATATCACCAATTATATTGGCTTAACATAAGACACCATTCAAATCACATGCGGTTTTGCATAACATAGGTACATTGAAGTTTTTTTTACCTCTAAAATCAAGACTAAAATAACACTAACAATTGATATTTTTTTGTATACCAAAACAGTCAGTAACACGCGCACTACTTTAACTTTCTTGCCGTCACCAGTGGCGAAAATAATAATATTGAGGCGTATTCCAACTCCTCAAAGTCACTCCGTAAATCAAAGTACCCCTTACGGTATTTATTATTTATTAATATGCGTCAGAACGAGGTGGGCAAGCACCAGCGCGCGTTCCGCGGCTGCGAGCAGCAAGACTCGCACGAGTTCCTCACCATCCTCATGGACTGGCTGCACCTGGACCTGCAGTTCAGCAGCAAACCCCCCCACAAGGTACCATCGACAAATACTTTTCATATCTAGCAAATCAAAAAACTACCATATCGCACTGCTAGATGAAAATAGTACTAACTCAAAATACAATGCATATTAAAATCAACTTTAATTCAACTCCTTTGAACTTAAAACCAAATAGCAAGGATTTTGGGTTAATACTGTTTTGATCTAGCAGTGCGATATTATAACCATCATTCGTAAATGTTGATTATTGCCAAAACTATCCTACTATCCAGTGGAGAACTAAGGTCTTAGGAGGCCGGGGCGGGAAAACGAAACAAGGCCCGTATTGTAGTTGCTTTTATTGCGGTGTGGATAAAGCATCCGTCACACTCGCAATTACAAGCTGGTCAGAAAGTGAGAGGTTTTGTCCACGAAAATAAAGCTTAGGTTCACTTCATCCAGTCTCATTTAGACCACACTCCCATCTCGTCTTCATTCCCATCTCGTCCACATTCCCATCTCGTCTACATTCTTATCTCGTCCACATTCCCATCTCGTCCACATTCCCATTTCGTTCACAGTCCCAACAACCAGTGAACAACCGAGTGTGCCAAAGTTAAGTTGCAGACGAGTTAGGAATGTGGACTAATTAGGAAAGCGGACGGGTTGGGAATGTGACCGAGATGAAAATGTGGACGAAATGGGAATATGTACAAAGTGAACCTAAGCGGAAAATAACCTCTAAATTTACCCTCCACAGGACAGCCTCCCACCCTCAGAGAAGGCTTGGCACGAGTACACCAAGTCAAAGGAGAGTCTGATCTTGCGGCTGTTCTACGGGCAGATCAAATCGACCGTGCGCTGCACCGTGTGCGGCGCGCAGAGCGTCACCTACGAGTCCTTCTCCAACCTGTCGCTCGAGCTACCCGCCAATGCCGCTCGCTGCACGCTCAGCGTGAGTACACCAAGTCGAAGGAGAGCCTGGTCCTGGTGCGACTGTTCTACTGGCACACAAAGTCGACCGTGCGCTCCAAAGATATAATATTTATTCAGTAAATTGGCCACATGAGGGCTGTTTTACACGTGAGTAATATGGAGTGAATCTACTATCGCTTTGGACTAGAACATCATTGCGGAGTTAGAGCGCCGCAAGAAACTCCAGCAGGTTTTTTTAATCCTAAAATACTAAAATGTTTTTTGCTTTTAGCGTACTGTAAACCACTAATATTGATATCGTAAACGGTATAAAACAGTTCTATAATTAGCGGTGCCATGATAATAACAGGCCTTTAATAATTATATAATTGACAAATAATATAAAACGTGTAAAAAATACGAACATATTTAATTAATTACCGTAACAGTTTTAAAATAAACAAAAATTCAGAAAAGATTAATAAAATTAAATGGCTGGGCTGTTTTGCAAGTTACCAATATGGCGCAACCAGAAACGACTTTTGAGGCATAAATTTAACAATCCAATTCTTATTCTTATGACGTCACAGATAGTTTGCTATCAATTTATATTGGGCATTCTAAACGCATAGAAATATTGGACTTTGACTCTCATTTCATTTTGACTTTTGCAATGCACTGATCGCCGTTGGTCCCATATATACATTCGATCCTTACAAAAATCCGAATATATTGGCATACAAAAATTAAATTTTAACTAGTTACATTGTTCATGCAGGATTGCCTAAAACTCTACCTAAACGGCGAAACCATCCCTGGCTGGAACTGCCCTGGCTGCAAGGAGAAGCGAGACGCCGTCAAAAAGCTCGACATCTCCCGTCTCCCTCCCGTCTTAGTCATCCACTTCAAACGTTTCTACGTCGACCCCAAGGAATACCAATGCAACGCGTACAGAAAGAAACAAACCTACATAGACTTTCCTCTCGAAGAATTGGACATGAGACAGTTCTCTTTGAACTGTAGCTCGAATAACCAGCTGTATAATTTGTACGCCGTGTCTAACCATTACGGGTCTATGGAGGGAGGACATTATACGGCGTATTGCAAGAGCAGTGTATATGGCAAGTGAGTATTAAAAAAATGGTTTTTGTTTTAACAGTTTATTTAGGTAAGTAATATGTATTCTGGAAGAAAGACTCCTGACATGTGTAATTCTATGTAGTTTGATGTTTCGTAGGACTTTCCTCTGTCTTGGGAGATGTCAAACATTCTAAGAAATCGGTGCAACAACTTAAGTAAAACTCTATAGAATACATTTATATACAAATGAAGTATTATAAAAGTGAGGATATAACTAAGGTTAGCTGGGCGAAAGATTTAATCATGAAAAAAGTTGTATAGGGAAACTGTAGTATTGGGACAATTGAAAAAAATGAGATCTGGAATTCCCTCCTCGAGACTACACTTGCACAGAAAACGATCCTGAACACGGATCTTCGCTAAAAAATAGGGCGAACAAATGTGACCAAGTCGCGGTCGAATCATCAACCGCGACTCATGGACGTGGCAGACTTATTCATGTTATTCATGTTAGTGTTTTGTATTGTATTGTATTGTACATTTAAAAGACTAAGGCATACGTCGTCATACGGTTTAGCAGCTTAGGGTGTTGATTAATGTTCGTTGGGTTACCTTTATTTGGCATAATATTAATTGTTCGAAATACACTTCGCGTAACATTAACCTTAACGCAGAAACACTTTTTGTCTTATGATGGTTTTGTATAAAGATATACATGGCATAATTATTATTACCCATTTGCTGACTTTCGAATAATATAACTTTATGTACCATAACAATCCTACAGTGTTCTTCTATTATGGCATAGTGTTTTTATTTTTAGCAGAAAAGTTGGTTAGGTTAAGTTAGAACTGCGGCTTCAATAGAAACAAAACTGAGCCTGAAAAGTAGGAGGTTAGGTTAGAACTTCAACTGCCACACAAACGAGCTGTTGCCAGAAAAGAAGGTTATTTCGGTCACATTTCTACTTCTTCAGCAATCCCATTTCGTCCACAATCAATTCCCAATTCGTCCACTTCCTATTTTGTCAACATTCCTATCTCGTCCATATTCCGATTTCGTTCACATTCCCACTCGTCCACATTTTATTAATGTTTTTATTGTACTTCTGATTTTACTTTACGCGGGTCAGTTAAGCTAGGAATGTGGACGAAGGGAAACTAAATGGGAACCGCGACAACAGGAATTTCAGTTTATACCTTAACGACATTCTATTTTAAATTCCAGATGGTACAAATACGACGACCACGTGGTGACAGAGATCCCCGCGAGCGAGGTCAAGTCGAGCGCCGCCTACATCCTGTTCTACACCGCGTGCAGCCCGCTGCGCGCCGCGTGAGGGGGGCCGAGTGAAGTGTTCTCATGTTCAGTGTTCGACGAGGGGTCCCGGGACGCGACGGAATTGGACGTTCTACTTATTATTGTTGTGATTATTATTACGTGGCAGTTATTAATAGTTGATAATCCGACATAAATTGTTTATTCCTTGTTAATTTGTAATTATAGATGGCGTGTTTAAGGAACGGTGAATCTTATTGTATGCGGCGGGTCTTGAGCCAAGTCAAATTTCTCGGATTAAGCTTTGTATTTTTGACTCATATTTATGAAATCGAGTAATTTTACGCCGGTAATCCAGGTGATTCTAAAAGTTATAAAAACTAGATTTTTTATAAAAAAAAACAATGCAAGTGTAACGTAAATATGCTCCATAAGTACTTGAGATAACAAATGTATCTATTTTTTGTTGTTATTTTTAATATAAATACTATTTATCAGTGTCACCTAACCAAAATATTGGTTCTACATAATTTACCTGGACGACAGAAATAGTGTCTTTGAAAAAATGTCTGTACAAAGTAGATTTTCTATGTTGAATATGTGTTATTTATTTTTCAGTTTTTGTGCGTAGTTTTGTAATAAAGAATGGAGGAAGACTGAGAGTTCCGTTTGATTTCGAAAAGCTAGCTCGCCGTAGACTCGGGAACACTCGAGAGTAAGGTCGTTCCATGTTCACGATTTTCATACACAGGTTCGAAAAAATAACGAAGTACTTGTCTAAAAGGTGTCTAGTACATGCAATAAGCGAAGTTATGGTGCCGATAATGTAACTGCTTTTTACTTCCTGGTCATATACGATGTGCATAAGCTAATGAAAGTATAGATAGGCAAGCAGGTACTCTTGCCCTTAAAGCTTTCAGGTTCACGTTGTCCATATTCCCATTTTGTCCACATTCTCATCTCGGCCAAATTCCCAACTCGTCCACATACGAATCCCAAATTGTTCACTTCCTATCTGGTTCATATTCCCGACCCGTCCTCATTCCCAACTAGTCCGCATTTCCAATTAGTCCACATTCCCAACTCGTCCTCATTCCGTGTCTGCAACCTAATTTAAGAGTGTAGGGCTGTTCGATGTCAATTCAATCACTCGGTTGTTGGGAATGTGAATGAAATAGGAATGTGGACGATATGGGAATGTGAACGAAATGGGAACTTGGACGAAATGGGAATGAGGACGTGATGAGAATGTGGACAACGTAAACCTGAGCGCTTAAAACCATACTAAAAATAAATGTTGCCAAAAAACATACCAAGCTGCTTCCAATATATGTGTATCATAGCAGCCACGGCTAAAATTGGTGTTGATTGCCTTGTTTGTTAAATCTTTAAAATATTGTTTAAACTGTCAAATACAGAAGTTGAAGATACTTTTGCTCTGGATATAGCACAATCGTTTCTAGATTGATAGAAAAAAATCAATCTAGAAACAATTGTGCTATATCCATAACTGACATTAAAAAGGTTAAAATACTGCGTACTGAAGCTCTATTCTACTCGGTAATACCATATTGCATTCGACATGTTATCGTATTATTTTTAACTCTGCCGCCATTACTGTCAAGTAAATAAGAGCTGAAAATACGTCAACATGATCAAAGGCAATATACAGCAAACGGCAATGTGTAGCGACGGTAGCTGTACATTATAGTGTCTTGTCACAGTAACGTATTAAGACTGCGCCGAGCGTACGCCAGATGTACAGTGGCGCCCTCATTACTTTTATTGTGTTTTCTAATAAACTAAAGGATTTGCTTGAAATTAGACGACATGTTTTTGTACTACATATAAAAACACAACTTATAGGGTATATTTTATAGTTTAATAACAATTCACCTTCGAGTTATCAACTTAACCGAAAAAAGTGGCCACCTTTTCCCGTTAAGCTGACTATTCCAAGGGTAATTGACATTAAAGTTTGTTACTTATCCCATAAATTGTGTTTTTACTTTCACTACAAAAACATGTCGTCTGATTCCAAGGAAATTCTTTAATTAATTAGAAAACACAATAATAGTAATGAGGGCGCCACTGGACGCTCGGCGTAGTCTTAAAGTGATTGGTTTGAATATGGTCCGTTAAAAACTGCGACAAGGTACTAAAAACAGCTAATATACATAAATAAACTTAAAAACACAAACTTCTCTACCTATTTAACACTATGTTGGTTAAAGTTTTAATCTCAACCTTGCCTCATAAACACTCCGATCTATTTTGCGCTGGCAGCAATGACGGATATACCCGTCGCTGACGTTGAACCAGAGGTGCGGATATATAGTTCAATGACGTTGGAAAGGTTGACTGCACCGAGAGTCCAGTGGCTCCCTCATTACTATTGTGTTTTCTAATAAACTAAGTACATAAGTACTGTGTTGAAATCGAATACTGTTATTTTTGTTGTATAAATGAATACACAATGTATAGCATATATGGCAAAGGTGTAGTCATCGGAAATATAAAGTTTGCGGATGGTAGGACCTTGTGCAGGGTCCGTCCGGATCGCTACCACCATCTTATCCAATAACCCACCGCCAAACATCAGTGTTAGAATTGTTGTGTTCCGGTTTGGGGATAAGACAGCCGGTGAAATGACTAGCATAGAGGCATTCCATCTTAGTCCTTAGGGTTGGCAACGCATTTGCAGTCTTAGGATTGCATTGCATTCTTGTGAATGCGTATGTCTATGGGTCACAGTTTCCACTTACCATCAGGTGGCCTGTGTGCTAGTTTGTCTTTCCTATGCCATAAAAAAGATAAAGTGTGGCAATTTTCCTCACTCAGATCAGTTTTTTCACTGGGACCCACGACGGATATCCGTCGTTGACGTTGATCCAGTGCGGATATATCCGTTAATGGCATTGAAAAGTTCAGCCAATTAAAACTGACGTATCAGTGTTCTGCTTCTTTCGGCCGAAGAACTACATCAGGTGTTTTTACGACTCCTTTCAGAACTAATAACTATGTTACTCGTGTACGAAAAATATCCAACTATCTGCCTCATAAGATTAGTTTCGTTATAATCACTCGCGTATATTCTACTTGGGTTAAACCATACTTTTGTCATAGTATCGTATTGTCAGTGATCTTATTTACTTGACAATAATTGCAGCCGACTCACCGATACGTGCAAAGAAATAGAAAGACGCCACTGATAAAGTTACTAACGTTTTGAGTGTGTCCGAGACGTGTTTTATTTTTTATTGTCTCGTGTCAATTATAGATAGATAGGATTCAGTGTAGCTTCCATTTTCTGTATAAAGGCAGACGTCCACAAGTTCGCATCGAACAAAAGGTAATACAACTCCTCCGGTGCGAATAAGTGAATGCAATTTCAATTTATTTATTCATTAAATTGGCCAGATCGTGCTCTTTTACGTCGATAATATTAAATGAATTTATAGCGCGTCGGACAAGATATGAGAGCAGAGAAGCGCCGCAAGAAACTATACTCCATGTGTTTTGGTGTTTAACCAAACCAAACCACGTGACTCTGTTCAACAGCCAATCAAAACTGTTTTGTCGAGCTTTCTGAATATTGGCTGATGAACTATAATCACGTGGTATATTAGTTTGAATTTAGGAATCTATATAAATAAAGTAAAGTAGAACATGATTTTTACTTATCATAAAATTACAATTATACTTTGGCATCAAACATAATAATAGTTTACCAACTGAATAATGTTAGTAAAAAAGGGGAGTTGAAGGACTAAAGTGTACACATTTATAAACTCGACTGTACAATGTCCATTTGTTTAGGTACAGGGCATCTATTCTACTGGTTATAACCATATTGCCTTTGACGTGTTATGGTTTTTAACTCCGTCATTACTGTCATATAAGAAAGACCTATACCTAGACCTAAAACGTTGACAGTACTGAAATACGCCAAAAACAATAAGGTTTTTTTACCATGTAGAATCTCAACCCAGGTCTATTTTGCGCTGGCAACCGTGACCGAAATATCCGTCAGTGGGCTTTAAAAAGGTTAAAGCGTTCAAGACACTTAACACTCAAAGATGAAAACGAAAGCCGTGCCTCAAGATTATATACCTAGCCTTCGTACGATTTGTATCGTGTAAGCACTTAATCCGAAAACTCGAACACCCTACCCCTTTCACTCTACGCTGATTAACCAATCGAGAGAAAGGGACAGGGCATCGAACTTCGATTTAGGGAGTAGAAGTGCCATGAATTCCGTAAAACACCAATATTTTACTCGATGTAGAAAAAACTGTACATATTAGTTAGTGTTAAATACTAAAGGAATGTAAATCTTAGTGTAAGACAAACTTGAATAAATTCTTTGTTAAATAAACATTTTGTTTTATAATGTTGTTTCCTTCTATTTACTTTGAGGTTTCCTGTAATTGTATAGTTAAGGATGTTGACAACAGTAAAAATAAGCCTTTTTTTGGATGTCCCTCGGAATCCCTAACAACATTTCGTTCATTGAATACAAAACGGACACAATACAAAATGAGTCAGTGTTGCATTTTAAAATTAGAAGCTATTCGTATAATATTTTTAATATTAATAAATAATAAATCATTTATTTTAGACCAACGAGGATCATTGTGTTAGTAATACAAACAGATAGATTTACTTACGGACTAATGTTAGTAAACACAAGAATAACTTATTTTAATTGCTGCACGTGAAGCTTCCAACAGTGCTTCACGTACGGACAGTCGAGCCTGTCGGCGAACACGCTCAGGAGGCCGTTGGCGCTGGCCCTCTTGCGCACCAGGGAGGCGCTGCGCTTGCGCATAGTAGCGTAAAAGCAGTCTACTCGCGCTTCCGCAAACATCCCTGATGCAAGAGGAAATAATTTTGGAATGTGTCCGTTTTGTATTCAATGAGCGATTTGTCCTAACACATGTTTTGTCCGAATTCTAATTTGTCCTAAACTGGTTTTCAGATGAGTTAGGCAAACGTTCGTTATCGTAATCCACAATTGAATTGACGAAGCTATCAGACGGTCTCGTCAAGCGCCTACGTCAATCCCATACATTTTGTCAGTTTTCGATAATCGTTTAGGATAGCGACAAGCCTCACTGTGGCCCTAGACAAGATGCGTGGCGGAATCGTTATCGTTATCGAAAATGTATAGAATCGATGTAAGCTGCCAGATGGTCCTGTCAAGCTCTTATGTCAGTTCCACACACTGACAAGTTTTCGAAAACCGTTTTCGATAGCGAGAACATCTTGCCTCTATTCCTGGTTGCCACTACCTTGATGGCCACCACTGGTGGCAATACGGATTTTTGTTCCTGATTGCCGCCCAGCGGTGGCAATGAGGATTTCCTCTATTCTTGATTGCCACCACCTCGATCGCCATCGCTGGCAATAATACGGAATGAGGTAGGTTTAGGTTATGTTAGTTTTGCAGCAGGCCCGGAGGGCCAAACCACCCAAAAATAGAAGCTCCGCGTTAGCGGAGCTCCGTCGAAACTTATTTCAAATCAATCACAGCGGAGCTCCTATTTCTGGATGGTTTGGCCCTCCGGGCCTGCTGCAAAAGTAACATAACCTAAACCTACCTCATTTTCATATTTACATGTTTACATTTTCATAAGAGTAAGAATTCTGAAAAAGTGGGAATTTAAGGAAATTACATTTATAGGCAGTAGTATATTTTGCTCATTGACACCAGTGGCGGCGATAGGGAAATATATTCCTCATTGCCACCGCTGGGCGGCAATCAGGAACAAAAATCCGTATCGCCACCAGTGGTGGCCATCAAGGTATTGGCAACCAGGAATAGAGGACATCTTGTCTAGGGCCTCAAGGGCCAAGATGTGCATAACGCTAACGTCAAAGTATTTTTTAAACTAAATGTATGGAACTGACATAGGGAATGCAAATAACCCGTTTTCATTTGTTATTTTCATACAAAAACGGTTCATAACCGGTTAAATTGCATTCCCTAAACTGACATGAGCCGTTCGGCAGCCTACGGCCATTCTATACATTTTCGTTGACGAAAACGTTAATAGAATGCATCTAATCTTCCGGTAGAGGTTGTCACGGTAGTTAGGGGTGAAAAATGAATCTCCCTCTGAAAAACAAGTACATTGTTTATTACATTCTTATAGATAATGTGCACTTCATATCAGTTACATAGAGAAGTTTATTTCTACATACTTTTGAGCGTAACATGTAAGTAGCATAGCAGAATTAAGACTGCGCCGAGCAAACGCCGAGCGCCCAGTGGCGCCCTCACAACTATTATTACGTTTTCTAATTACCTAAAGAATTTCCTTGAAATCAGACGATAGCTTTTTGTATTGCAAGTAAAAACACAATTTATGGAATACGTAACAAACTTTAATAACAATTACCCTTTGAGTAGTCAGCTAAACGGAAAAAGGCGGCCACTTTTTCCCGTTAAGTTGATAACTCGAAGGTGAATTGTTATTAAACTATGTGATATACCCTATAAGTTGTGTTTTCGTTTATAGTACAAAAACTTACCGTCCAATTTCAAGAAAATACTTTAGTTTATTAGAAAACACAATAAAAGTAATGAGGGCGCCACTGTACATCCGTCGTACGCTCGGCGTAGTCTTAATAGAACAGTAGTTCAAAACAAAGGGATATCGCTTACTTGCATATGTGCGTGACTCGACCGTACGCACCGCGAGCCACCACAAGCAAACTCAATAGGACGGACCGAGCCGGATTTGTCGGGGCCACGCCGTCGCCATGTTTGCTTGCGTGCATATCAGGTATACAGCGACACGCGACAGGTAACGGAGAAACTTGTAAAGGGCTGGGGATGCTATTTATACTATGGCAGAATTGAGAATTCTAGGATCATACACTATGACGGACTTGGGCACACTGTTGAATCTTAAAATCATACAGTTACACAGCAGTCCTATGCTTTAGTTAAACGGGGAGCTTTATCAAAATCTCTCTACCAATTCTTTTCTGAATTCATAAGCATGTTTATATCGATGAAGATGGAGTCAGGGCTCTCCTCCTCGTCAGACACGTCGCTCTCCTCCTCTTCCACTACATTCTCGTTAGTGCCCAGATCTGGAATTAATAAAGGAGTCGCATAAAAAGTGGTAAGGTAGCGGTTTATGAATAGAATACTTGTTAGCCTAGTTGGTAGTGACTTCGCGTATAAAGCTAGAGGTCCCAATTTAATTCCCAGCATGAACAAATATTTGTGTGATAAGACATGAGCATATTTGTTATCGAGCCTTGGATGTTTTCTATGTATTAAAGTTTGATTTCTACTAGCTGTCCGAGCCCGGCGCCGCCCGGATGTAATTTTTTTTACATACAAGTCTTGTCCTAATAATTGAGAAATTATTCCAAAATAGGTCAAGCAATTCTTGAGTTATGGCATGACCAAGGGAAACAAGGATCTTTTTTTTCATATAAGTATTATATTGTTGTCTATTACCGCACAAGCCAGGAGCTTAGATTTGAACTAGGTCCATTTGTGTTGGTGCTTTATTACTTTATGTTGTCAATATAGGCAAAAATCTCCAAAGTGTACCTACTTCCTGCTTAGAGCTAGAATATATCATAGCAACTTTTTAACATAAGAGATGTCTAGAATCACTCAAATGGCTACTATTTAAACCAGGAGAAAAAAGGTGTGTTAGAAGTGTAACGTGTAATGTATATATCGCTCACTGGATACAAAACGGACACATTCCAAAATAATTTGCTCTTCCATTAAAAATCATATTCTAATCTCTTCTAATTTTAAAATGTAATACTGACTCATTTCGGATTGTGTCCGTTTAGTATTCAATGAACGATATGTAGCATCGTAGCACGAAAATGGTTAAACCAATTTGACCACATATATTTTTTAAAGAAAACCACATTGATCAGTATGGTTCTTAGCTAGGTCACATTGAAACCGGCTGAGCTGTTTAACAGAGAGCTCTCAAAGGATTGCCATTACATCGGAGGTTTTATATTTTAAATAGTCATGTACTTACTGAATATGGAATTGGTAACGGTCAAGTTGAGCTGCTGATCATTACAGAAACTATTATCCGCAAGATCTTGTGGCAGGGCTTTCTCAAGCTCAGAGAGTGTAGCTCCAGCTTGAGAGATCATAATATCCAGTGCACTTCCCTCTACAGGCTCACTCGTAGACGGAGTTGTTTTTGTAGAGTTAGGGCTGGTGAGGATTTGCTTAACCTTCTGCATCAGGAGTTTCGAGCTTTCCAATTCAAGCCGTTCAATCTGACAACAGTAAAAAACTCGGTTTTAAACAAATATAATAGCAAATGGGATTACATTTATTCTAAAGTAAATGAATTTGTTATTCCAAAAAATTTATTGTTTAATAAAATTGTTCACTAAAATGAAATATGTATAGTAATGTTTCGCCAAATGTATTGTTTCCCAACAGTTTCATGAGCCAACCCCCATTTTTTCTGTAGATCTCCAATGGCACCGGTTATTCTCTGTTAACCATGTGGTTGACTAGTAGAAAATGCCTTAAGGCATTAAGCCCGCCATTTGTACTTTATACTTTTGTATTGTGCAAAAAAGATTAAATAAATAAATAAATACCCGCCGTTACCCACCCGGGCACGGAAAACTAGTAATAATAATAAATACACTAACATTTATCTATATTATCTCTGAAAGGTACCTGCATGGCGTTGATTTCTTTGCGGACTAGGGTAAGAGCATTAATGAGCCATTTCTCTTCGGCCAGTAGCTGCACCTCCTCAGCAATACGGGCGCTGAGGGGAGCAAACGCTTTTATCACCATTATCAATTGAAATGACTAATTACAGAGTTTGTTTTGTTGTTGACTACCTCAAGTAGCCTTTTTTCAAGTTCAAGTTCAATTTTTCTCGGAACGACCGTCCGTATAGACAACTTTCAGATCAATTCAATATTTATTTATTTTCCCGTGCAACCCATAGATTATAAAGTGACAAAGAGTCCAATATAGTATAGCATAGACTAAATAAAATGACATAAATTAAACTCGAACTGTCAAAATAACTCAAAATTTCTAAACGAAAACCGTAATACAAACCCGATAATTTAAAAAAACGACAAAACGGGTAGTTTGAAAATAAACTTTAATTAACCAACTGGTATCAGTGTGCGCTACTCTACTCGTGGCCACCGAAGTGAAAGCAACTCGATTCAGTATAGATCCGACTCGAAAAAAACAAAAATGTACTCTGATTCAGATTGTTCTGGGGACGAATGTTGCTCGGGCTATGAATTTTGTGCTCGTCGCCGCCCAAGCGCAGTTGGATTGCCATTCGACCCTTCGTCTATAGAGAAAATTATTCTAACCATCGTCGACAAATTTAATTTCCAAGTGATGATGGACAGCAGCCGTGTCAAAGGTGCTATGGCGGTGACCACGGGGTTAGCGATCGCTGGGGGATTGATTGGCAGAGCTTATGGAGGACATATGGGAGCGACGCTTGGAGGAGCATTCGGTGGCGCTTGTGGTCTCGGCTTAGTCGGTAATTCTTATTTTATTAATAACATTGCGTTACTATAACTTGTACAGTTTTGATTTCAAACGGACTCCGTTATCAACCGATTTTAGTATGTAGTATTTCTTCATTCTGCTACTTTGCTAGATGAATGCATAATTATTTGACTCTTTCATGTTATTTTCTTATTTATCGATTATGTTTTGAAGTATAATATAAGCTTAACTAAAATACAGAATATGTAAAGGTAAACCTTTTTTTTCCATAGTGGGTAGATTCAATTTGTAAATGTGTTCTTTGTTCACAGCTATGTCTATGAGGGACGTCTGGAACGATATCAAACCCAAACTCTCTGAGATATTCGACATCGTTTACGATTTCCTAGCTGGCATGGGTATAGATAATTACGCAAAGGCGGCTATGTTACTGACCTCTAACAGTACAGCGGGAATAACACTAGCGAAAATTATTCTAGAAACTTCCACTGATATACTCGGCAAGAGAGTGTTGTCTAGCTTGAATGCTCCTTGATAGTTTGTAAGTATTGTTTTTGTGTATGGAAAATAACTTACTAATTTAAAAGAGTGTGATTAAATGATTTTATAATTGACTTAAATACATGGACATGACATAATGAATTCATGACAAGACCGATATACCTATTTATAGATTATTTTTAATTATGTATTAATTGATGATTGTTTGATCGTGTAGACCGTGTCAGAATATAATTATTTATAAATTGTAATCAAATAAATTTCTTCGTAAAAGGTGATTATTATTTTAGAAATAAATGATATGTATTAAGTAGATGTAGTAGATTTTCTTTTGTCTTGTCTCAAAAACTCCTTCCTACTTGCTCATAGATGTAGGAAAACATCTATGTGCTTACCAGTTCTCATTACCTGCGCATTTTTTTCTTTTTACCCGACTGCGTCAGGGGTTTATCCCATTTATTCCTCTATGCATAGCAATGCATATAAACGTTTCTTTGGCATTCATGAAGTCCATTAAACGTAAATGTGCGTTTTTATAATATTAAAGCTTAAATAAATCAAAAGAAGCTGCACCTGGGCCAATAAGGGAAAACTCTGGAACTCAATTGCGTCGATAATTGTCAGTTTTAGTCAAATGACCTAGTTAAGCACCTTTTGAGAAAAGTATTAGGGTTTGGCCGTTCTAAGAGGGCCGATTTGACAGCTGTCATCTTAGTACAAAATATAACCTAAAACTCACATTTTGTACTAGGATTTGATAAAGCATTTGATTGATAAGAGAGGTTTTCGTCTCTGTCGCACCCAGCATAATAATACGATGATGATGAGGAATATAATATTCAACCTTTTTAATAAACTAATTAGAGGTAACACTATTCTCATCACTATTTCATCCTCTATCTAAAGACAATTACAGTCAGGTGTAGTGATGTGCCGGCGGTAACTTACTCGTTACCAGTATAATACCATTTGGTAAAATACTCAGTAAATTACCAATGCTACCGGTAATATTACCAGAAGCGGACATAGAGATCGTGTATTTCTGTTTCCTTTCTTTATTCATTTATTAAATCCATGGTGTCGGATCACTAGTGGTCCAAATGAAAAAAAATAATAGCTCACACAGGGCTACCAAAAACACTCCCATGTATGTTCAGCGATTTTTAGTACTTTCGGAGATATTGATCATTTTAGTCGGATTTTTTGTAACTTTCCTTGTGTCCATGTTACAAAAACTCATTAATTTGATGTAGTATTTCAATATTTTTTCAGTGGTTTCTTACATGTATACAATTATTATGAACTTAGAATGTTTTTAAAGCTACTTGCCATTTTTTTTCCCGTCAACTTTTCGTGTAATCGTGCAAAGTTACTTTCTCCATACTAAGTGAACCCCCATGTTTGTTTTTCATCTGGTTTCAAGTGTAATTATTGTAACGCTGTGTATAATTTTAAAACTTGATTGTTCTTTTATTTTATTCGTAAGTATCCGGTTTTCACGTGATAGATATGTATGAAGTTAGGGTTTGCAATTCGAATATTCAATTATTCGAATTATTCGCCATAAATGTTATTCGAATTCGACAATATTCATTATTCGAATAAAACGAATATTTCGAATAGTGCACAAATTTGTCTGTAATTATTTACCTTAGCAAAACATTAACAAAATGCCAGGATTAATTATCCTCCATATTAACGAGTTCGTGGAAATAGATTTAAATATTAAAAATAACTACAAATGTAAGACAAACAATATATTACCTACATACATACATACATTAAATCACGCCTGTTTCCCAGAGGGGTAGGCAGAGACCACTTCTTTCCACTTGCTACGATCTTGACAAATTTCTTTCGCTTCTTCCACATTCATACATCGAGTCATACCTAATAATAATAATCATAATATATTACCTATTTTGCTTTATCCTTGCCAAAATCAAACTCCCTAAAAAGAACTAAATACCGTACCGTAATTGGTAAGCTGTTCTCGAGGGTCATCACAAATAGGCTGACGCGACGGCTGGACGACTTCCAACCACCAGAGCAGGCCGGGTTTCGCGGAGGTTTTGGCACCATAGACCACATACACACTGTGAGGCAGATTATACAGTAGACCCAAGAGTATAATCAGCCTCTGTGTCTCGTTTTCGTGGACTACGAGAAGGCCTTTGACTCTGTCGAGACCTGGTCTGTTTTGAGCTCCTTGCAGCGATGCCAAGTGGATTTCCGATACATCGAAGTGCTGAGAAGTCTGTATGACGCTGCCACTATGTCCGTCCAAGTACAGAGCAGTCAAACAAAACCGATTCCATTGCATCGAGGAGTAAGACAGGGGGATGTTATATCCCAAAACTGTTTACGAATGCATTGGAAGACGTTTTTAAGACTCTTACCTGGAATGGGCGGAGCATCAATATTAACGGCAAATACATCTCGCACTTAAGGTTTGCCGATGATATCGTAGTGTTTGCGGAATCGCTGCAGGAAGCTCAAGAAATGCTGTACAGCCTAAATGAAGCCTCTAGACGTATTGGTCTCCTAATGAATCTGGACAAGACGAAGGTTATGTTCAATGACCTTGTCGTTCCGGGACCAGTAATCATCGATGGCACACCTCTCGAAGTTGTCAAGGAATATGTCTACCTCGGGCAACTAATGCAGTTAGGTAGATACAACTTCGAAAAGGAACCCGATAGGAGGATCCAATTGGGCTGGGCAGCGTTTAGGAAGTTGTACCACATATTTTCGTCCGATATACCGCAGAGCCTGAAGACTAAAGTCTTTGACCAGTGCGTCCTACCTGTGATGACGTACGGAGCCGAGACGTGGACACTGACTGTGGTGCTAGTCCATAAGCTTAAAGTAGCTCAACGTGCTATGGAAAGAGCTATGCTCGGAGTCTCTCTGAATGACAAAATTCGGAACGAAGTGATTCGTCAGAGAACCAAGGTGACCGACATAGCTCTGAAAGTTAGTAGGTTGAAGTGGAAATGGGCTGGTCACGTATGTCGCAGAACGGATAACCGCTGGAGTAACCGTGTTTTGGAGTGGAGACCGCGTCTTGGCAAACGTAGCGTGGGACGCCCTCTGGCCAGATGGCGGGATGACTTGCATAAGAGGGCCGGCAGCGACTGGATGCATAAAGCATTAGACCGGGCTCTGAGGCGTTCCTTGGGAGAGCCCTATGTCCAGCAGTGGACTGCAGCGGGCTGATGATGATGATGATGATGAATTGGTAAAAGGGTAGCGAGCTAGGGAGCTAGCAAGTTCGGCTACATGCTAGGTATCTGGAGAAGATACCATAAATGTTTTTTTGAATTGTAAGGTCATTACATTTTAAATTAACATCACATATTTTACAATTACACAACTTAGAATCATTATATTGTTTAATTTTCAAAAATATTCGAATTATTCGAAATATTCGAATATTCGAATGTTGGAAATCTAAATATTCGTATTATTCGAATACTAAAATTGAACGAATATTGCAAACCCTAATGAAGTATAAATATGAGGGAGTAATATTCCCGGTAACATTGGTAAAATACTCGGAAATATTAAGTATTTTACCAGTAACATTGGTAATATACCTACTAAACTACTAAACCCATCTTAACATTATTAGTTTAAAAGGGTCCGTCTGGTGCTAAAATAGTATAAACATGTATTTAAAACATAGGTGATATTTACGAAATTTGAATGTTACCGTATATTACCGCTTTTTGGTAATGTTTCTGGTAGCGTTACTGGTAAAATACCCGCTTCGAGTAAGTTACCGGTAACGGCACTTCACTAGTCAGGTGTACTTACTTGTTATTGTCATTGGCATTCTGAATAGGAACAGACTAGTTTGTTTTTAGGGTTCCGTAGCCATAATGGCAAAAACGGAACCCTTATACTTAGTTTCGTTATGTCCGTCCGTCCGTCCGTATGTTACAGGCATTTTACTCGAAAAACTACAAGTTGTTTATTTTTTATTGATGCAATTTGGACTACAGACAGATAGTCTTGTATAAACCGCTTCTTAATTTGGTATGACAAAAATAAATATTTCGAGGGCGGTGACTCCATACATGTAATAAGTGCAATAATGGCAATATTTATTATTTGATGTTCATACAAATACTTGGTGTGGCAGAGGGAGTTATACTGACAGCAGTATGTGATGTGTCAACCGTGCCGAAGTTACTTTGAAAATGTTTAATATCTTATGTATGTCCCTATTAATATTGCCCAAAGATATACATGACTTTGAAAAGGTACATAACAGGAATGCCTCCTAAGCGTAGTTTAATAGGATTATCTTAAAAATAATCATTCTTGTCTGTTCACTAAATACCCTATCTAAGCTACGTAAAAACGTTTATTTACTTTTAAGTACAAAGGGTATTGCAACGAGTATTATAGTCACGAGTTGAGAGCCTTCACCCGTATGGTTGGTTTATTGATAACATTCTTATACTATTGAATCGAGGCAGCACTAAAGCACCCGATAGTCCGCCATTTTTTGAGGGTCAAGTGACACTTTTTTTGTAGCCTTTGTACGAATACCATGTCCAGTCCATAAGATATTTAATCAATGTCGTCATTGCAAAAATGATAGGAGTATGGCCCCGAGCCGCTTAACACTCCTCGCGCATATGCCTACTTTCGGTGTACTGCCGTTTCGCCGAATTATGTTTCGTCAAATGATTCATTTCGTCAAATGTTTCATTTGGGCAAATGCTTTTTTTTCTAAAACTGTAAATATTTCAGGATTTATTTCAGGACCATCGTGTAGGACCCTATAGGTTAGGTTAGGTTAGTTTTTAAAAAATCCTGAAATATTTACAGTTTTAGAAAAAAAAGCATTTCCCCAAATGAAACATTTGACGAAATGAATCATTTGACGAAACATAATTCGGCGAAACGGCAGAGAACCGCCTACTTTCTTCATCTCATTTCTGAACGAAAAGGAGCTTTGTCTATGTACGGTTAATTTTTCATTTTATACTTGATCTGTTATTTATTTTTATATTTTGTTTGTTTACGTCAACCAAGTGTCGCGTGCATTATATTTATTTTTGTAACTTTGCCCAATTTTCTAAACATTCTTGTGGCGTCATCAGTAATAATTTAGCTAATAGCTCACGAACAATAAGTGTCTGTTTATAAAGTATTCAAAAATGACAATGGAAATGCAGCCGTTTTTGCACGACGTGCGATATGATCCGAATTGGCTCGAGCAGATCCTGCTAGAAATAGGTAAAAGATTGCATATTTTAAACTTCTTCCTTAGATCAAGTTTAGCAAATGGCGCACTAGTATGAAACACTTCCACGGGCACCGCGTGAAGTCCAAATTCCGCTTGTACCGAGGTACATTAGCCTTATTAAAGTCGTACCTATTATTAATATATTATTAGACTTTGCCTATGACTTCGTTTGCGTTGCGTAGAACTAATTGCCAATTCGTTCTAAATCACAAGAGTAATAAATAGAGAAACACACTTAGTTGTTTTTTATAATTTAGTAGGGCTCAGTGAAAGTGAATATTGGGGATGTTGATCAGAACTGAAGTTGGAGTTGCAGTTTTTGAACTTGGTTTGTCGGAGGCGGAGGCCGCGGAGGTAAAAATTAGTTGTGTGTGTAAGCACGCGGGATGAGGGGTTGGCCGCGCGACAAGTATAAACTTGTCTGTACATGCTGACCGCGGCCGACCTCCGATTAGAACCTGAGCGGCTGAGCCCCTACTTTGAAAATCGAAGCTCGAAGTTACTTTAGCTCCATCCCTTTCTCTCGATTTAGTCTCGAATGATGAGTGACAGGACATCAAAGTTTTTAAACTAAACTTTGATTTTCAAAGTAGAGCTTGTGCAAATAAAGATATCAGAACCCCAGAGCCTGAACCGGAGAACCGGGTAATACCGTCAAAATTATCACTACATAGTATAAAACAAAGTCGCTTCCCGCTGTCTGTCCCTATGTATGCTTAGATCTTTAAAACTACGCAACGGATTTTGATGCGTTTTTTTTTAGTAGATAGAGTGATTCAAGAGGAAGGTTTATATGTATAATACATTTTGTTTTATGTACGTGTGTTACAGAAAACTCAAATAAACCGAAGCGAAGCGAGGGCGGGTCGCTAGTAAATGATAAAATAAGATAAATTGGTGATTGCTTTCCATTAAATTAGGGAGATTACTTACATTTTATGATTTCCACTTCTCAGAATACATTCGTCCACTGCGAAGCCTCCTGTGATTTCCCCTAATAATCTATAACACTATGGCAAGTCTAAAAAAAAACTTAAATCTTTTAGGGGATGCATTCCAAATCCGCATAGTGTGGAATGCTGATACGGCAATGCTGACTGGAGCCTTTGCATTAGCTGGAGGGCTGGTGGGGGGCTATGCCGGGGGACGCGTGGGCGCTGCGCTGGGCGCGGGCCTCGGGAGCGCTGCAGGGTTTGGAGTGTCTAGTAAGTATAAACGAACATACTAACTAAATTGGTAGTGCTTAGAAAAGCTCGGCAAAATTAACTTGCACAAGAAATTGAAATAATGTTTTGAAATTTTTATATCAAACTTCTAAGTTATTTACTGAGGTCTACAATGGCACTTTAAAATGCCTGAGTAAACTAACAGGAGTCCTGTGTAGAAAATGTGCTTCATTAATCATTAGTAATATACTGAGAGTAGACGCATGATTTAATGTATGTAGGTATGTATGTATGAGAGTGAGCCATTTTTTAATACCAATACAGATAGATGTAGTTTATCAAGTTACAGGTGTAGTTAGGTACTTAATATAGTCTCCCCCTAATACTGCAGTTCTGCAGTGCTCATCAGGGTACTGTTAGGGATAATTAACTGTTGTAATAGTATAGCTATTAATTAACTAAGACCTTTGTAATAAACCTTAGACCCCTTTGACTTTAGACCTTTGTAGTATGTATATTGCAATAAATTATTGACTACTAAACCTGAAATTATTTATTAGGCATCATATTATTAAATGCGTAATTTATTTATTTACTCAATATGTTATTGCAATCATAATGTTTGCAATTGTAGTTCTAAATAAAAAATATGTTAACAACTATAATTTTATTTTATCTTTTTGTGACTGATATTCAATTATGGAATAAAATTACATCTAAAAAGAGTTTATTTTATGATTGGAAAGTTCTTTTTTGTTGATCTGTGAATCAGGCACAAAGCGTTTTGGGAAGATGGCCAGGTTATATGGGATCTTCACTAATAATATTATAATTATTTCCAGCGATAGTATCTCTCCGCGAAATCTGGTCAACCGTGAAAGAGCAACTCAAGGAGGTGCTCTTCATCATCTTAAACTTCCTACGCCGCATGGATCCCGTGGACTACCTCACAGCCTTCGACATCCTCATGGCCTGCGCAGCCAGCCGGAGGGAGCTGGTCATCACCATCTTGGACTTCATCGCCCATAAGTTGGGGAGGGAGGTGTTGTCTAGTATCACTGCTGCGTAATTGTACGTTTAATTTTAGTTCGCTGAAGGCAGTATTTTTTTAATAATAGGTAACAGGAATAGATTGTCTCACAAGGAAGCATAATATTTTCGGTGGCATGTGGAATCACAGGCAATTATTTGTCTATTTCAAAGAGTCTGTAGTTTTGGTTACACATGCTTACCTAGTACAGTTATTAGTTTAAAATAATTATAATATTATAGCGGTTGCCCTTGCAAGGGTGTAAGTAGGAGTTTGTTAAGGGGGGGGGGGGGGGGGCAAGCGTACACAAACCAAGAATAAATGTATTAATAGGCTACCTGTGTAACATTACTTTAAAAGGTTCAAAATCATATTCCATGGAGGCACAGCAGTACTGATAAAGAATAATATAAAGCACTACGAATCTGAACCCAGTAACAAAGAATCTCTTCAGGCAACTACAATTACAGCGGAAACACGAAATGGACCACTGAATTTATCAGCAATTTACTGCCCACCGAGACATATCCTTAAAAGTGAAGACTTTACAACATACTTCAAAATGCTAGGTCCTCGTTTTATTGCTGGAGGCGACTGGAACGCGAAGCACACTAGTTGGGGCTCTAGAATTACACTCCCAAGGGGTAGGCAGTTAAACTCCTGTATTCAAAAAAACAAACTCGAAAGCATATCCGCCACACAGCCCACATACTGGCCGACTGATCCTTTAAAAATACCTGACATATTAGACTTCTTCATCACCAAGGGTATATCCCATAATTATATGCTGATAGAAAATGTTGCGGACCTATCATCTGATCACTCTCCCGTACTCCTCACAGTTAGTAGTAATGTAATAATGAGAGAAGACCCTCCAACTCTGTCTAACAAGCAAACGAATTGGAAAAAATTCCGAGAAGTTCTACAGAATAACATAGATCTCAACATTTCACTAAAAACACAAGAGAATATTGAAAAAGGCGTTGAGCAGTTCAATTCATACATTCAAGGAGCAGCATGGTTGGCTACTAATGTGAAAAGGCATACGAACAAGCACAATGAATATCCACAAATTGTAAGAAGCAAGATTACAGAAAGGAGAAAACTTCGACAAATCTGGCATACAACACGCGCTCCAGAAGACAAAAGAAGGTTCAACCAATGCTCCAGGAATCTTACAGCCCTTATAAGAAGGATTGAAAATGATACTTTCCAAAACTATCTTCAAAACCTGTCCCCACATGCGAGCTCAGACTACTCCTTATGGAAGGCTACGAAATCATTCAAAAGACCAACTCAAAACACTCCGCCCCTTAAAACTTCTGAAGGAAAGTGGGCCAGAAGTACCCAAGAAAAGGCCGATTTATTTGCACATCATTTAGGGGAAGTATTCAAACCTAACCCACGCACACCGCTAACGTTAGACGAGAAAATTATAGAAGAACGCCTAAACAATTGTAACCAACTATCGCCTCCAATCAAGCATATATCACCGAGGGAAGTCCGTCACGCTATCACAAACCTGCGCAATGGTAAAGCGCCTGGATATGACCTAATAACAGCTGCAGTACTAAAAGAAATTCCCCACAAGGCTCTAATGTTGATAACAGCAATTTTTAATGCCATCATAAGAACAGGAAATTTTCCAGGTCAATGGAAAATTGCTCAAATCATACTAATTGCAAAGCCAGGTAAACCAGTAAACGAAGTAACATCCTATAGACCCATAAGCCTGTTACCAATTTTATCAAAGATGTTTGAAAGATTGTTTTTGGAAAGATTAAAACCACATATAGAGGACATGATACCGGAGCATCAATTTGGATTTAGAGAAAGTCACTCCACCATTGAGCAGGTTCATAGGACAGTGAATACCATATCTCAAGCTTTTGAAAATAAAAAATACTGCTCAGCGGCATTCCTAGATATCAGCCAAGCTTTCGACAAGGTTTGGCATCAAGGACTGCTTTACAAATTGAAAAATAAAATACCGGATACATTTTATACATTATTAAAATCATACTTATCACACAGATGCTTTGAAGTAAGGTTTCAAGACGCTATATCGGAACTTCACAGCATCAGATCTGGTATTCCTCAAGGCAGCGTGCTTGGACTAGTACTGTACTTGCTGTTTACTGCAGACCTACCAACTACCGCCGATGCAGTCACGGGTACTTTTGCTGATGACACCGTAATAATGGCAGTACATGAAAGTGAAACAACAGCAACCAAGTACCTTCAAGATAACCTCCAGCAACTAGAGAACTGGTATAACAAGTGGAGAATCAAAGTGAATGCTGAAAAATCAACGCATGTCACATTTACCTTGAGGAAGCAAACTTGCCCACCAGTATCATTAAATGGCACCCAAATCCCCCAGAGCCAAGATACCCGATACCTTGGTATGCACTTAGATCGAAGACTGACATGGAGGAAACACATCTGGAGTAAAAGAAAGCAACTCGATACTAAAGTTAGAAACATGAACTGGCTAATTGGCCGGCAAACACAAACACCCACAAATAGTAAACTAGCAGTCTACAAGGCCATCCTTAAACCGGTATGGATGTATGGAGCTCAATTATGGGGCACAGCAGCAAGAAGTAACATTGATATCATTGAAAGATTTCAGACAAAGATGATCAGGATGGTGTTCAAAATACCCTGGTACATAAGCAACAAAAACATCTATGCAGACTTAGGCCTTCTAACAGTGAGAGAAGAGATCAAAAATGTTCTATGCAGATACAAAGACCGGCTTGAGAATCACCCTAATGCACTAGCACATTCAATGATAACAACGGAAAACATGAATTTTACCAGACTACGCAGACATAGCGTTACAAGTCTTTTAGACAGATCCAAATAAAACAAAAACAGTAATGACAAAATAAGAGGTATGCGACCAATGGGTTTCTCTCTGTAAAAATACAAATTTCAGCGACAGCAGACAACAGTGACGCCTATTTTAGCCAAGAGCTTCAGATTGCGCCGGAATTCAGAACCAAGATAATAAAAATCATATTCCGCATAAAAAGTTAAACCTAACAAATATTTTGTGTAGTCTACATATTTTTCATGTATTATTGTGGCTAAACGTAAAATTTTCGGTTGTGTTGATAATGTTGTAGTTATGCACAGTATCAAGAATGTGAAGAGGTTATGTCTACATAACCTAGGGAAAAGGGTTTTATCATTATCCTATTAATAAATTCGTATTTTATAAATTTTACAATTTTAAAAGCATGACATGATCAAATAAAAAAAAGAATGCAGACAGGCCCAGTCTCACTTAGACAAGGCCAGACATGTTAAAGGCAATTGCAAAAAGTACCTTCAACTTTGAAAACTTTTTTTTGCAGATTACTAATCCAAATCCCTAACATAGAGGCATATCATCTTAGTTCTCAGGGTTGGCAACGCATGTTCAGTCTTAGGATTACAGTACATTTGTTCCATTTGTTCCATGGAACTTCGCATTTTGTAGCTGTGACGAAATGTTCAATATAAAATTCGTAGTTCCATGGAACAAATGAGACCTACCTGTAGTCTTGATGCAAAAGGCGTGTGTGCTCGTTTACCTTTTTTATGCAAACAAAAAATACCAAAGAAGGCTGTCTTACCTTTTAGTATAAAATAGCCTGTCTTACTAATTAATATTAGTATGTATGTATGTAGTTTGCACAAAAATTGATTCTACATTGTGTGTTCAAAGTCAAACTTTACATCGCTAAATTTAAGTAGGTATAGTAAGTAGATAAATCTGTTGACAATATCTTTGAAACAAAGATGTGCCTTAATCTATTATGACGTAACATTTTTGTATATTTTGCTAATAATATATTAATATTACCTACCAACAAAAACAAAAACTGATCTCTGTCTTCGTGGTTTTTATTTTAATTAAATTAGTTTTAGTTGACAATTTTAATAATTGAACTTAATACTGCTAGTTTAGTCACCTTGTTTGCTCAACTTTCACAATTAAACCAAATAAATAATTTTATTTGTTGTTTTGTAGTAATAAGATTATAATTGTGATCAAATTGAAATATATGTTTTGTAATTATTATTTCTATTATTTCCATATACATGCCAACACTCACAGCTGGATTTCATTGGGCTTCTCTTCCACTTGGTTTTAGCCCGCTTGCTTCTATGTCTTAACACAGACTGCCGCCGACTCGCTCGGTAGGCAGGTCCATGTTGTATGAAAATCAGAGCCCTTGCCAGTCAAAGAGCTACTACAACGTCAACCTTATATGGCATAAAATCTAATCAAACACGTCTATTTTAACCACAGACCACTTACCCTATAGACTCCGCATACAAACGCACCCCCGTAAGCCATGCTTATGCTCACAGAACACTAATTGGTTGCCATGGTTCTATTGGCGCGCACCACGACGCGCACACTTGATTATTCGTTGACTTTGAACTAGCCAATCACGGTGCACTTTCCGCCCCCCGCGCCCCGCCATTTTGGCTTAATGAGATACTAGACAAACTGTTCCGAAGCGGAGTCTATAGGGTAAGTGGTCTGTGATTTTAACGAAAACCCAAACATGCGGTCCTAGTATGGCTGCATCTATATCGCGTGTTAAATGTGGATAAAGCATCCGTCACTCTCGTACTTGTACACGTGTCAGAAGGTGACGGATGCCTTATCCAAACTTACACGCGACAAACGCAACCATACTAGACCCGCAGGCCAGTTCTCTTAATCACCGTCCTAACAAAGACAAGTGACATTTTAGTGTACATTACGCAATTTATATGAAACCCATTGATTATTAACTGCAATGTATACCGAATTATCCCGTGTCATTTCTCAGGATGGAGGGTGCAGGGTCCGTCCGGATCGCTACCACCATCTTATCCATTATTAACCTACCGCCAAACGGGAGTGTTCGCATTGTTGTGTTCCGGTTTGGGGATAAGACAGCCGGTGAAATGGCTAGCATAGAGGCATTCATTCCATCTTAGTCCTCAGGGTTGGAAACGCATTTGCAGTCTTGTGAATGCGAATGTCTATGGGTCACAGTCTCCACTTACAATCAGGTGGCCTGTGTGCTCGATTGCCTTCTCTATGCCATAATAATAAAAAAATAAGCTTGTTTTTTTACATAGAGGAAAGCTATACAGGGTGACACCTAAGACGTAATACAAAACTTTATTTTCTGGATCTACTCACGAGTACGATAAATTTTTACTATGGGACTAATATCGAAATCGGTAGAAAAAAATTGAATCTCCCATACTAAAAGCAATCAGCTGGTTTCACAATTTGTATGGAGACGTCGATTTCGTGTTTACGTTTTCGAAGTTGCTCCCATATTAATAGTTGATCGTAATCATGAGTAGATTCGGAAAATAACATTTTGTATTACGTCTTACGTGTCACCTAGTATAACCTTGAAGGTATAAGAAATTAACAGCCATTTGTATGTTGGATTGTTTATTCCGTGCACGGTTAGAACAAAATGCAGTTTCTAAATCTAAGGCAACAACCTTAAACTATTACGTCCACACCGGGAACCTGAAAATCGAAGTCCTTCATCCCTTTCTGCCAATTTAGTCTCGAATAACAAGTGAAAGGGACGTAATTTCGGACTTCGATTTTCAAAGTAGCCTTTGATCATCATTTCGTCCTGGTCCATGGCCTTGTCCGAAGCGCTGGTAGATTCACCCTATATTATCGACGTGTAAAAGAGCCCTCATGTGGCCAATTTACTGAATAAATATTTTGAATTTGAATTTTGTCCCTGAATTATAACTACAGTGTGTTACCGGCATGCGGGCATTTATTAAAACTGCCGATAATACGTTGCTAAAGCAATTGTTTGCAAGTATTATCAATTAAAAAATAATTAAAATTACTTCAGCATTTTTTTTCCTAGATACTGTCCATTTTTAGGGTTCCGTAGTCAAACTAGGAACCCTTATAGTTTCGCCATGTCCGTCCGTCCGTCCGTCCGTCCCCAGTCTAGCTCAGAGACTCATAGTACTAGAAAGCTGTAATTTGGCATGAATGTACATATTAGTCACGCCAACAAAGTGGTAAAATAAAATTTTGAAAAATATTTTTTTTTAATGCACCTCCCCTACACGTAACGTGGGGATGTCTTTTTTTTTTCTTGCCTACCCCATAGTGTGGTATGTCGTTGGATAGGTCTTTCAAAAAGATTGCGGGTTTATGAAAACAATTTTTCGATTAAGGGATCCGTTTATGAAATATTAAGCTTTAAAGCGCTATTTTTTGTTAGAGTCAAGTGTCCCCCCCCCCCCCCTACAGCCAAAACTACAAGTACTAAAAATCTGAAAAAAATCTTCAACGAAAGCGCATATAACGAATTTTAAAGGAAAACTATCACGGCTAAGTAGACATGATTAGTTCCTGAGATACAGGCGATTAACGGGTTTATACCTACTAAAAATCATCTAAGACAGCGCCAAATAACTTTAAATAGAAAATTGTTTCATACATGTTGATTTTTGAGATAGTTTTTTGTGTTTGTCGTTACGGCTTCGGAACCCTACACTGAGCATGGTCCGACATGCTCTTGCCCGGTTTTAATGTAGTGCATGTGCTGCGTGTTCATCGTTATCAGTATCGCTGTTGCTTAGTACACGGCATGTCGTGGTACGGGGGCAGATCATAATAATCAAAGTATCCGTCAACTGTCATTTTACACTTGTCAAGTTGTTGTGCTTTACATTGCTGGCAATTAAAATTTTGTTAGCAAGTTAACAAAGCCTGAAAAGTTGTTTATTAATTAAATTAATGCCAGTTACGTTACAGATATACGTTATTTTAACCAACTTTAAAAAAAGCCTGGGTGCTGGTAACACACTGTATACTCTGCTCGATCTAGGACCCTTTGACAGTCGTATTTGGTAATTTCAAGAAGCAGAAGCACAATTTTGCTGTCATTTTGTAACCTTAAAGTTAGAGTAAGATTTTCAACGTCGCTTAACAATAATGAATATTTACGCTTTGGTTTCGGCCTAATTTCAGCCAAAAAATGAGTTTCGGTTTCGGCCGCAATATAGTCGTCCGTGAAACAAAAGGTCGGGAGATTCCGCTCGACGATATAGGACTAGTTTTGACAGTAAATTTTATAAATAAAAAGGCAAAATATAAAATTAAACAATATTATTTTGATCCCTCTATTGAGGCTGACAATGCGCACATAAACTATGTGGTTTTACAGACATTTTATTTGACTGAAATGTTCTCGGTGTGGACGTATCTTAAAAATTACAACAATAAGTGCTTTTGTACCGTAATTTTAGCTTAAAAACTAACCGATAAAGTAAGAAATAAATAACTTCTCGACATTCTATTCACTAGGGATAAAAACAGGACAATACTTACTTAACTACGTTATTAGGAATGTCTTGTTGCTAGCTCACTTTAAGTAGTATCTACTTAACAGGCTGGTTCTAGTTTCTAAATATGTTAAAACAGTTAATAAATATAGGAACAGATCTATATAGTAAGTACTCTTAGTGTGGTGCTTTTTAATTAATAATACACTGGCAATGTCTACGTTAAAATAATTAAGATATGGCAACAACAGGTATTTTAACCTTTTCACCACTGATTCAAAAGCAACGACGGATTAATCCGTCACGGTTGACAGTGCAAAATTAACCTGATTTTCAATGACGTAAGGTACAAATTTGCTCAGTACTGCTAAATAAAAAAAGTTAATAAATAAGTTAAACTTATACAGAAAAAATATATTGTTCAATCTAAGTTAGATTATAAATATCCGATGTCATGTGATGTGTGACTGTATTATGATGCTCGTTGGAGCAACTAAATGCCTTATTTAAGTACATGGTCTAAATAAGTACAGCTGGCTATATAAAATGACACCTCTACACACCGTTTAAAAAACTAACACAGACACCGTTGCTCTATCCTGCCTTCCAAAATAAAAAAGACGCATGCGAAATTTGAAAGTCAAAGTAAATTTAACCACCATCTTAAGAAATTAGTTCACTAATACATACTCGGTTGTATGAAACATACGCCCTTTTTTCTAAGGAAGGCAGTATATAAGTTAGCAGAAAAAACAATCAAGTAAACAAATGAAACTACTATTACTCAAGAAAATCGAGCATTCTAATAAGGTTTTATCTCACGAAAGCGGGTGGGCTATACTTGTGTGTGTAGATGTACGTCCACGTTGTCTCTGAGTGCGTAGCTTTCGTCGTTATGTGACACCGTAGTGTCTATACGCGTTGCAGCTACAAGAATGGCTCACCCGCCTTCATGAGATAAAAAACTGCAGGAATTTACATTTGTACGTCTATATCTGTCGTAGACATCAACTAAGTATGATATGTTTTTGATTTTGTTATGAAAAGAACTTAAAACAGTTGTTGCAACAACTTTTTTACCCAAATCGATTTATAAAGTATACAATCATAGAGAACATAATCACATGGGATAGGTTAACAATACTTGGTGATTTGTGACTTCTAAATCAATGAATACCTTTAGGAACTATTTGGAATGTTACTAAAGCTCTAATAACATTAAATAAATAAAAACCGCACATAATACCCGCAAGATAATTAACTAAGTAAACAAATAAATAAATTAAACAAAAATAAAAAAAGTTTTAAGTATGAGATTTTCAATGTTTTGGTCATGTAATAGTTTTGGTTTCTGTTACCTAATAAATAAACTATGCCTTGACCTTATATATCAGTGTGACATTTGAATTCGACAGAAATTTTTGTAAGTTATAAATAACTGTGTATAGTGTTAGTGCTCAAATAATCACTATGATAAAACGGTTTTTGAACCTTTAAAGCTATACCACTGGTTATTTAATTTATTATACTTTATTAAGCCGAGTATAGAGCGACCGATATGTTTATATTTAACGGAGCGTGTTAGACTATAGGTAGCCACAATTAATAAAACCAACTTACCAATCCTATCATCGATAAGACTAATTAGGCTTCACTCGAAAACCTTCGAATTTATTACACATCTAGTTAAACTAAACCAAAAAAACACTGCCACATTAATGTGTTCTACAGCAAATCTTTGCTCTCGACTTTTAAAAATGCTGAAAATATAAACCTACATGTCATGTCTAGTAGCTCGTGTGGTAAGAGTGAACTCTGCAGTGGCGTCCAAGCTCAGTTCTGGTCTTCCATGGCCGCCTTGAGTTCCATGGCGAGCTTGTACCCGAGCTCTGGCCGGCGGTCGCGTCCATCTACCATCGCTGCCACCTGGGAAATAAACCTTACTGTTGAGAAGTTTGTAATAAACTGTTTAAGAGACAGGACATACATAGATGGACGAGTGCAGAATGCAGAAATACTAAGATACGACGATATTTATTTGTTTATTTAATCACTATTGCAAGGATATACAAATTTGAGTATTCAAGGAAATGTAACAATCAGGATCACAATGATGATGTGATAATAATGGCGGCGTCACCATTCCGCATAGAAGGAAAGAAAAGCTGAGAAGGATAAGCTCAGCAAGTACTTCAACTTTGCTCACGAGGCGAACGCTATGTAGAATGTTATTTGACGATCATTGGCCAGATAGTAGTTTGAGGCGTACTGTTAAATATCGAGCTGTCGAACACCTCAAGAAACTATCTAGATGCAGTATTCTCTGGAAGTTTCATTTTGTGCTAGCACTAATCACGGTTAGTTGGGCCCCCGCCCCGCTGCCGGTAGCACCTTAGGTTGAGGTGTTATGAAAACAATAGTCACCGTCTTTTGTTTTTACCCGTCTACCGAAGGAGGAGGGAAATGTGTTTATCAGCCTTTATATGTATATTTGTTCCTTTGTTGCGCTCTAGAAACTAAACGCATGGTCCGATTATGATGATTCTTATGTCAATGGATTTGTCTTAACCTTATGAGTGTCACTAAAGATATGACAGTAACCAAAATTCAATATGGCGGAAACCGGGCGCCATATGTAAAAAATAAAGTCAACGAAATATAACAAGTGGGGTATCATTGAATAGGTATTTAAAATTTATCATAATGTTTCTGTCATCATTGTGCATTATGAATGATCATTCATCATTTATAACAATTTAAAGACGGTCAACATCAGTCGGGTTTTTTAAAGCTTCCTATTTGTTATTGTTATTATAAATAATTTTACCTTAAGAAATCCAATAAAGAATGGTTGATAACACTAATAACATTGATGACGATGTAAAGTACCTCATCAGAGTTAACGATGACTCCGTTGTTGTTGATGATAGTGTTCTTGGTCTTCTCGATGTCGGCGAGGTCGACTCCACGCGACGCGTCATCTATGAGGATAGCGCGGTAGCCGATCGCGAGCGCGTCAGCGATTGTCGCACCTGTAGGTAGACCACACAATGATGATTCAAAATTTTATGAAGATTTTTCTGCTGTGCAAAGACCTCCTTCAGGTTTCTCCACGATTCCATATCCAGACGATCCGGAGCCGATATATACGTCTTTACAGGAGGATTACCATGAGATATTAAAGCAGTTCAGTATAGATTGAGAGAAAGGGACAGACCTGTAGCCCTTACTCAGTACATCGCGAACCTGATCACCGTACGTCCGTCTAGGACGTCCTACTACCGACATCTCCGCTCATTCTCGGTCGCCATATCTCTTTCGTAACTCTTTTTTCATCCATCCTTTCTAAATGACCAAACCATCTTAGCATACCCTTTTCGATTTTAGTCACTACATCTTCTTTCAATCCACAACGTTCTCGGATCTCGCTATTTCTTACTCTATCTATGTCTATGTTTAATTTGCCATTTATTTCCTTGTTGATTGATCTGATTTTTCATCTTTTCTGGCTATCATTAAGAATGTCTATACAAAAAAAAACGTGTAACATCACAAACACACACAACACATGCACTCACCAACACACACGTCGTACGCGAGCCCGCAGATGTAGATGTCTGTGGCGTGGCGTAAGCGCAGCTCGGTGGAGAGCGTCGTGTCGCTTAGTTTCTTGTTGTCCCAGAAGACAGAGTACGAGTCCACTTCGGGGTTGGTTCCTTTGTACACTTTTACCGCGCCTTCCACGATCTGAAGAAAATCATCGGATTATTCAACGATCATCAATAATATCAATCCATTTTAGGAATGGCTACAGTAGTACGATGTGTTTCCGGATTATGGTGTGTCGCGGCATTATTTTAAATGCTAAAGGTGAATAAGACAGGCAGACCCACCTGAAATACACTCGCGGTCAAATAATTCGGGTCAGAGTGCGTTTTTCATACAAACGAGGCTATTTCGAAGCCTTGGTTCCTCGCCAGGGGATGCTTGTAGTGAAATCTGATGTGATGATGGATACCCCGAGCATCGATACAGGACTTCCAGAGTGCCTAGGACAACCAACTGATTGAATCTGCGGCTAACGCCGGAATTGTGCATCTTCAGAAAAACATCTAAAATGACAATAAAATGTAAGGAAATCCAAATGCTGACCAAAACTCTCTCGCTGTGGTGTCAACTGATTGTGCTATCAGTTAGGTATCTTAAGAACTTTTGACCTCCTCTATTGAACCTTGGTGTATCCACCATTAAACCTCACTCAAAACAACCCCTGGCTAGGGACCAAGGCTTCGAAATAGCCTCGTTTGTATGAAAAACGCACTCTGACCCGAATTATTTGACCGCGAGTGTAAAAGGTTACCGCTGCCTAGGGACATAAGTAACACCAGGTATCGCCAGGCACTACAGGCCCCCGCCCCTACCTTTAGCTCGCTATGCAGCTCGGCCCCCCAGGTGTCCTGCACGCAGTGTCTCGGCCACAACCGCTGCCGCATGGGCGGAGGGCCGGCGAACACAACCGTGTCGTACGCAGCCGCTTTATCCGCTGATACCTGGAGAATAAACAATAATGCGTCATTATAATATTAATGTTAATGCAAATATGTAAAAACCCAAACAAATAGTTAAAGTCAACGATATAACGATATAATATGATGATTTTTTGGTTGACTGGTAGAGAATGCCATGGTATTCAGTCCACCATTTGTGATTTATTAGTAATAAAAGTTAAATCAATATTTGTCCTGCGCAAGATTACAATGGACGTCTAAAAATTATTTCATGCATGCATGCATGCATGTCTGTATACAAAATACAAACAATTGGTCCGCTCTGAAGTCGATTGCGATACCCACAATTAATGTAAAAAAGCAATTGAATCGTGGCTTTTAGATGAATGTTTCGATAGTTTAAAGGAGTATCAAGGACAGAAAATTATTACTACATTCCACTATTATTATTTTATCAGTTGACATAACTTAAATTAAAAATATTATCTATGAATTGTGAAAACTAGTTCAGTAATTGTAACTGCATTTTATGACCTGTATTCCATACACAATAAAGATTTATGATTTATTTATGATGTAATCATTCGTATTTTTACAGCCAATCTCATGATCACTTGTCTAGAGTGGCCAATGGAACGGTATCCTTATAAAGGCAGTGTACGGTTGAACTCAGAACTGGACATTTTAGTACCTTGTCGCAGCTCTAAGTCCTAAGAAACAGCTACTTCCTAGTTCGATTGTACTCACGGGGCTCGACGGGTGCAGTTCGCGCATGTGCACGTTGTCAATGAACGACACGTGGTCGGGCGGATGCCAGTCCAGCGAGTAGAACACGCTGTCGAACGGGATGGTTTCGAGCAGCCGGTTTATTGGAGCCACCACCTAGAACAAGTTACCGCATCATTAAGTAAACTTCAAATACAATTTCTAGGAGTACCTACGCTAAAGGGGAACTCAAATATAGACGTTAGTTAAGCGCACACGCACACAGATATTTATCCACACCACCCAGCTTAACGCCAACGACGGATTAATCCGTCACGGTCGATACGCAAATTAGACCTGGCTACCTCGACGGTAACTTGTTATCGTATATGTTTCATTTGTCTGAAAATATTTTTTCTCTGATCCCATTAACTTTTCAAAATGTTTAAGGACATATACCTACGGAACCTGTAGTACAGGAAACAAAAGTAAAATAAACTCTTAAAGAACCAGAGGGAAACTACTTTTCTATTTTTACACTATGGTATATGTGTTAGAGTCTTGGTATTTTCTATTTATGTCTTTACATAAGAATCTTTATCGCAATCTATAGGTAGTACCGATAAGTACACACGCCTAGAGTTAGGTTTGTTTAGGACTATGCCAATTTGTGTGAGATCTCCTGATATAAATTTATTTAAATCATATTCAAAGGTCGGCACGCTAACAAAACCAGCAAATATTACCCGATCATAAAATCAGTTAATAGCCTTGTTACAAACAAGAGGCTACTTCTCCTTTACGATCACGTTTACAGACAGTAAATACATTGTATTGTACAAGTCTATTTATAAGTTTAAGCGTATTTCGACGTTTATGAACCATCTAAAATTGACGAGCCATTCTTTTTTTACTTCAAGGAACATTTCAATCAAATCATTAGTTTCCCGTTAGACTTTAAGAATTTTGTATTTGAGATAGCATTTCCAAAGACCAGCGCTGGCTTTAACGCCAGCATAACGCTAAGTTGGAGCCATAACAATTTCATGACAACCAAGATTGTCACCGAGAAATTATTTTTTCTTTCTTTGCTTCTCTCTTTCAATAAAATCGTCATCGCCATCTAAGCACATTTGCATCAGTATATGCATATATACACCGTGGGTGTTAATAACACGTAATATTTAAATCAACGATTTTAGAGCCTAATTAGAGTATATAATGTGGTATAATATACAATGTAGTTAAATAACGCATAATTTCCGAGATTTTCATTATTTAAAAAACAATTTCATAATTAAAATAATTTGATCAATTTCTTAGTAAATAATGCTTTAGGTTATGGTGACAGAGTTCAAATTAAATTAATTATGAAATTGATTTTTAAATAATGATCATCTCGGAAATTATGCGTTATTTAACTACATAGTATACCACATTATTACGGGTTATTAACACCCACGGTGTATAACACTTCGTAGAGGACGCCCGCGACCTCATGTGCGTAGAATTAGTTCTCCGCTACTATTATTTCCCTACTACTATTTCTGCCCGTTGGGAGTCTTCCTTGTCGGTGTCACTCTTGACAGAGTGGTCGTGGTCATCACTTCAGGTGTTGGTGGCAAGCTTAACAACACGCCGCCACTCTTCTCTGATGGCCGCCTTCCTCGTGCATTCATGTAGTGATGATGAGCCATTTACTGCCGCTTTTATCTGGTCAGTCCACCTCATGGGCGATCTTCCTCGTGGCCTGGTACCCTCAACCTTGCCCTGGACCACAAGTCGCTCAATAGCCACCTCCCCTCGGCGGCATACGTGACCAAAAAAGGTGAGGATACGAGACTGTACCAAAGATGATAAACGTTGCTTGATGCCGAGTTCTCGAAGTATAGACTCATTAGTACGGAATTCAGTCCACGATACTCCGAGCATTCTCCTCCAGCACCACATCTCTAGGGCGTCTATCTTCTTCTTCTCCACTTCCCGCAGTGTCCACGTTTCTGCGGCGTACAAGAATATGGGGAATACAAGTGCCCGAACTAGCCGGATTTTTGTGGCTCTATATATGTTGCGATTCCTCCATATTTTCCTGAGTTTGTCCATTGCAGACCTAGAAATTGCCATACGCCTTGGGAGTTTACGCGTTGGGAGTACAGTTTTGAAAAATCCTTTCTTAGTGCACCGCTACGGCACCCAAGGAATGTACCCTCCAAATTTTAAGTCGCTAGGTCGAACGGTTTCAGACTATGCTTGGAAGTAATAATGTTATAATGAATAGATTGCAAAAACTTTGCTATAAGGCTCATAATAGCCCAATTTTACGTGAATAAACCCCACATAATTTGTTACCATCGATCTATCTATTACAATAATGGGCCGATAAATCGCGAGCGGTTATGTTAATGTCGAGGTAATTGATAGTTCGCGGCCGCCATTGTCAACGAAAGGAGGTTACGCGGGTCAGGAGGCATTTCAGGTGAGCCTAGGCTCTATTCTACTCGGCAAAACCACATTGCTTTTATAGTAGTTTATGCAATAGTTGTATAAGAGAGGTCAAAATATATGAGTGGCGTGAGTTACGATGTGAGCCGAAGGCGAACATCGTAAAGGAAAGCGCCACGAGTATTTTTTGACTTAGTTATACACCGTTGCATACAATACTTTTTCTACGACTAGGTTTCAAATGAAATGCAAAATTAAGCGAAAAAACTTACAAACGAACGAACGAAGTAAAGAACAACAAACGAGCGGGAAACAAGAAAATGACAAAATATGTGTCTATGGTTTACTTTGTTTTTAAATTGACGGAATGGAAAAAAGAATTATTTACAATTCCAAAACATTTTAATTTGACCAATCAGAATACTTCACTAAATTAAATCCACCAATCACAATACACATCGACTGTCAAACGGAACGATAGGTTCTTTTAGGTACGTGTTTCTCTTTAACTAATTTAAATCTTTTAAAAAAACTTTGTAATTCGTATCAACCAATCAGAATACAGCTATTTTAAAATCGACCAATCAGATAACTGAAATCATTTCTCAAAACATTAGGTGTTTTATAGTCCCTATTTCACAATCGTTAAAATATGATTAACAGGCTACACTTAGTAATCTGTGGCGTATCGTTAGGGCGACTTTACGACACCGAGAGCTGTTATGGGGAATAGAGTTATAGACTTTTCTGAAGTCATATTATCTATGTTCTTATAATAGTGTTCGTGACTATGTAAAAGACTAATAAAAGTACAGGAGTAGAAAAACACGTTAACGTATTATCAACGTAATGATAACCTTTATTTACTGGATGGTTAAAAACAATACTTAATTTTGCGTCCATTGCGGCAACCGTACCAAAACCGCTTTAGTAAGATTAATACGAACTTATACATGAATTTTAACAGTAGGTAATTAATTTTAACCTGATTGACGGATATATCCGTGCCACATGTTCAATGACAAAAACGGATAATTCCGTCACAACAGACGACGAAAAATAATCTCAGTATATACTTGTAACGTTTAAAATTCCAGTAATTGGGGTGGGAAAAACTTTTGTAATTGATATTTGGCGCCCGAAAAGGTTAAAATCCAGCCAAAGTCGTTTGCACTCGTAAAAAATAAAAAGCCGTGGAAAAATAATCTTAGAATAAACTAGGTAGGTACAAAACTCTGCTTTATAATAAACCAACAACGTTATAAAATCAGACCCATGACATTTCATAAGCTTTCAGACTAAGGCCAACCGTCTATAAAGACAACAACGAATGTAACCAATAGCTATTCAAATTTCCTCGGAAAAACGGCCGTAGCTCCTATAGGACTTCTAATGTACAATCAACTTTATATAAAACACAGAACGGTCGGATTCCCTTTAGCAAATAAATTGTAGATAGGCTTTACAAGGAGGACAAGGTTACTTTAGTACGAAGAATAAATCCAAAATGGCTGCTACTTGAATTGTACTATTGTGGCACTTGTAAGCAAGGTCAATCGTTTCAGTTAAACGTGAATTAATTAAGTTAAAAGGATACATTTATGGTATAATAGTCCTTTCAAATATTTTAGGTTCAAAAAACCGATTAATAAAAAATGGTAGAAAGTGATTTAGAGGTTATATAAAAGTTACAAAAAACATTGTAATAGCTGTTATTATGGTCATGTTTATTACATACATACATACATACATTAAATCACGCCTGTTTCCCAGAGGGGTAGGCCGAGACCACTTCTTTCCATTAGCTACGATCTTGATAAATTTCTTTCGCTTCTTCCACATTCATACATCGAGTCATGCACGCACGTGTCGGTTTCGGGTACTTAATATTCGGCCTTTTTCCAGTATTTCTCCGATTTTACTCGAAAAAGAACGCCTATGGCGGCCCCTTCCGAACCGTCCACTCACTTTCGATCTGTATATCTCTTTCGTCATCTTCTTTCATCCATCCTTTCCAAATACTACCCGACGATTGATTTATTTATAAGGGCAACTGATGGCAGGCTGATGTTTGAAATGGGATCTCCTGGAGGCTCCGACTCTCATTTGATCTCATGTATCATTTCATCAAAAGCTAATTTCTGCTCAAACCTTATTATTTTTGGTTATCGTAAGCATGGGTTACGTAGGTTAAATAGGTTAGGTTAGATCTGTGACCACCAAAACATTATAACTCCTGTAACTGTAAATACTTTACCTGTCAATGAAATGAAAATTCGGAGAAGTAAAACATTCGATGAAATGATGAGGCATTGAAGGTAAACCGTTTGAAATAAATGAGGATGCTGTTTGGAGTAAATTTCGCCATATTATTAACAATATCCACGGTCTTATTTTTCAACACTATATTCGCACGCAAGGTGTACAAATGTAAATAGATCATTAAATTTAGGTTATGAATTTATGAACGTCGTCGCAAGGTTTTTAATTTTGTATGAATAAGTACTTATTCATGAACATTTACAGAAGCAAGTGCGATACGAGATACGATTTTATATGAGCCGTCCCAGGTGGCTTGCATTTACACGACAATTTATAACTGCCAACAATAACTGTCTTACCAGCAGGCCACTGGCTGTGCCGTAGCTAGGTGACAAAGGGCCCTAAGGCAAGAAACTGGGACCCATAACTGTTTACGTTTTATCAATATTTTAAAAATCCTATTTTAGTTAGCTAGCTAGTGCAATAAGAGGTTTTGCTTATCAGGTTTTGGGGCCCTTGTGGACTGCCCCGCCTAGCACTTTGGGAGCTACGCCACTGTGTCTTACTCTAATTTGGTGTAATAGAATGAGACAGGTAAGGGGTAATTTTTGCTCAAAAAAATCTCCATGTATTACCTTAACCCGACGATAAATGTAACATTGCCAGTTACTCGCCAAAGTTGAAATTTCAGTTGAGACCGCGTCAAACCCTTTCTTGCCTAGCTGTTACTTGAAAGATAATTCAGAACGTTCTTTAATTACAAACCTTTCCTAAAATCATAATTTGAATCGTAATTATGCATATATTTAGTAACCGCCTGTTCAATAACAGCTGATAATGATAGAGCCTGTTAGGAAAATATTTGATTTACTATCAGTTCCATAAAATACTGATCGTGTGCGTCCCGCTTAAATCGCATGCAATAGACAAACTAATAATTTCCGGTTCGGAACAATAGACAACCGCGGTTTCTTAATTGATTTTCCTAACAGTTCCTATTATGCCATAATTTGCTATTTTCAACAATATTAACTTTTTTTTTTCATAGCAGTGTGGGTGAATTCAAGGTCACATGTTTCTTTAAATAATTGGTTCGAAGATAGAACAGGTCTGATTAGTTCGTTAAGATCGTTAAGATTAATTTGCCAGCTAAGCTCTAGCCAAATTAATATTTGCGCAGCGGTGGTACGTATTCATTTAAAGCAGGGGTCGGCAACCTTTTAGCAACCAAGGGCCACATAGTATCTCACGAAATTGACGCGGGCCGCACGTGTGAATAATTTTTGACTTTACAGAGATAAGGTACCGGATTGTCGGTAGTCAATAAGGACGATTTCTAATATACGTTTTTATGCAATGAACCCTTTTTACTTTTCCACTATTTAAGAAAAGTTGTTTGTGATTATTAGAAATGCGTACAAATTCCGATTACATACAAAATATCCAGGAAGGCTCGCGGGCCGCAGGTATGGGTTCCGCGGGCCGCATGCGGCCCGCGGGCCGCCTGTTGCCGACCGCTGATTTAAAGTATTTTAATAAAGAAACTTTTGCTGGTTATCTACCGGTGTTGCCTCAAGAATTTTCAAGTTTTTAGAGACATTGTCTATATGTATATCTTTCTCCGACTATCAAGTCGTAAAAAATGAGAATTTGAGTGGACCAATTGTTCGTAATACATACATACATAAACTCACGCCTTTATTCCCAGAGTGGGGTAGGCAGAGCTACAGAATTACCAACAACTCTAAAAACTTGTTAATAATCCTGTAACCACATTTTGCACTTTTAGGCTAAGATGTTTACCAGTGTATTAGTGACAGGTTGCAAGCCCATCGCCTAACAGTACTATACGCCTTTATTCCCTTAGCCGTCTCTTACGACATCCACGGGAAGATATGGAGTGGCACTATTCTAACCCGGCAACCACACGGGTAATTGTTCGTAATTCTCACACAAATACATATTTGCATTTATAATATAGCCCTGTGGCAAAAAGAGAAGAATAAGTAGGGTAGAATAGGCTATTCTACTGTTCTAAATGGCAAAGAATATAAAACAGAGTAAAACTAGAATGTCGATGACCAGTGAACCAGTCAGTGGGTTCATTTCTAGTTTGTTAATTATGTAAATTAATTATTCATCACAAAGCTACCGTTAACATGTTTGCATATCCTTCTTTTCCACTTTCATAAATATTCGCTTACTAAATAAATAAGAAAGTATTTGAGTATGTTAGGATGTTCATAGTTCACGCCGAGACACCCGAACGTTCGTGCCCGTCGGCCAATAAAGAGGTCTACCAGTTTGGACATAAGTTTCTGTGAGATCTAATTATTGCTAATATAAGTTCCCTAACAAAAAACAAGAAACAAGCTCTATGTGAAATTAGTCGCAAGTATCTTGTAAAGTATAATCACTACATAGTATAAAACAAAGTCGCTTCCCGCTGTCTGTCCCTATGTATGCTTAGATCTTTAAAACTACTTAACGGATTTTGATGCGGTTTTTTTTAATAGATAGCGTGATTCATGAGGAAGGTTTTTATGTATAATATATTCTGTTTTATGTACGGGTTTTACAGAAAACTTATATAAACCGAAGCGAAGCGAGGGCGGGTCGCTAGTTTATAATATAAAACTACTATAACCTACAAACATTGTTCGGGTCCTGACGCAAGTTAAATTTAATCGCCTTACTTATAAACGTGGATTAACGGTGGGGTAGCTAAATCATCTTTAAAGTTACCATTTCCAGTACTTAAAACTTACTTGAAAAAGTCGCTGATGTCTAAAGCTTACTATAGGGTCGAGGACTATCTATCAGATAAAAATTCTTGGCCTAAACTAAACGGCCAAATAACTTAATAATAACTTAGTCATAAAAAAATATGTAAACATTGTATATTGTCTAGGGGACACGGTTTCTGTAGGAGAATGTATCGAAACTTGTTTTTTTGTAGTTGTGTTGCACCATCATAGTTAAGTTTAATTTTTATTAAAAATAAAATTCTATTAGTACTAATTAGCTCTGTTAAAAATCCTGAGCTTTGACACATTTTCCTGCTTAACGCGTGAACTTATTTACTTCTTATTGTATGTTATACTCATTGTTTTGTATAATGCTAGGTTAAGTTTTATAATTGTAAAGGTATATTTAAAAAAACGACTGACTGTTGAGTTTCTTGCGGCGTTTCTTCCCAGCAGTGGTCTCCTGCGAAGCGCTGGTAGATTGTTAACGTGTAAAAGTGTCCGTGCGGCCTACTTACTGAATAAACATCTTTTTTTTTTTTTATCATGCTTTGTCCTTATTTGTCAAATTCAAAAGTCACAATGACAGATAAGGACAGCATGGTTTAGCTACCCCAATGTTATTCCACGTTTATAAGTAAGGCGGTAAGTCCCTACTAAGAATATTCACTGACGGACTCGTAAACTGCATCAATTTAAATAGAAATAAATAGAAATAGAAACATTTATTCGACGAACACAAGAAAAAAACAGAACAGAGAAAAACATCATTGAAATAAGGTGGCAACGCAGTAATAATAAAAATTAAAAAAAACAATAAAAAAGGAAAGAAAAAAAAAACAATTGTAGGATAGTGTTGCCATGGGTGATTCTGTGACGTCGAAATTGACACCACTCAGCACTATGTCACAGCGTTAACCGCGACGCTGGTTTTCAGTGGCGCCAACGTGACACAAAAATTTAGTTAAAAGTTCGTAAGTTGTTGCAGTATAGAATCATTTTTCAAATGTCTATTGTTGTTTGTGCTAACCTTAAGCCTTTATCTTTCGAACTGGAACAAAGTTGAACCATAACCACTACTTTACCACTATCTCTTGGTTATCTAGCGATCCGCGTGCTACCCGCCAAACTTCGCACAAGATAACAGAGTTGCACTAATAACGGCTGAATTATTTAGTTGCATAATAATGAGACGTTTTTGACTCAATTATTATATAATTTTACTGCACTGCAAAACAAGTGCCTTGTGCAGGGTCCGTCCGGATCGCTACCACCATCTTATCCATTAACCTACCGCCAAATAGCAGTGTTCGCATTGTTGTGTTCCGGTTTGGGGATAAGAGAGCCGGTGAAATGACTAGCATAGAGGCATTCCATCTCAGTCCTCAGGGTTGGCAACGCATTTGCAGTCTTAAGATTGCATTGCAGTCTTGTGAATGCGAATGTCTATGGGTCACAGTTTCCACTTACCATCAGGTGGCCTGTGTGCTCGTTTGTCTACACTATGCCATAAAAAAAAAAAAAAAAAAAAGTGGAATTGATAAAAACGTGGTACAAAGTGTTTAAGGGTAGACATCGGATTCAAATTAAAATTCAAAATATTTATTCAGTAATTAGGCCACATGAGGGATCTTTTACACGTCCGTAATATAGAGTGAATCTACCAGCGCTTCGGACAAGACCATCATTGCCGAGAAGAAGTGCCGCAAGAAACTCCAGGAGAAGGTAATTTTTTCAATCATAAAAACATAATAATACTTTAAAGTAAGTAATAAAGTAATAAATTCTTAAAGGTACCAAAAATAAAATTATTACAAATGTAAGATCAATAAACCTTAAACTAAAAATTATGACTATGAAAACAACACGACGAGGTCTCAACGTCAAAAGCCATAACTAGAATAATTAATTGAACAACAAGTCCTTGCAAACGTGAACCGACCGGATCCGGAATAAATTAATAAACTAGGAATACATGCAACAAAAAAAATCTGGTTGTTTCGCTGGCTCTTGCCTTTTTCGTATTGATTCTGACTCAAGACTTGCCGTATTAATTAACAATTACCTAATCAATCACTTAATATTTTCATGATAATACAGCATTTTCAGTATTTGCGGGTGGTAGAACCTTGTGCAGGGTCCGTCCGGATCGCTACCACCATCTTATCCATTAACCTACCGCCAAATAGCAGTGTTCGCATTGTTGTGTTCCGGTTTGGGGATAACAGAGCCGGTGAAATGACTAGCATAGAGGCATTCCATCTTAGTCCTCAGGGTTGGCAACGCATTTGCAGTCTTAGGATTGCACTGCATTCTTGTGAATGCGAATGTCTATGGGTCACAGTTTCCACTTACCATCAGGTGGCCTGTGTGCTCGTTTGTCTAATCTATGCCATAAAAAAAAAAACAGAGCAGAGCCCAAGTTGGGCATAACCCTCCCCAAAGTATCATTCCGACGACCGCTGCGTTTGGCAAACGTGACATAAAACTGTTAAAATATATTAAGAAAGACTTTGAAAATTTCAAATACTTCCACGCATTACTTCCTATAAGGAAATAAATTCTTCGATAACTTTTTTATGACATTAAAAGGTTTGGGTTTTTATATCCGGCTCGATTGGTTCAAAGTGGAGTATGATTTTTCTTTTAAGTATTTTGCTACCGATACTCCGACACCATAGAGTTAGATAAGTACCCTTTTGTTTTAAGAGAACTGTGCTATTTTCGAAATAAGAAGCACTTATGTCAATGCAGGAAAAAATACTTGATGTTTTTTCATGAATCTCGAATAAATTAATTTGTTTTGAAACAAAATTTGTCTTACATACCTATATCCTTACTAATACTATAAACGCAAAAGTTTGTATGTCCGGATGTTTATTCTTTCACGCTGCAACGGCTGGACGTAATTGGATGAAATTTGGAATGGAGATAGTATAGGCCCTGGATTAAGACATAGGCTGTATCCCGGAAAATTTATAAGTTGTCGAAAGAATAAATATAATCGAAATCTACACGGACGAAGTTGCGAACAGAAGCTAGTTGTTACATAAAAATCAAACTAATCATCACAACTCTAAAAAAACTCCCATGCTTCACTTTCTTTCCCCCTATACCCTCCCACCCACCCCTTCCACCAGGCCTGCAGCCTACGCTCAAGGCGCCCCCGTGCCTGGTACCGCCTAATTGTCCCAAGGTGTGAACTGAAGCCGTTAAAATTACTTCCATTTCTTTGACGGCCGATTTAATTTCGGCTTTCGTCGGCAAATTGATGCGGTTTGCGCTCTGTCTTGGATGCATTGTCTGTCTGTCAGGATGTGGTTTGTAGTTTGAAATTAACTGCAGTAGGCATTTGTATTATGCTGAAGGTGTCTTTTTAAAGCTTATTTAATGCACTTGGTTATTTTGTTACTCGTTATGTTAATGTTAAGTTTTTTTTGACCCAGTTGACAATATTTTAACGTTTATACCGCCATTGACGGGGATATATCGGCACCATATTTTCATTGTTATCGACGGATAAATCCGTTTTTTTGACAGAATAAAATAAATTTAAGGGAAAGTTGGAATTCGTGTGTTTAGAATGAGAGTGACGACTTTCTTAAAAAGGTTATCAAGTTTGAACAACCTGCATCCTGGGGCCTTATCCTAATTTTTCTTCACACCTATTGCTATCGAAATGTCAACGTTACTCGACGTAGGTACGGCGATGTAATAACATATATTACAAAAACAATAGGGGTATTATAAGACATATACAAGTTGCAAGTTGTCAACCCGCTATACTCTATTTGTTTTGATACTAACTGAAATGAAAACAAACCAAACCAAGTGTCTCTGTTCAACAGTCAATCAAACTGTTTTGTGAAGCTTTGACGTATCAGTGCTCTGCCCCTATCGGCTGACCAACTGCATCACGTGGTATTGTTGTTTACATTTCAATAAAAATAGATAGTAAGTAGTCATAATACGCATATAAAGTATATAAAGTATTAGGGCAATAGCTAACAAGCAGTAAGATGCAAAACGGAAGGTAAACATATTGGGGCTCCGGATGTATTGTATTACAAAAGCAATATTGTTTTATCGAATAGAATAGAACCCCTGGGGCTCTACTTGCTATCCCTTAACCCGAAAACGGTAGCGTTTGCGTTGTTGCGCTCCGGTGTGGGGATGAAATTAATAGTTATCCATCTTAGTCCTCAGGATTGATAACGCATTTTGAGTCTTAGGATTGCGTTAGATCCTAAGTAAGAAGGTAGTCTTTTTAAATGTATATGGGAATTAATTGTATTGTAGTTTATGCATAAGTAATTGTTTGTTTGAAATTTTCTTGTTGTAATTTTTCTGATTGTTTTTTTTGGAGTTTGTAATTTTTCCTTTCATTTTTATTGCTGTTAACTCTCGATTATTTTTTCTTGATGTGCTAGCTTGTAATGTGTATGCATGCGTACTTGTTCCTCTGCCTCTGTTATATAAATGTATTACGCATGTGTTTTGTTGCCCTGTCTATTTAAAATAAAATATAATTCCACTTACCATCAACCCCCTATTTCACCATATTGACAATGATAGGTGACAGGTGACAAATTCATTGTAAATTTAACAAGCTTTCACGTCAGTGGTATTCACCTGTAAAAGTCAAGATGGTGAAATAGGTTGCAGGGTAGTCTGAGTGCTCGTTTGCCTTGTCTACCCAAAAAAAGAACTAACTCTAAAAAAGAACTAACTCTAAAAAAGAACTAACTCTAAAAAGTTCGAGTTACATTTCGAGACTGCAATTTCCAGGCCCCCGCAGTTTGATCCAGTTTCAAAGGTCATAATGAAAAATACCAATCAATATTTGGAATGCATTCAAGAGCTTCCGTGTCAGTCAGTTACTGCGCACTGCGGTGCAACTACCCGCATGCAATCCTAATTTATGGCTTTATTCTCCCGGCATGCTTCAACATGGCGGCTTGACGCTGTAAATAGATCAACTTTTTGTTGTTGTTGTGTCCCGTCCAGCCAGGAGACAACAGTGATAGAGTTTCTTAGAAATGTTTGTAATATACGCTTGAAAGAAAACCCATAAGAGAATAACCTGATGTTTGCCGAAATTATATACTTTAAAATCGTGGTTTTCAGATGTGATCCAGGAGACGTAACCATAGCAACGAGCTACAAAGAAAAAGTTGATTGGCCAAATATCACTTTACGAAATTTAGTTTAGAATAAGTTTTGACGCGAATATGTTGCTGTAGGCCCGTTGTCTAAAGTTTAAGGGTTAGGCGTTATATTCTAAGGGCCTGTTGTTTGATCAGTAGTTATATAAACTAATTAATTGTTAAAATTTGAATAAGGAATCGAAAATTTGAAGGAATCTCAAGAAAATGTGTCAAATTTTCAGTTCCTTTTTCGAATTTTAACAATTAGTTAGTTTAACTACTGATCAAACAACAGGCCCTTAGTCTATATATTTTGACAACGCGTTGCCTAGTTGGTAGTGACCGTGCCTACGAAGCTGGCGGTCCCGGGTTCAAATACCGGTAAGGGCAGATATTTTTGTGATGAGCGCGAATATTTGTTCCTGCGTCTTAGATGTTTTCTATGTATTTACTAATAATACATACATACATAAACTCACGCCTTTATTCCCAGAGTGGGGTAGGCAGAGCTACAGAATTACCAACAACTCTAAAAACTTGTTAATAATTCTGTAACCACATTTTGCACTTTTAGGCGAAGATGTTTACCAGTGTATTAGTGACAGGTTGCAAGCCCATCGCCTAACAGTACCATACGCCTTTATTCCCTTAGTCGTCTCTTACGACATCCACGGGAAGATATGGAGTGGCACTATAATAATAATATATAAGTAATGTGTATTTGTTTATATATATAAGTAAGTTTACATACATACATACATTAAATCACGCCTGTTTCCCAGAGGGCTAGGCAGAGACCACTTTTTTCCATTTGCTACGATCTTGACAAATTTCTTTCACTTCTTCCACATTCACACATCGAGTCATGCACGCACGTCGGTTTCGGGTAGGGGAAGATGGGGTGGCTTCGTACACTTTTTACTCTTAGCCTTGTAAAAAAAAACGAACCGCTTTTTCAATATGAGATGAATGATACTTATCATCATCCACTTATTTGGCTATAATCATTTTGTATTTCAGTTTTAATACAAAGCCACTTTGCCAAGATATAATGGTTTTCTCAAAAAATGGGAATTGTACGAATGTACCCCATACGTGGGGTGTGGGGTGCCTTCATACACTATTCGTTTCTTCCCAGGATTCATTGGATTTTCAGCTATTTCACCTGTTTTAGTCATCTTTTGGGCATATCTTACTGACCTGGTTTTGTAATTATAATTATTCTTAATATACAGTTTTTTAACTTACATGGGGTGCATTCGTACGGTATAAAATTGCATACATTTTGACTGTACGAAAGTACCCCAACCAAAACGATCAGAAACATAATCAAAATAGAAAATAACCGTTAAAGTAATCCCAAAACCATTGTTTACATATTAATCTCAAGGATCTAATTATCAACTGTATAAAAATATTTTTTCTAATTCAAGTAAAATTTATTAGAGACAGACGCATTGAAAGGAGAACCAAAAATTACTTTCGGGTCGCGGAAACACATAAAATCACTTTTTGAGGGTAGCCTATGCATATGAGCGGCAGTCACGCATATAAATATGAACGCTTTAGCATGATGGATAGTCGAGATATGACCACTGTACGAATGCTCCCTTTGTACGAAGCCACCTTCCCCTACTTAAGATTCGGCCCTTTTCTAGGTACATCTTCTTTTATTCCACATTAAGTAAGTATTTATATCGTTGTCTAGTACCCATTATATAAGCCTAGAGCTTAGTTAGGGACTAGGACAATTTGTGTGACATTGTCTCCTGATATATATTTTTACTTTAACTAGCTTAAACCCGTGACTTCGTCTACGCAGAAGTTGTTTTAGGGACCTCTCGATTTTGCGAGACAAATAGCGCTCTTGCCGTCTCTCTATCGGACCAGGGTAGTGATTCTGTTAACAATTTTCAATTAAGCAGCCTTATACGTTCCACCCATCGTGCTGCTAAATTGAAAATGCACGCGCTACAATGTGTTTTGTTCGCACTGAAGGGACTACTTAATCTCGCCGCTTGGATATCACTCGACAGTCCGCAAGACCGTCGTTGTCTACAGAATCACTACCCAGGCAGACGTAACATAGTAAGATACGATTTTTATTATATCTGTAATGTTTTGTGTAGCAGCATGGTTCACGAGTTTCACGACAAAGCTCTTGATTTCTGGGAATAAAGAAAATAAATATCTATAAACTACTATCTACATACTAATATTGGGGCCTTTCAGATACACTTCGACCCTTCAGTGGGGTTATTATGACCTATCTGTACCATTAATTTTACGCTGAGAGAAAAAGACAGAGTTATGTAACTGCCATTGCTCCGTCCTTTACACTCACCGTAAAATGTACTTCATAGCTATGTCATAATTACACATCGCTAACTCGTGGCATTGAGATAGCACTTGACAGTTTCTAAGAGACTAGTGATGTGACAATGTTTTTTTCTGTACGAGTCGAGAAAATGAAACCAACTAGAAAAAAAGTATTTTCAATCATTTAATATATGACGTTAGTGATAAACAATTAACATTTTCTAATTTTTTACAAGTCAGCCTACGTCTTCTACTTGAGAAAATCCACTTTGTGTAAGAAAATTATACCTTACCGTTTAGTAGGAGTTCTGGGTGCTTTCTAATGATTTCCTCCATTATTTGGAAAAAAAACGATGTTTCACGACACGTCTCGTAAGAATTATTACGAGGAAGTAAATGAACGACAATATCATTGACATTGAAATTGAGGTTTTTAAACTAGTGATCATTTTATCTTATCTGAAAAGACACATAAAGACTGTACACGATAAAATCTGGCCATGCATGATCTGGTGTATTTTTGCGATGAATGCATATTTTCAAGCAGTTTTTTTTTCAATATGTTGTATAATTATAATACTATATAATGAAATAAAATCGTATCATAATGTATGGGTATGTGTGAGTTTTCGCCAAATATATTCTATCATACCTTTCATCCCCTGTACAGCGTTTTTTGACAATCTTCACTAGCTTCCTGCTTCTACGCCACAACTGTATTTATATTGTTACAAGCAGTTTTATCCACAATAGAATGTCGTCTTACGAAAAAAATACTTTTTGAAACTCATTTCTATTTGTAGTAGTCAGGAAGACTTTTTACTCCAAGCACTGAAAGTTGTTTTTGTATGGGAGGCATTTATTTGTCAAAAAGTCAAATTCGCCAAAGTTAAAAAACCTCAGAACTATCTTAATCTGAATATAATTAGGAAAGTTTTAACTATTGTGGTAAGATAATTTGATAACGTATAATTTGGCTTGTATAATTAAAAATAATAAAATGTTTTAAAACGGAGAATTTGGTAAAGACTGTCAGAAGATCGTGGACAAAAAAATAAAGGTACTGTGGATTATATAAGGGTCTAAGATACAGACGCTCTTACATTTTATTATGATTGTATTTTTATTATGTAGTTTCATAACCACTGACTATTACAAAAAAGTGCTGCTTGAAAATTAGCATTCATTAAAAAAATACACCAGATCATGCATGGCCAGATTTTATCGTGTACAGTCTTTAGGAAACTTGTCTCATCACTAATCTGTCACTAAATGCCACGAGTTAGCGATGTGTAGTCATAATAACCCCCCAGGATCGTTTGAGTTAACCTCTTTCACACATCGCACATGTACAGATTTTTTCATGATATTTTTCCTTTACCGTATGTACGAGCATCAGGTAGTTATTAAGTATGATTGCTGGCACGTGCCTGTTATTGGCGCATAAACTTTAATTTTTACTGTCTATATATGTACGGTCACGATCGTTAATTTGGGACCCATTTCAAGAACAATATGCTTGAAGTCGTCAAAGTCATTAGAGATGTCACGTCATTTGTAGTATCTTTTAGGAAACTCAACCTTGTTGTTGTAGAATGTCAGATTGACTTTGGAACTAAGGTGGGTACCAAATTAAAGATCGTGACTGTACCTATTTCGATTTGTAATGTTTATGTGCTTTTGGCATGTCTAATAAATAATTAAATAAATAATCTTACGATCACAAGTCGACCCTAAGCTACAGACCTCCGACGCTCTAGTAGCGCGAAAAAGGTACACATTGTAGGTAAACACTAAACACACACAGGTAGGTGTGACTATTACTAGGTACGTATAGTGGCAGGTCACGCTTCACTGGCTCGCCATTGTCGCGACATGCGCGGGTGCGTCCGATTGCACCATCCATTGTTCAGATAACGAGACTGAATCTTGGATCTCGGATTTGCTCGTTCGTAGCATCGCACACATAGATCATAATAATAATAAATAAAAAATATAAGGGGACAATCTCACACCAATTGAACTAGTCCCAAACTAAGCTCTAGGCTTGTACTATGGGGTACTAGACAACGATATAAATACTTATATAGATAAATACATACTTAAATACATAGAAAACACCCATGACTCAGGAAATGAAATGAAATGTTAAATGAGAACAAATATTCGCACTCATCACACAAATATCTGCCCTTACCGGGATTCGAACCCAGGACCACTAGCTTCGCAGGCAGGGTCACTAACCACTAGGCCAGCGCGTCGTCATGTTTTGAGAAAATCATGTGTTTGGGAAAAATAATTCCGTCTTTTTCCGCTGGGCTTAAAGTATAGCCTTGTCCCAAAGAGGTTTGGGTAAAAGAGTTGTCATTTGTAAAAGTCATACATTTACGAATGGCCCGTAGAAGTGGTAAATTACCGCCGTGTGTCCTTCTATACGTACGCTTAGACTTTCAAACTACGCAAGATATTTAAGTGCGGTTTTCATCAATAGATAGAGGGATTCAAGAGAAAGGTTTTTATGTATAATTAATTGTGGATTTTGCACGGGCGGTACAGAAAACTCACATAAACCGAAGCGAAGCGAGGGCGCGTCGCTAGTTTATAATATTACTTAGTGTTATAATACACTGTCCCCCGTGTGGTTGCCGGACTAGAATAGTGCCACGCAAGTCTTCCCGTGGATGTCGTAAAAGCCGACTAAGGTAATAAAGGCTTGTAACTGTTAGGCGATGGGCTTGCAACCTGTCACTGATACACTGGTAAACATCTTCGCCCAAGTGTGCAAAATGTGGTTACAGAATTATCAAAAAGTTTTTATAGTTGTTGGAAATTCTGTAGCTCTGCCTACCCCACTCTGGGAATAAAGGCGTGAGTTTATGTATGTGTATGTATGTATGTGTTATAATAGTGATATAGGACGTCACTGGACGGTCGGCAGTCTCAATATTTTAAATGTCAATGGTAAGGCAATCAATCATACATACCACCTTTACCTGATGGTAAGTGGAATCCGACCCATAGACATTCACATTCCTAAGACTGTAGTCCCAAGACTGAAAATGCCTGTTATTCCCACACCATCAGTACACAAATCCTCTCTCCATAATTTACTCTCTTCACATAAAGAGCAGAATTAGCCTCATCTTATCTTATCTTACAGACGGGCCCTTTCGGATACACTTCAACCCTTTAGGATCTTTTGTACAATTACCCTCGTACACACTCAGCTGGTCGAATGTGCAGGTTTCCTCACGATGTTTTTCCTCCACCGTGAGAGCATCGGGTAATGCATTTAAGTTAGAAAACCTCATTGGTACATGGTGACCGCGGGGGTCCGAACTCGGTACCTTACGATCACGAGTAGACTCCCTAAGCCACTAGGCCACCGAATAATATTCCTTTTTACCTACAAAACTCCCCACAACTTCGTTCGAATTCGCAACCTTTTCTTGGCCTGCCTTGTTCTATGCAAATTGACAAAACAAATATGCTCGAGCCATATAATTTCCCCAACCTATCACGATATTCACGATTCCGTACACGGGCCCAATCGATTCCCACACGACGCATCAAGTAATCTATTAGTCGATTGATGACGTCACTGTTTGATCGATACTGTCGATATTATCAATGTGAACCTTGTTGAAACAGCATACAGTTTAAATTCGATGCTCATGTGAGGTATTTGAATCATAATTTGTGACGTCGTAATGCACAAATATTTATGTCGTAGCTATCGAAGTGTGCATTAATGATAGATTGATGAATATAGTCTGACTTTGGTCTTTATGTAAAAAAAAATATAGTACTTACATTGTGTATTAAGGGTGGTAAAGAAAGAATTACAAACGAGAGTCTGTTAGAAGAGCTTTAATGACTCGAGCTTTGTATTTCGTTTACCACCCGTGTAACATACAATATGTTTCATCACAATTGCGAGGAAATGAAATAAAATTAGCGGCAGATTACATCATTGTCTGTGACTTACCACAGATAATGTCAAACGTGCTCGGAGTCCGATTCTACTGACAGTCGAAATCAATAGTTTATATGCGAGATTTTTAGGAAATTGTATCCAACTGACATTTCATCTCGAATGACAATGCACAAGAATTGGGGTCCTGACGTATTGTGATAGTTTGAGTCCACGTATAATATTTAAAAAAAAAGCACGATAGGACGTAATGGTAAAAAAGACCCGCGGGTATTATTTTGGATTTACGGTCGATTTTTCTAGCATGTTAGGACACTATTTACGAGCAAGTGTGATGAAAACTAATTGATGTTCGTGTAAGAACTTTTGCCGCTTTCATTTGAGACATACAGCAGCAAGAATGTATTTGGGCTGATGATGACGATGATGATGGATGTGATGACACTGATGAGTCAGATGACACAAGAGTTACATATCTATATGGGGTAAATTGCCTATTACTGGCCACCCTCCGGTAACTGGCCACTTTGTAATAAAATGTGTAAAGCAAGAGAATTGTTGTCATTTTTGCGATTAAACTAGAATACCTAGATCCCGAGTTATTACCCGGAGTACTGTCCAAGTATCTTTACTAACAGCGTCAGTAAGAAATTTGATGGCTAGTAACTAAATGACACTTTCTAAAGTGGCCAGTTATTGACGATTTACCCTGTATACCCGAAAATTGTTACTTACCCCCTTTCTTGGATAGTCGGGTAAACCACCTTAGGCGATCGTTTGGAGAAATCTTAGTAAAGTGAGGTTTAGATGTAAGACTCGTTTCTATAACATTTCGGCAATGATTATGGTAGCGTTGTTTTATACAATTCCGTTTTATTGCTAGCGATAAGTTCATATAGGGGTTGCGTAATGAAATCAGCGGTTTATTATACTTTGCAACGGTTCTGACAGAACTACGCTTATAGGGCTGTTACACAATGCCGTCTATTGTGGCTGGCTGTAAAAGAAAGAAAGCCCGAAATCGCAGGTATTTGAGACCCGAGCCGTAGGCGAGGGTTGTAAATATGCGATAGAGGGCTTTCTTTTTTACTGCCCGTGATGAGTACACAATTTTACGTCTTCACCTGGCCACAATGCGAGTTTTACCGTGCGCGCAGCGTGCGATAAAACTCACATTATGGCCAGGTGTTACGTAAAAGTCTTAACCATGTCATGTATCCTGTGAGGTGATTCTCTCAAAAATGCGGTCCGACGAACGAACGAGTGAATGTCACAGCGGCGAGGTAAAGTAGTATGTATGTATGTAAACTTTTTATTGCACAATAAAAAAAACAAACAATTATCGTTGTCTAGTACCCATAATACAAGCCTTGAGCCTTAGTTTGGGACTAGGTCAATTGGTGTGACATAGTCCCCTGATATTTTTATTTTATTATTATTAAGTAAATTCGTATATAAACTTAAGATTAACATGTACGCGAACTTATCCTTTTAAGGGATCTCTTCCAGTTAACCTGACCAAGTAGTTTCAGAGCGAACAAAACAATTCTATGTTACGCTGGAGCTATTTTAGATTGAATGCATAATTTAATTGTTATACGAGGGTTGATCCGTATGCACCACCCCTGACCTCTTTGCTGTTACTTGGTTATTAAAACCTTTTTGCTGTAGGTTCATAGACATTTAGAGGTTGTTATATATATAAAAAAAAAATGAACTGTCAAACTATTATCGAGCTACAGCTTACTGAAATTGTTGAGTTGCGATTTTTTATGAAAATGGATCCTGTTGAGCAGAGGGCGGTAATAAAATATCTACAAAAAAAGGGTATGACACCAACTCAAATCCATCGAGATATTGTGGCAACTGTAGGGGAGTGTGCAGTATCCTATGACATAGTCAAACGTTTTTGTCGAGAGTTTAAGTGCGGAAGATCGAGTTGTGAAAACCAACATGGCGGTGGACCACCTGTAACGGTCACTACAGACGAAAACATTAAAAAAGTTCACGATATTGTGTTACAAGACCGGCGAATACGTATCAGGCAAATTGTTGAAGAGACTGGCTTGTCATATCATGTAGTGCAACAGATACTTACTAAAGAATTGGGCATGAATAAGATCAGTGCAAGATGGGTGCCACGAATGTTAACCATTGATCAGAAAAGGCATAGAGTATTGATTTGCGAGCGTCTGTTGGATATGTATCAAGCAAATAAAGATAATTTTCTCCATAGATACATAACCATGGACGAGTCTTGGGTACATCACTATGATCCCGAAACTAAAGTTCAAAGTAAACAGTGGAAACACAGTGGTTCTCCGCCACCACGTAAATTTAAAGTGGCATCGTCTGCTGGAAAGGTTATGTTGTCTGTATTCTGGGATGCTCAAGGAATAATCCTGACTGACTATTTAAAAAAGGGAGAGACTATTACAGGGGCCTATTATGCAAACCTTATTCTAAAATTGCGAGAGGCTATTAAAGAGAAACGCCGGGGTAAGTTAACAAGTGGCGTTCTCTTCCACCAAGACAATGCTCCCAGCCATACGTCCTGTGTTGCTAAGGCTGCCATACACCAAGCAGGCTTCGAATTGGTGGAGCACCCACCGTATTCGCCGGACTTGGCCCCCAGCGACTACAGGCTATTCCCAAAATTAAAGGAATTTTTAAGAGGAAAAAAATTTTTGGACAATCAAGAGGTGATATCTGTTGTGGAGGAGTGGTTTTCAGAGGTCGGACAAAAATTTTTTCAGGAGGCTATTGAAATGCTGGAGCACCGATGGAATAAGTGTATTAGTGTAGAGGGAGACTACGTAGAAAAATAAAATATAAATCTTGAATGTAGTTTCATTGTAAGTTGGGTAGGGGTGGAGCATAGGGATCAACCCTCGTACGTAGGTTAGATTAGGTTTCTTTTATACCTATATGAAATTTCGGAGCTTGCCTTCCAAGCTAGCGGTCTCTGGTACTCATAGCACACATGTACATTGTACTCTAAAATGAATTAATTATATTTATTTATAGACAATAATTTACATAATATGTGCAGACACTTGGCGGTGATGATTCCATGTGAGCTCCACTGCCGCCCACGGACCTTGGCATTCTCAAGATTGCAAATGGCTGCCGAACTCCCATACCGGATCACAACAATGCTAACACTATTGCTTGTCAGCAGATAGTCCAAGATGGTGGTAGCGATCTAAACGGACCCTAAGACAAAGTATACATGTTTTTCATCTTCGGCTCTTTAACAGTTTCTGTTACCTATTGCCGCTCGGGCGCTAGGGTGCCGGCTTGGTGCCACCTGTTGAGTTTACTTGTGGTGGTGGTGCGTACGGTCAAAGCACGCACTCATTCATCCCACACATACCTTTGTTTGAAGACGACCTACTGTTTCTACAGTGCCTAAGCGCCCGAAGGTCCTACCGTCATGAATTAATTAATTTACGAGTATGCCTAAGTGTTATTGGCTTTTTTCGTCCAACCCTATTTGAGTATAGGTACAAACGTCCAAAAATAGATTTTACTCATCGGCCATTACTGTGTACCGGTGTACAGTCAGCAGCGAAACCTAAAGCTGACGGCTTCAAAGATATGCATACACTTAATATTAACATTAGGAACTTCAATCGTATATTGTATGATTTGTATGTAAACATTTAAAGTCTTTATTGTTAAAACAAAACGGTGATATCTATTATAAAATAGATGAAAATACAGCAGGGATATACAAAGAACTTATCTCTTTAAGGGATCTCTTCCAGTTAGCCTTTCAGCAATTGAGAAACAATTAACGACTATATTTTGTCATAATTCTAATACAACCTTGTAAGACAAAATTGCCTTCAAACGCATAACATAAAACTATTCTTATGTTATGATAAACTAGTTATATGTTATTCGACCGTAGCCCTGATCAAATTACGCCATTTTTTTGGTTATCATTTAGTGTGCTTTTCGACCTAGTTAAATTAAACTATGCGTCGGCCCTGCCTAGTTGGTAGTGGCCCTGCCTACGAAGCTAGCGGTCCTGGGTTCAAATCCCGGTAAGGGCAGATGTTTGTATGATGAGCGTGAATATTTGTTTTTGTGTCATGGATGTTTTCTATATATTTATATATATATCAGCCTAATTCACCCTAGTCCCAAACTAAGCTCTAGGCTTGTACTATGAGTAATTGCTATGACATTGTCCCATAGCCCTCTTTTTTATTTTTATGTGAATTAAATGGAACAGAACGGTTAAGATATTTTAAACCTCGTATGCTCTACTTTTGTTGACAGTACCTAAATGAACGCATTGCGAATATGCTAATACCGCGGGTATATAGGCACACGGCACGAGACCATACCAACCAAAACGAAAAGGGAGTATGAACTCATGAAGACCTAACAGTCAAAGTTCATTTTTCGTTTGGAGTTTTGAAAGGGCATCGCGGAAATCTACGGAACCGATGTTACAGTTTTTGTGGTTTTATTTATAGTAAGAAGTCCTGCCTTCTATTTCACAGACGATGACTAGTGAAAATTCGATATACATTGCTGTCAACGAGTTTCTTCATCGTTAGGCTTCATTTAAGCTACGAGTTAGCTGTTACAATCGCTAGATAGGATAGCTCTGCCGTTATACCAAAGAAGGCGGTTAAGTAAACCTTTTAGATTAAATGTGGTTACCAATAGAATATATAATGCTTCGACCAGGGTAGTGATTCTGTAAACAACGCCGGTCGTGCGGACTGTCGAGTGAAACCAAGCGGCGAGATTAAGTAGTCCCGTCAGCGCGAACAAAACACATTGTAGCGCGTGCATTTTCAATTTAGCAGCACGATGGGTCGAACGTATAAGGCTGCTTGTTTACAGAATCACTACCCAGGGCTTGGGAACGGTTCGAAAAATATCCGTTTTGTTCTTAACCAGATTTTCCGTAAACACACGCTCGGAGCGGAATCGATTCCCAATCGTTATGATCGCTGGGATTAACCTGGAATTGGTTTTTGATTCTTCCAGCAGTTGGTTGGGGTTGCGTCTAAAATAATAAGGCTTGACTTCAAACTGAGCAAGAGAAAATGCAACTGAAGAGCTAACTTATAGGGTAGGAAAAAACGAGAAAACGATGGGGGTGCGAACAAATTAGCGATCGAAATTAATCGTTATTTCGGGCAGGAACAGTTTTATTTTAGTCTTTGATCAGAACCGAAAAAATATCGATTCTGTTCGAGCGGAATCGAAATGAATTGCGTTTTTGACGAGCAGGTAAAATAAAACCCTGCTAGTGAGTGACGGTTTACATTGCAAAGTCAACGAGTTTCTACATCATCAGGTTTCATATAAGCTACGCAATGTACACCGAATTGTTACTAGTTAGCTGTCACTGTGGAATAGCTGGTTGTAGCGTCCCCTTCGCTAGGATCGCTCTGCCGTAAAGAACGCGGCTAAGTAATAGTTTGTATGTATGTATGTATGTAAACACTTTATTGTACAAAAGAAAAACCATAACAATACAATTAATATAAAAATATGTACAAAGGCGAACCTATCCCTTTAAGGGATCTCTTCCAGCTAACCCTTGAGAGATTGAGAAGAGTGAACGGTTGTGCAACGAGTAAACAAGTGTACAAGAAGAAGAATATAACACATTTAGTAACCAATAAAACTTATGTACAGTCAAGGACTTTAATTGTTAAGCCACTATGGAACCCTGTCATAATGACAGCGTCAAACCATATGAAAGAAATTACGCTAAACTTAATGATCAACGTTATGCGACAGGGTTCCATAGTGGCTTAACAATTAAAGTCCTTGACTGTACTTAAATAAATTTAAAATAAAACTACATTCAAATACCTACATAAATAGATATAGAAATAAACATATTCATAGTTAAATATACATACATAAACTACATTTTACGTACCTAGAGGATAATTGATATTTAGGAGATAGAGTCAAGCCAGAACTTCTTTAATTTGCCTTTTAGGGAGTCTACCGTTTGTGATTGCCTAATGCCAGTCGGTAGCCGATTCCATAATCTGACAGAATGTACCGAGAAGGATTTAGAATAGGATTTGGATAAGCATTTTAGATGTAATGTATAGAACCAATGTAACAAAAGAGTATACCTAGAATGCTTCGGCTACATTGCAGTTAGCCGCCATCTTTGGTATATCGGCAGCGCTACTGTGAGCTCTACGCTGCTGTTTTCGAAAGGTTAGTGATCAAGGCCGTGAACCTTTTCAATAAAAAGCAGTTAAAATTACAACTTTAACATTAAAAGCCAATTTTGACAATATTAATAGACTTTTCAATCAGTCGGGACGTTTACTAAAACTATAATTTTAGAAGTTTGACAAGTCGCGCGTGATGATATCGGCAAAACTTTTAAAGCCGCCATTATTAACAGTTTTATTGGCGCTCTGCCAACGGATATTACCAGGGGTAAAAATTATTGAAAATTCTCGGTGATTTATTATTGAAAGTACTAAAACGTAGCCCCTTGTCTCAAATTTTTGATTTCTCAAAGTCAACTAAGCCACTGAGAAATATTGGAAAATAGCCGAATCTTAAGTACCCGAAACCGACGTGCGTGCATGACTCTATGTATGAATGTAGAAGAACCGAAAGAAATTTGTCAAGATCGTAGCAAGTGGAAAGAAGTGGTCTCTGCCTACCCCTCTGGGAAACAGGCGTGATTTAATGTATGTATGTATGTAACTAATCCACAAATTAATGAAAAAAAAAAACAGAATTGATAATCTATGAAAATCATGCATTTAGACATTTTAGTGAGTCTGTATATCTTCGAATACAAAAGGATAGAAAAATAAAACTATATACTAGACTGATAAAATCAATGATGTCTAGGTACGCGGCTCGCGAGCGTTTTCTCCACTAGAAGCTTGTTGCTGAAACTGCTACGGTTGGGTCATTATTTGAGCGTTTGTTCCGAATCACTTTCGTGGTCACATTTTTGTAGAAGTGGCTGCAGATTTCGATTTCGTTTCTGGTTAGGTATCTAAGTTTACCGGACATCTAACAAATGACCAAAAAACGGCATCAAAATATACGCCCAATTCTTCAAAAATATGTTTACAAAAGTGAGGCGGTGGAGCTCGCTAGTGGGTACCCGGCCTAAGGTTTAGCACAAGTAAACAGCTACATAGGTTGTAAGTGAGGATAAGGGAGGCGCACTAACCTCGCTGCCATCCTGCTGCGCGTTGCACTTGCTGATGTTGAGGGTCCCGGAGATGAAGTCGTTCTGGACGTCCACCACGAGGAACACGCTGATGGGCCGCACTATCTGCAACAGGACGCGGGGTTAGACCAGTTCGTGCGCGACCGTCCTGAGGGGTGAGACGTGGGGGGGGGGAGGCTAGCGGGTGGGCCGTAAACAGAGGAGTGAGACGAAGGGGAACGAGGGAACAGGTTAGCGGATGGGTCACGAGTAAAAGAGAAACATTTATACGGAAATACATAAATAAAGAAGACGGCGTCTTTACTATCTCATTCCGCGTATACGTTTTTTCAAGGCCGATTTTCTTTGGAGTGAATTTACTTTTGACTATTTAATTGTATGTTGTTTTATTGTTTTTTTTTTTAGGTTTCGTAGACATCTTAAGGCTGCAAAAGCCATTGTGCTTGAGAAGATGAAAACATAACCTTTCATAATTTCCCATGATTAACCACCTAAATGAGGTAGGCACTCAATGACAGAAGCTTTGTCTGCTAAAGGTGATAAGTGATTTGGTTGGGTTGTCTGTATTGCTATTTCAAAGGGTATACGCGAGCAGCATTCTCAGCATCATCATCAGCACTTCAGCATAAAAATTAATTAGCTTAGCCTATGATAAACTTGATCTATGTAAGACTATATACGTAGACGAGTGAATGCGTGCAACTTTCCTCCTACGCTCTTAAGACTGCGTCGAGCGTACCCCGGATGTACAATGGCACCCTCATTACTTTTATTGATTTTCTAATAATCTAAAGTATTTTCTTAAAATTGGACGATATGTTTTTGTACTACAAATGAAAACACAACTTATAGGGTATATCACATAGTTTAATAACAATTCACTTTCGAGTTATCAACGTAACGAAAAAAAGTGGCCACCTTTTCCCGTTAAGCTGACTTCTCAAAGGGCAATTGTTATTAAAGTTTGTTACGTATCCCATAAATTATGTTTTTACTTGCGCTATATCGTATCGTCTGATTGCAAGGGAATTCTTTAGTTAATTAGAAAACAGCATAAATAGTAATGAGGGCGCCACACGACGCTCGACGTTTGCTCGGCGCAGTCTTAATTCATTCATATATTGTATCACAAAGCAAAAGTAAATAATTTGCCAGCGTAAGCCCCGCAAAAGGATTCCCCGTATATCGCGCCATAAAGTATCTAGTCAATGTAGTCATGCAAATACAATGGCTCCATACTCCATACCATAAATTTTCTGCGTCACTAGTGTCACGCATTACGTACTTGCCTGACATTAATGGCAGGTTCATGAACTCTGTAGTATTTGTACAGCCACCAGTCATATATTAGCCAACAATAGGTTCAAAAATATTTGACACGACTTCATAGGGGTTATACCAGCATCGAGGGTCGTGGCTCGCCACGCCACGGCAATGCTTGTAAGGACATGTTTTCCAGACGGACGAGTATGTCCAAGCGGCGAGTTTAATAAGTAGTCCCGTCAGTGCGAACAAAACATATTTTAGAGCGTGCATTTTCAATTTAGCAGCATGGTTTCTGTCGATGGATCGAACGTATAAGGCTGCTTAATTGAAAATGCACGCGCTAAAATGTGTTTTGTTCGCTCTGGCGAGACTACCTAAACTCGTCGCTGCGATTCCGCTCTTTCGTCCGTCCGTCCATTTTTTTGAGAGAATAACACTACCCCAGTTCCTGCCGTAGGGGCCCTTACCCTTTTATTATCTTACCCTCTTATTTATAAACGAGGAATAAACTTGGAATAGTTTATGCCATGCTTTGTCCTTATCTGTAATTGACAAGATTTCATATTTTCAAGACTTTAATTTTATTCGTTTTATAGATACTGTTTGGAAGGAGAAAGACACTAATAGTGTTAAATTTTCTCTAGAATGAATAATTATTTTTCATCACACTTGCTCGTAAATAGTGTCCTAACATGCTAGAAAAATCGACCGTAAATCCAAAATAATACCCGCGGGCCTTTTTTTTACCATTACGTTACTTAAGTGCGTAATAGCTTTTTTTAAAAATATTATACGTGGACTCAAACTATCACAATACGTCAGGACCCCAATTCTTGTGCCATTCGATATGAAGTTTCATTCGAGATGAAATGTCAGTTGAATACTATTTCCTAACAATCTCGCATAATAAACTATTGATCTCATATGTCACTAGAATCGGACTCCGAACACGTTTGACCTTATCTGTGGTAAGCCACAGACAATGATGTAGTCTGCCGCTAATAAGTTAAAAATATGATCTTTTGTCTGATTTTATTTCATTTCCTCGCAATTGTGATGAAAAACATTGTATGTTACACGGGTGGTAAAGGAAATACAAAGCTCGAGTCATTAAAGCCCTCAGCCTACGGCTTCGGGCTTCTAACAGACTCTCGTTTGTAATTCTTTCTTTACCACCCTTAATACACAATGTACTATTATTATTAATTTATTAAGATGAACTTATTCTAAAAGGGCGTAACTTCATTTCTACGACACAATGGACATATTACGTTAGTCCAATCTGTATATAAAAAAGTATCATGTCAACCGATAAAGGGCCACTTGCACAAAAAGTTTAACCCTGGGTTAAGACACTAACTCGAGTTAAAATGACAGTTTTCGTATGAATCTGACGTCTACTAACTCGAGTTAGTGCCTTAACCCAGGGTTAATTTCTGCGTGCAAATGGCCCTAAGTCTCTATCCATCTGTCAATAGTGTCAATGTCTAATTTCAAGTATGACAGCGTTTTTTCTCGTGAAAAAGGCAACGGTATTATATCTATTCAGGCATAGTATTGGTAAAACTCGATATTTTTATTAACTTACTTGTAATTTTGAAAATAAAGAAAAATAAATCTAAGTAAATATTTTGCCGTGTTCAGGAGGTAAAACCCTATCGATTCGTATAGTAATTTGCAGGTGTCACCAAAATGAAATGTTGTCAATTGTGACATTTGCATCTGAAAGAAAGTGACAAAGCGTGGCATAAATTTTTCCAAGCTTATTCCACATTTATAAGTAAGGGGGCTAGTCATTTTTAATTTAATGTTATTGACCTTAGTATTTATTGATTTTATTTATTACTTTATTACCGAATAATGTAGATAACTTACTTTGAAGTAGTATTACATATCTCATCGATTAAAAAAAACCGCGTCAAAATTCGTTGCGGAGTTTTAAAGATCTAAGCATACATAGGGACAGACAGACAGCGGGAAGCGACTTTGTTTTATACTATGTAGTGATAAAGTGTTTAATTACATGCATAAACACAATAATATAATACCATCGAGGTACAAACTGCAACACTCATAACCAGAGCCTGGATTTTTCGCGGCAAAATAAAAAACTGTCACAATCTAGCTAGTGATAGAAATATTTATTTATCGATATATCGATAGTTGTGTAATAGAAAGTACAAGAAATAAAAAATATTAAATAAAAGATTTTACGTGAGTTTTATATAAAATTATATAGAAACAGATGCAATTATTTCTTCGAAATCCACGTCAGCACACACAGCAGCACACGACGTTTTATTTTGTTTGTGATAGTGATAGGAGTAGATAATGATTAATTTCTCAACAATCTCTGGGAGTAGACAGTTTTTGAAGTATTATTTTCCATGAGTTACCCGATGGGTTATTTTATTACTTGATATGAAAAAGTAGGAGTTAAGATTTAGATGGAATAACACTTATAAAACAATTGTCGCGAATGATTGTAAAATAATGTAAATATAGTAATACTCGATATCGATAAAAAATATTTCTAACACTAGCTAGATTGCGACAGTCTTTTGTTTACATACATACATACATTTAATCACGCCTGTTTCCCAGATGGGTAGGCAGAGACCACTTCTTTCCACTTGCTACGATCTTGGCAAATTTCTTTCGCTTCTTCCACATTCATACATCGAGTCATGCACGCACGTCGGTTTCTTTTGTTTTGCCGTGAAAAATCCGTGTTCTGCTCATAACTGTACATCGGTGGACCTTATTACAAAAGGCATAAGGGCTACCGATGGGCAGTTAACAGTATGGCCGATGGTACCCATAGGATTTGTGTAATGCCAAAGTAGGCCATCGAGTCTGGGACGGTTTGACTCGCCTTTTTATCGTGAAAATATAATTTATTTTCTATTCTATTACTAGGGGCGTAAGAGAGTTTAGAACGAGTCAGATATTATCGAGTGCTATGTTGGATATTTTAGATATCCGACAAAGCGCTAGTGAATGTACTTACTAGAGGGGACGCAATACATTTTGTGTACTCGAGCGATTAGACCATTCATATACAAATATCCGTCTATCGCACGCTATTAGTACGCAATATTAAGGTGTTTTTAGTTTTGACTTATTATTTAAGTGATCCGCTTGGGTGGCCTAACTTCTCGTGTCGTAATGCCTCATTTTAGTCCCTTGTTGAACGATCTATACTAATATTATAAAGCTGAAGAGTTTGTTTGTTTGTCTGCTTGAACGCGCTAATCTCTGGAACTACTGGTCCGATTTGAAAAATTCTTTCAGTATTAGATATTTATCGAGGAAGGCTAAAGGCTGTATATCATACTCACATAAACCGAAGCGAAGCGAGGGCGGGTCGCTAGTCTAATATAAATGTGATATCAATTGGCGGGGGGAAAAAATCTTGATGTCAAACATTACATTGACGATATTATTCAAACAGCGGGGTTGTGATTCTCTCAACAAATATGTGCCTTTAATCGTGCAACATTTTAGTTTTGCTCAAGCAAGCTCGACCTTGTTAGTCATGTCAGTTTGTTTGTTGCCCCTAAAACTAGACTTTTTAACTAACTTGATGTTTTCTACATCCAAGTTTATCATGATAATATGGGACGCGAACTTCGGAAACGAAATAGTTATTTGATAACGATAAGTAATCAATCGATGAGAAGGCGCAAGTCACGGAAATGATTGTTAGTCCGCTGATTCCGCGTTATTGTTGACTAGGTCATGACGCAACAAGAATCTTGCGAGTTTATACAGGTTTAAACACATCTTAGGCTTCTAGTTAGGCAATGAAATTTAACCGGTTATTAGAAGTTTTTGTATGAAAATAACCGGTTATATTCGGTTATAATCGGTTATTTGCATTCCTCTCCTTCTATTCTACTGGGTAAAAGGATATTGCCTTTTACATTATATCGTATTGTCAACGTTATAAGGTACTTGACAGTAATAGCACCTGATTTAAAAACAATACGATAATATATTAATAAGTATCTCTGTATCTAACCCAAAAAACGTTGCCAGTTTTGTTTCAAGTTTATCATTTACTAGCTACCCGCCCTCGCTTCGCTTCGGTTTATGTGAGTTTTCTGTAACACCCGCAGGTACATAAAACAGAATTTATTATACACAGAAAGTATAAAAACCTTCCTCTTGAATCACTCTATCTACTGAAAAAAAACCGCCTCAAAATCCGTTGCGTAGTATTAAAGATCGAAGCATACATAGGGACAGACAGACAGCGGTCAGCGACTTTGTTTTGTACTATGTATGTAGTGATTTATATAAACAATGTCTTATGGACTTACAGCGTCAGCCAAAGCGCCGAGCGGGGGTGTTATTCTCTCAAAAACAACGGACGATCAGACGGACGAGCGAAATCTCAGCGGCGAGTTTAAGTAGTCGCGTCAGAGCGAACAAAACCCATTTTAAAACGCATCCTCGTCGATGAACCCGTCCGCGTCCTTGTCGAGCACCTGGAAGATCCTCCTCGGACAGCGGGTAGATGTGACCCTTGTCGTTGCGGAACAACACAACTGGATCCTGTAGCGTTGTAAATACGTGGTGGTAGATTTGCCAGACGCCTGGATAAAGACGGTCAGCTTCACGATTTAGTCTGTTAATTATTAGGCTTCTTACCTCGCGAGTTTCAAATCCATCGCGTTCCGTCCCTCGCACCGTAACTTCAACTAAGCAGTAAAATCACTCACCACTTTGATCCAGTGGTTCCAGCAGAAGGCGAACTCCTCCTTGTCGATGAACCCGTCTGCGTTCTTGTCGAACACCTGGAAGATGTGCCGCGCGCGCTCCTCGGACAGCGGGTAGATGTGGCCCTTGTCGTTGCGGAACAACGCTTTGCAGATCACCCGGAACTCCGTGAGGTTGAGTTTGCCGTCACTGGTGGACAAGAAATAATGATGCACATGAGATTTAACCCTTTATAGGGCAATTGTAAAACCTGGTACTAAAAATTACCGCTCATTCCCGAAATACCAGTATTTCAAAACACCAAACTACTCTTTTTACCAGGTTCTCAAAAAACCAGTTTCGAAATGTTGGGTAATGATAATAAATAATACCCTAATTTGTATGTTTAGTTTTGGGATTCCAATATATTGAGAATCCGGTATTTTAAAATACTGGTATTTCGGGAATGAGCGAAAATTACCACTTACAACTGATATTTTTTGTTTTTTTTTATTGAAAGAATTTCTTCCGAATAGGGGAAATCTAATGAGGCTCGAATTCAAGTCTATTTTTAGTTTTGGCCTATAAAGGGTTAAACCTATTGTAACTTAACAGGAGTTTTCCAGATAAAGCGAAATTGCCTTGTGATTTTCCGGCGTGACACGACACGAGTACTGACTCGTGGAAAATGTATAACCCGGCAAATTGACATAATATTACGTCAAACTGATGGTAAACAATCAAATTCCTCGACTGTACAGTCACGTCTAATGTTATACATACATACAGGGATGTAACAGATGTGGTTATATCGGAACCGGAACCAGATGTTTTAAATTTAGTTTAACGGAACCAGAAGCGGAAGCGGAACCGTAAACGGAAGCGGAAGCGGAACCGGAACCCGAGTGATAGATGGATTGGATGGAGGTGGATGAGATGTTAAGGGTAGGTCTAAGCTAAGTCTAACTATTCATAATAAAAATTCCAAAACAACTAGATTAGTGCAGCACGTGGCAAGCGGGGGACATGAGCAAATGACAGGTTTAAACCTGTTTGTTTGTGATGTACGCCGCTCACTTCCCCCCGCTGCGTTGCTGTGACATCCGTTATAAAGCATAGTTCACTTAGAACTGGCACGCGTTTATCATAAAATAAAAAATAAAAATGGTTCAAAAAATAAAAAACTGACAATCACAACTCAATGTCAATATGTTGAAGAGTCAATGCTAGAAATTCCGTTGATCTGACTTTTTGCGTTTATATATTATTGGTGATGGAAGTTGAACGGCGAAAATGTATTGTGAACAAATACGTGGAAAATCCCTCTTGGTCTGGGTCAATGATTGCTAAATCATTAAATTTCCCGAAAACTACTGTTTGTAGGGTCATAAAAAAATATAAGGACTCTCTGGCCTTCGATAGGAAGCCTCAAATCAACCGACGGTCTGGTACAACGGATAAAACTTTGGAGAAGAAAGTTTTAAGGTCAGTGGCACAGAATCCAGGGCTGTCGGATTATGATTTAGCTCGAAAATTAAAAAAAAACCGCAGCACTATAAGACGGATTCGCCTTCGAGCAGGGTATAAGAGCTATAGAGCCATTAAGCAGCCAAATCGAACCGTCAAACAAAACAAAACAGCTAAAACACGAGCTCGTCTGCTGTATGACCAAGTTCTGACTAAATTCAAAGGCTGCCTCTTGTTGGATGATGAGACATACGTAAAGCTCGACTTTAACCAACTACCAGGTTCAAAATTTTATAAGGCCGACGCTAGAGGGAATGTTGACGAAAAATACAAGTTTCACAAACTCGAGAAATTTGCAAAAAAACACATGATTTGGCAGGGTATATGTAGTTGCGGTCTTAAGACTAAAGTTTTCGTCACTACGGCAACAATGACATCAGATGTTTATACGAAAGAGTGTCTGCAGAAACGAATTTTGCCTTTCATTCGAAGCCACAATGGTCCTGTCAAATTTTGGCCCGATTTGGCTAGCTGCCATTATTCAAAAAAGGTTTTGGAGTGGTATGCTGCAAATCACATTGATTTCATACCAAAAGAGATGAACCCACCTAATTGTCCCCAGTTTCGGCCAATTGAAAACTACTGGGCAATAATGAAAGGAAAATTAAATAAAACTGGCAAAATAGTCCAAGACATCAACTCGTTGCGGTCCACATGGAATCAACAGGCAAAAAAGGTGGACGGAGGTCTTGTTCAGAGGATGATGAATACTATTTCCAGAAGAGTCCGTAATTTTGTGCATAACCGTAGTGAATGATTGAAATTTATGTGACACGCCATAAATAAAGAAGTAATCTTTTATATTGTTTAATTTAAAACATTGTTTTTCATTTCATTTAAAAATTATATGCCTTTCATCGCGTTCCAATTCTATATGAACTATGCTTTAACTTCCGTTTTGGAAGTAACAGAACCAGAACCGAAGCGGATGTTTAAAACCAAACGGAAGTTCCGACTTAACAGAAGCGGAACCGGAGCTCTGTTACATCCCTGCATACATACATGATATAGGTACTACATTAAATCACGCCTGTTTCCCAACTAAACACACAGACCAACAAACAAACCCTCATGTAAAGTTACGCGGCGATATATTAGTCTGTCGTGTCCTTTACATTGCGTGCACGCAGGAAGTTAAAGAGGCCGAAGCTGAAGAGTATTTTCTATTAGCAATGCTTTCCTTAGGTACAGTCAGCATCATTAATAATGTATACATTAACAAGGTTGCAGTATAGTCGTGTTTACATATTTTTAAAAGTTTAACTGTGTCTATAATATTAATGTACATGACTCGATGTATGAATGTGATCTTCCACATTTTGTCAAGATCGTAGCAAGTGGAAAGAAGTGGTCTCTTGCCTAGCCCTCTGGGAAACAGGCGTGATTTAATGTATGTATGTAAGCCAAATGTATGTAAAGCATGTAAGGAGATGAAATCAAAGAAATAGAGTCACAAACAACAGTGTGTCTTAAAAACTAATTTTTATGACAACATAAATGTTGTGACATCCTAACATACAAATGAGTCTTTTAAACTAAGTGATCTTAGAGAATACAAGGATTATACAATGCTTTTCATAAAATGAGTCATATTTGACTTATGACAAATAATTAACCATGACTTATGTACATTTAACAGTGAAATAACCAATGCCAGGCTTTTTTGATTTCTATGCAAATGTAGGCAATTTGGAGTTCTAAACTTTTAATGGCTTAGTTAAAAACGAATAATGTTGTATTGTTTGTTTGACAATAATACAATTTATTGCATAACACAAGAATCGCTCATTGAATACAAAACTGACACATTACAAAATAATTTGCTCATGCATTGAAAATCTTATATGAACCGCTTCTAATTTTTAAATCCAACACTGACTCATTTTAGAATGTGTCCGTTTTGTATTCAATGAACGAAATGACTGCTAAATTATAACTAGAAATAAAATAATAAGTTGCTTACTCTTATTTTAAGATGTTGTGCATGATGTGGCTATAGAATTAACAATTAGTTGTCAGAGTTGTTGGTAAGTAATTCTGCAGTCTGGGATGAAGGTGTGACGGTATGTATGTATGTATATTTTATGATGTTTAATCTTTACATTTTATTATTAAATTAAAAACCTTGCAATTTTTTAAGAACTAGTTTTAACCTAGAGATCTAATTGAGCCCCTAAATAATAAAAAAATTACCCTCAATACAATTTTTTTTATGTACAACATGTTTATTTAATATGTAAACTCTAACAATGTCTTGCAGTTGTTTTATATTATTATTTTCAAGTTCAAAGTCAATCTAAGTAATGAATATTCATTGGGTCAAAAGTGTTTACAAGCAAGTAACTATGAATGGCAAATCTAAATTGGTAAGTACCTAACTAAGTTTAGGAGCTTTGTATAAAGTAAGAATAACTAGAGGAAATTACGGGAGGCACATGCTCCATACTGGATTGATAGATACTCGAGATGATGATGATTGTGATGATATTGAAGTGTTTTAAAGTAGCTTAAAAATTAAATTGAATCAGATTTTCTTAAACCAATCAATCTATTTTAAAGTTAAAATTAAAAAAACAAATGTTTTATAAACTTTTTTCAACAATTATTTTAGCAATTTCAAGTGGAAAAGTTAGTCATAAAGTACAGAATAGCTAATTTACGCTGAAAAAAAAACTTGTTATTCATAGGTGACTAAGTTTCCACATATATCAGTGATATCACGTACCCATCCTTGTCAAAGGTTTCGTAGCAAGCGTCCATATCGACCAAGCAGCTGTCGTCAAGTGGCGAGCCGTTGGCAACCTCCGACATCGTAGGTTGCACCGAAATAAGCTTCTCGCCGCTTGGGCGCTCACTTATATACCGGTCTAGCCTCATTCTCTTTCAGTAACTAACCTACGTAACAATCACCAAAACAAACGCTGAAAAACCGTGTAGCAACCGAATAACCTCGTTTTTTGCAAATATAAGTTCAGTATATTAGTTATCGGTGCATTTTTTACGTAAATTATAGAGATTTTATTTCAAGTTTCATGAAATTAAACTATTATGAAATCGCGTAAGGGAATGTTGTGAATGTCATGTCATGAAAACGTCATGATGACAGAGCACGTTTGACTTCTCTATTCTGTTATAATTTTTAAATTTATTATGTACCTTTTCTGACGATCTGCTATTTTTATAGGATGAAAAACCTGTTTTAATTTAACACTGATGTAACTTACATCACCTATCCAAAAATTTGTGATGTAAGTATTTTAAACACTATCAAAACGCAATTCCATTCATTCAGTGAGCAAATTTCGATGACACATTTAAGACGTTTTTGTTTTGTCTTAAAACATCTTGTTAGTGTGTATTATAGCGTACAAAACCACATAGTATTTTTTAATTTACGATTATTAAGGTTTTATTTTAGTCAATACTATCATGAGTAGAACCAGTAGCAAATGGTTCGTGATTTTCTTCAACTAAGTATTTTTGTTAAAATGACAATGAAAATACGCCTCTTGACGAGAGTAGTTCAATTTCACCATTCACGGTCTGGTTCTGGTTGTTCAACATATCCTATAAATATAATCTGTGGTTCAAATCATTCACTCTTTTTCGGTAGCGCGAGCGTCTGCAAAAATATTTTCTCATGTTTCTGTCCATCTAAATATACTCTAATTACAGTTTATTGAAACGTGATAATATTTGCGCATTGTCAACCCAAACTTCCGGTTACTTTAAGCTCGTTGTGTAACCGTAGAGTGGAGTACCTCGAGTCATTTTGGGACAACCTGCTACCCTCGCGGTGGAGGTAAACGATGGTTATAGAGAAGGTTCATGGCCTTCAGGCCACCGGTTTGAGTCTGAATGAACGCTTCACCATCTTGGCGGCAGCGCCGGAGCCCAGGTTCCGCACGCCGCGCCGTCGGCCGTCAACTAGTCCTTTTAACGCAAAGAATATACATTTCATAGAGCAGATTGCACGCCGACTGGAGCAGCAGGCCAAAAGGGTAAGGCTAACTTAATTTTTATTTGCCGCTGTTGAAAATGTTACAGTATTATTATATTTTAAAGGCTTTGTGAATCTGCGAAGCGAGTGTATTTCTTGTTTATATGGTTACTAGGTGTTGAAAATATTGTTTTTTATCTATACTCTATAAACTGTGTTCATTCTTACTTGTCTTATATAGTAAACAACTTTCTAACCTCAAAATGGAACGTTGGCTAAATCAGCTATTTTAAACAAAATAAAGCAATCACAGACCAACTAAAGTCCAAAATGTTTATTCAGCATACTTTATTTCCAATAAAAAAAATGGTTTTAGCTAAAAAAAAGCACATTTTGAGGTTAGAAAGTTGTTTACTATACCAGACAAGTAAGAATGAACACGGTATCTGAATATGACTGATTGACTGACTGACTGACATATCAACGCACAGCCTAATCAGCTAAACGTAGGCACTTGAAATTTGGAAGGGACGTAGCTTAGGTACCGTAGAGGTGCACTAAGAAAGGAATTCCCGAAATTCCCACGTGAACGGGACTTAGCGGGAAAATTATTAACTCAAAAAAAATGTTTTGCTCAACGAAGTGGACATGGGAACAGCTAGTATACTATAATATTATAAAGTTTGTGATGATGTAGGGGGTAATCTCTAGATCTCTACACAGCCAAAATTCTTTTACCAATTGAGACCCACACTATTTATAAGTGGCTATAATTATATTAACCCGAGATAAAAAGGTTTATTGCCCAATGATATCCATGGTTTTTCCTGATGGTTCCAATGGAATGATGGTGTCAGCATTACGCTGAGTTGGGATCATTTTGTGATTTAATTCTTCTTGTGTGCTCATTGTTGTTGTTTGTAATTTACAAATGTTTTTCCTTTTTTGTTTTATATTTAGTACTCATGGTTTTCCAATACACTAGAATAGCAATTTACTATTTCAGCAATCCCTTCGTCAGCGCCTTGGAGTAAGCCCATGGGCTCTCCGTCGATTCGGCAGTGAGAGCAGCCTAGCAGGACTGCAACGCTCCAACAGCTTCAGTAACCTGAGCCAGCGTAGTGGTGTCAAGACCAGGATCAGTTGGAGACAGTCCAACGGCAACCTGAAGTAAGTGCTAGTGCATAATAAGCGAGTTTTATTGAAATAGAATTGCTGCTAATCTTGGCATGTTTGAGTACACTTAAGATCAGTCATATGTCGGAATAGTTAGCCTGGTAAGGTCCACTTTTGGTAATATCGTAAAATTTCAAACATCTGTTGTCTTCTGTTTTTTCTTCTTATTGATTTAAGATGAAATCTATTTATTTATAAGTAGCATTTAAACATTTTAAACTAATGTGAGATAATGATTTATTATTTAGAAAAAATGGTTCCAACATGTTATCTATAAATTAGTTATCTGTTTCAATTAGACTGTGCTGTGATCCTAATATTTCTTATATTTAACAAAATCGTAGTAGGGTAAGGCCACGGAGCGTTCGAACCGCCCCCGCTTGTGTGTTACAAAAAAAACACATGTTACATTACAAAAAGCATTTATTTTCCAGGGATCATGTAAGATCATAACTACCTATTGTAATTAAAAATAAATGCCACAGACATAAAATGTATGTCTATTTTCAACCGCCATCCGCATACCTATCGACTCTTTACTTTCTCAACCTCTTACCTGATCAAATATTTTCATAGGAAAGTAGTCTTTATATTTTTAGGGACGATATGTATGAGTATACATGTTTAAAAAAATGGCAGTTGCGATTGAAATACCATCTCACAAAGGACTATGATGTGTTTGCATTATTTATATTCTTAATCGTTACCTGCTGTTCATGCTCAGCATTGCCTGGGTGTTTTTTCTATCATACAACGCAAAAAACTGCCAAATCCAGCAGTTCCCAATGTTTTTATTTTTATGGCAAGAATATGACATACCGGCATGTAAGTGCAAGTGGAATCTGTGGTCCATATGATACGAGTTAAAAACAATATGATAACCTGTGAAAAGATATATTTAACGTAAACATTTAGTTAGTTTCATTCATAAATATAGAGTTAAATTATAAACATGTAAGTATTTGTTGTAAATATATATATTTTTTTTTTTTTTTTTTTTTTTTTTTTTTTTTTTCTATTTTAGACCTGCTATCAGTCGCCTAGACTATGATCAGGTGGGTTGTAGTTTATGGGGGGTTTGGCGAGTCAGGACCACTGCCCCAGCTCGCCTCAGTCATGCAGCACGTTGGCTCTCTTCAGTCTCTTAAATGCATTTGGCTGTAGTAGCGTGTGGGATAGAGGGTTCGGATGAGTGGTCAAGCGGACTTTATACTTAGTTGAGTAACGCCTTGCTTCTTCTTCTACTGTTGACATTTCTAGGTAGTTGTGAATTTCTGTGTTTCGAGCGTACCAAGGCGCACCAGAAATTACTCTTAGGATGTTGTTTTGAGATCGTTGTATACATAGAATGTTACTCTTGCTGGCAGATGACCACAGCTGAATGCCGTAAGTCCAGATGGGTTTAATGACAGAGCAGTATACCCTCAGCTTATTGCTTAGGGATAAGGTGGACTGTCTTCCAAGAAGCCAAAGTAGGTTTTTAAACCTAAAGTTAATCTCGTCGCGCTTCTTCTTTATGTGATCCTTCCAAGTCATCCTTCGGTCCAGATGGAAGCCCAGATATTTGACACAATCAGTTTGTGGGAGACTGTCAGCCCCTAGGTTGACAGGGGTTGTAAATATATGAAACGGAAACAGGAAACATTCTTTGCACCTATTTTATTGCCCTATTCAAAATTGTTCTTCGTTAAAACGTGTGCCTTCCTTAAACCTGACATTGGCAAAATCATAGTGGCAACACAAATGACATATGCCACTAAACAAAGATCTATCTATCTCTATATATATATACACTTGGGAGCTAAGAAATCGAGCCACTTAGTACTGAATTTCCAAAGAAGGTGGCTCAATTTCTTTGCTCCCAAGTATAGTTAGCAGTAGAATAGAGCCAAAAGACTACCACTAGCTTCACCGGGTCACTACCAATTAGGCTATCCGTGCCGCTATGCTTCGATTATGCATGTCCCATCAAACATTTGCGGGTGGTAGGACCTTGTGCAGGGTCCGTCCAGATCGCTACCGCCGTCTTATCCATTAACCTACCGCCAAACAGCAGTGTTCGTATTGTTGTATTCCGGTTTGGGGATAAGACAGCTGGTGTAATGACTAGCATAGAGGCATTCCATCTTAGTTCTCAGGGTTGGCAACGCATTTGCAGTCTTAGGATTGCTCTGCAGTCTTGTGAATGCGAATGTCTATGGGTCACAGTTTCCACTTACCATCAGGTGGCCTGTGTGCTCATTTGTCATCTCTAAGCATTAAAAAAAAAAACATGTTATTATGAATAATCTGTAACTCTGCTATTCTGCCCTGCTACGGAAAAAAGGCACATCTGCTATATGAATTGTATGGCAATTCCAATCTTATTATAACCCTTGAGAGTTTGATGTGCTTCTCTGAATTAATTGCACTTGTGTCTTGGAACGCAATACCAGTTGACACGCAGCTGTGCAAACTGAGCAACAAGGTTATCTCTTAGGTGGGAATGGAAGCTAGGTTTTACTTTTCAAATGAAAATATATGTAAACAATTTCATTTAAGACTGCGCCGAGCGTACGCCGGATGTACAGTGGCGCCCTCATTACTTTTATTGTGTTTTTTAATAAACTAAAGTATTTTCTTGAAATTGGTCGAAACGGTTTTGTACTACAAATGGAAAACACAACTTATAGGGGTATCATATGGGTGATGGAACCAGTAATGGACAAGGCACCAATAATGGACACTTGGTTCTTTTTTTACAGAAGATAAGGGTTATTCATTTGTTTTGCAACAATCAATTTAGGACCGTATGAAATTTGGATTAAGAGTGAAGTGTCCATTACTGGTGCCTGTCAGCTAAAAGTGTCCATCATTGGTGCCGTCACCCTAGTTTAATAACAATTCACCTTCGAGTTATTAACTTAATGGAAAAAAAGTGGCCACCTTTTCCTGTTAAGCTGACTACTCAAAGGGTAATTGATATTAAAGTTTGTTATTTATCCCATAAGTTGTGTTTTTACTTGCACTACAAAAATATTTCGTCTGATTCCAAGGAATTTCTTAATTAGATAACACAATAATAGTAATGAGGGCGCCTCAGAAGAAACGCCGTAAGAAAATCAACAGTCAGTAAATCATATAGGTCAAAGTATTTTTTATGCATACTTCAGTTATTGCGCATTTATGTTATGTTATGAATAAGAGGATAAATATTCAATATCTTAATTCATAAATTAATCTTTATTTATAAAACTCTTTTAAGAGGCGCTTTAATCGCGTAACTGTCAAATGAATAGGTATGAATATGAACATGTATAATTGTAAAAAGATTTCTCATACAAATTTTGCTCTGGTCGATAACGTGCGGGAACGCCGGGAACCGCTATAGTATCCGGCTGATAAGAAGTCATTCCTGACACATTGTATAACCGCAAAGTTTCTGATTATTGATCATGTTGACACTAAAAACTGAGTTTATCTACTCTCATATCGTAACGTTCGAATTATAAACTTCAAAGCTAATTTACATGGGCATACTTTATAAACACAATACCGAAATAAAATAAAACACACTTTATAACATTATTTCTCTAACAAAATAATGTTTTAAAGTAATTTTTTTACCATTACGATACAAGTTAATCCAAAAAATTAATGTCACCAACGAGGTTCCATATCATTTTTGCATTGCATTTTTGGGAATGCACATGCAATTCGCGTAATTTTTACAGCATCACAAAAAGTTTTCATTCCAATGTTTACTTGTCTGTGACAGCGCCCGCTTTAACGCATGCGCGGTGATGTACTAGGTTTTGGCGCCATTAATTGAATACTTTTTGTTGTAATGTATGAGAGTAGATAAAGTAGTGTATGAAACTGCACAAAACTAAGTATTAAAACACTCGTGTTTTAATACCCCTCATTATGCAACAATTTCATAAACTATTATCTTTCAACGCTTTTTTCTTCGCACCAACCTTACTTTTTTTTTTGTTTGTTTCGCCTACTGGTTGACTTGTAGAGAATGCCATAGGGCATTATGTCCGCCATTTGTACTTTATTGTATTTTGTGCAAAGAAGTTTAAATAAATAAATAAAAATCATGCTAAACTTTTTGCTGCATATGAAGGAAGGAACCAAGAAATAGTAATAACATTGTTTTACTGCGGTCAACATTATCATTATTCAAAAAATCTATGGTTGTGCTTTTGGATTGACTTTTTATTGGCCGGGCATTACGAGTATAGTATTAGCGGGTTAGCAGATAAAATAACTTGTCAATAACATTACATATATTTTTTTTTATTCCAGCCGCTCAGCGTCGTTTGGCAACTTGTCCCAAAGCGCGTGGCGCGGGCGCTCCTTGCGCGGCTTCCGGCGCCGCGGCGGCGGCAACAGAGCCCTGCGCGGACGGTTCAGGTACTTACCCTATATCTTACAAAAATGTTACAGAGATAAAATTGAACTAGTAGTAGATTATATACGGCTCCATATTGGCTCACATAAAATTCTTATTCCTATTTTTTAGTACCGATTTGTATTCATAATAATCACTCTTCATAGTTTTTTCCTCATACTTTTTTGTTCATACTTTTTAAGTCATAATTATCGCAAGTCATAATGCATTTTTAGGGTTCCGTAGTCAAACTAGGAACCCTTATAGTTTCGCCATGTCCGTCCGTCCGTCCGTCCGTCCCCAGTCTAGCTCAGAGACTCATAGTACTAGAAAGCTGTAATTTGGCATGAATGTACATATTAGTCACGCCAACAAAGTGGTAAAATAAAATTTTGAAAAATATTTTTTTTTAATGCACCTCCCCTACACGTAACGTGGGGATGTCTTTTTTTTTTCTTGCCTACCCCATAGTGTGGGGTGTCGTTGGATAGGTCTTTCAAAAATATTGCGGGTTTATGGAAACAATTTTTCGATTAAGGGATTCGTTTATGAAATATTAAGCTTTAAAGCGCTATTTTTTGTTAGAGTCAAGTGTCCCCCCCCCCCCTACAGCCAAAACTACAGGTACTAAAAATCTGAAAAAAATCTTCAACGAAAGCGCATATAACGAATTTTAAAGGAAAACTATCACGGCTAAGTCGACATGATTAGTTCCTGAGATACAGGCGATTAACGGGTTTATACCTACTAAAAATCATCTAAGACAGCGCCAAATAACTTTAAATAGAAAATTGTTTCATACATGTTGATTTTTGAGATAGTTTTTTGTGTTTGTCGTTACGGCTTCGGAACCCTACACTGAGCATGGTCCGACATGCTCTTGCCCGGTTTTTCTAAGAAATTGTTACTTTTTGAGGATTTTTATAAATCTAACCTAACCTAACCTTTTCTACGCGTAACATATTTAAGAAATTTGAAAAGTGTACTGTTCCATGAATATTGGTGTTATGAATTTAGATGATTATGAATTCCAATCATTAGTATTAAAAAAATATATGAATAGTATGAAGAGTGATCATTATGATGTAAAATAGTATGAGAAACATTTTCGGACTTCCGATAATAGGTCTTAAAAAGTTATGTGAGTAGATACGCACCCAGATTATGCACTGAGGGGACAAAGTACTGTTTTATGTCACGGGCGCGATATTGAATCCTGAGCAGACGAGGGTGTTACGAGTTCGAGAAAACGGAGTCCTGAGTGTAGACGGATTCAAGCTCGCTCAAGGCGAAAACAGTTTTTTCCCAAAGGAGAATACTCTACTTTTCTTATCTTTTCTTTGGTTTGCGTATATGGTTTGTAGTGGCCAGTTCGATTTTCAAATAAGTTCTATATGCTTTAGGATTTTATGGAACAATTTTTCATACGAATTCAAATTTCATTATTAATCAGCGGGTTATAATGAGATTCAGTTCCATATTAAAACCCGCCGGGTCATAATAATGGTACTGAATCTCATTATAACCCTCTGGTTAGTCGATGTCTATAATGACTTACTTTAGGTAAGGTTTGTATGATATATAATTGGGCAATTTCGAGCATGTGGTGTGAAAAGTATTTTATATTATTATACTTTCATATCGTAAAGTTCGAATTATGAACTTAAAAACGAATTTATATTGGCATAGGTACTTTTTAAACACAATACCGAAATTAAAAATAAAAGAAACTTTTTTATAAAATTATTTCTCTGACGAAATAATGTTATAAAGTTTTTTTTTATCATTATGATACAAGTTAATCCAAAAAGTTAATGTCACCAACGAGGTTCCATATCAATATTTTTTTATAATGGAATGCACAATATGCACATGCGGTTCGCGTTATTTTTACAGCATTACAAAAAGTTTTCATTCCAATTCCGAGTTCCGGTCTATGCGCTATAAAGACAACATCTACGTTGGTTGGCTCCGTGTATATAAAATTAAAAGTGATACATAAAACAGTTTCTTTGCTAATATAGTTATACAAGGTGTTACAAAAATACCCGTAAAGCCGAAAGGGGGTTAAATGGTGCCTTATAACAAGTCCGTTTACAATATTTGAGAACCGTACGAGCACCGTATGACCTACCGGCAAAATAAATAAAACTATTATTGTTTTTATTGATGTGCAAACCCTATTTCAGTAAAATTAAAGAGTAAACTACGCAGAATGTTTATGTAAGTACATTTTTAGTAAAAAATGTTTACCTAATTCTTGAAACCATCAAGAGACATACTAACAAAATGTACAGAATTCGATTAGATAGATATTACAAGTCGAGTTTAGGAAGATTTTAAAAGACCTAACCTAACGAAGAAACCTAAACTAACACTTACTTTTTCGTAATGAACGTCAAATTTACAGGAACGGCTCAAACTGAGCTCCGCTTTGTTCAATGCACAACCTCGCTCGGGATAAGGCTTTGAAACCATTAAAGTTGACAAAATTATTAAATTGGTAGGTAGGCCACTCTGTTAAAATAATCTATGCTAACTCCGGTTCCCTGACATGACAGCTTACTAGGGTTGACAATATTTTTGGCTTTGATGATTTATTATATTTTTTACGGGGTATTTTGTAACACGTTGTATTTATGTGTAGCTGGTTATTAGTGCTATAATTTAGTGAAAGTGGTTTGAAAATCGGCCAGTGATTTCGTGAGTTGTCGAAGAAATACTTTTAAAAGTAATAGATAACTGCCGTGAGTTCTTGATCTACCTTAAATTGCTAGTTGACCGCTCAAACAAACTAGCCAATCAGCTGTGACGCGTTAAAGATAAGATAAGCGCAAAGGTCATTCCAATACGGGGATGTCAATAACAAGGAGACCTTTTTTGCATTAAGAAGAAATGGCGCGGTAGCTCTGCGTTGTAGCGCACTGACTATGATGCTTGGGGTTGTGAGTTCGAATCTCTGATAAGAAAACTTTTTGTATTTTTCTTTTTTCTTTTTTTGAAATAAATATTGAAATATGGCATCGAAACCGATTTGTGCACACTGTAAAAAAACAATTCAGTTAAAACACTACCTTACATGTTTTCTCTGCAAGCAGTCGTATGATCTGTCTTGCTCAAATACCGAAAAACGTTTTAATTTAATGGATCAAGCTCGTAAAGCTGCATGGACCTGCATTCAATGTAGGCAAAATAAAATGCAACAGAAGACAACCAGCACGCCTATACTAGTACAAAGTAACAAAGTTCAAAAAGTCGTCTCCAAGTTAAAATCTCCACAGTCCAGTGTTCTGAAGAAAGTGACGCCAATCCATACGACTGAATACAAAAGAGAATACAAAAAAGATAACAATGAAGCAGAGTTATTTAAAACTATTGAGACCAAATGCCATTCTCCTTCTCATGATCTTCATGACTCAGTTGACAGAGTCACAGTAAGAAAATACAATATTCCAGTACAGAATTCGTTCTCATCCTTGTCATGTGAAGATAGTTTTGCTAATAGAAGTTGCCCCGATCTGACTAGCATCTGTGATGTCATGTTACCTGAACAAAATATGACCAGGTGTGCATCTGTAAAGGACTCTCTGGAATACTCTATAGATCGATCGAATGATGTTAACGCTCATAGTTTACCTAACCTAGACTCACAACTGCATGGCTTTGTAGTAGAAGACCTAATGAGTCAAGTGAAAAAATTAAAAGAACAACTCTTGGGTGCCGATAATGAAGTACAAACACTGCTCAATGAAAACTATGAGTTACGAAGCACGTTAGATGAGACACTTAAAAAATGTGCCTTTTATAAGGATTTGCTACAAGGGTCAAAATCTACTGCACTACCTATAACTCCAAAGACTGTCTCAATAAAAAAAATAAGAGAAATAAAACTTCTTTGTCTAGACCGTCTTGTCTAGGTCCATCTGCCGAGACAGCTACTTGTGTTGTTTCACCGGCTAAACTACACCAGGCAAAGTCAACGTCAACGCCAAATGATGATGCCAAATCTGAAGAGCAGAATCCGGTACGAAACGTCCCTAGAAAAGCGGGAAACCCGCATTTGCTTAGCAAGGATAAGCTGCTTATTCTAAGCAGCAATAATAAAAATAAGGTTGTGAATATCATAAGAGATAGTGACTTTTTCCAAAAATTTACTTATTGTCATCACATAACACCTGGCGGAGGAGTTAAAGACCTTCTTCAGGGATTAACGACGAGACTACATAATATGACGAGAAGAGATTACTGTGTAATTATTCTAGGGGATTTTTTGACTGATTTAAATGCACTAGTGCTTTATATAAGAGAAGTTGTAAAAAATATAGATTTTACAAATATTATAATTTCCTGTCCAACTTATATCTGTGGCAGACCATTGTATAATGGGAGGGTAGAAAGGTTTAACCATTTATTGTTTAGCGATTTGGAGAATCATAATAAGAGCTTTTTTGTCTACGAGTCTAATTTGAATTTAACTTTTAACATGTTTTCGGCGAGGAGTGGTAGGTTAAACAATCGAAGCATGAAAAACATAATTGAAAACTTGCAATACAATATCTCTAGGATCTCAAACAGTTTTTATGTCGATTTAAGCGAATTCGCAAGTAGTCAAAATGATGATTTTTTTCGTGTCTAATACTTCATTACACAGTGAAACATTAAACCTGCTTCATCAGAATGTGTGTGGTATTTCCAATAAAATTAGTGAAATAGAAATTTATCTCGAGGGTCATAATAATTTACTGCAATACGTGTGTGTCAGTGAACACTTTCTCAATAAAAACTCTGTTGCTTCCCTACATTTACAAAATTATAAAGTAGCTTCTCATAATACACGACCAACTAAAAAGAGGGGTGGTACTCTAATCTTGGCTTTAAATGGTAGAGGCACGGAGGATTTGTTAATCTGTAAAAAGTTGTATTTGGCTGACGGTTTTGAAATATGTGGTGTAAGAGATATTGATACGAATGTACACATCTGTTGTTGTTATAGGAGCCCAAATGATAAAAATTTCGAAGTGTTTATGGATCAGTTTGAGTTACTACTGGAACACCTCTTTAATAAAAATGCTATTATTTGTGGCGATTTTAACGTAAAGGGTGTAGCAGGATAAGCCTTCAAAAATTGCCCCCAAAGCTTTGAGTTCAAAACTACTATCAGTTGATGCCCCGTCAAATGAAAATAATTCATACCAATTTTTAACCCTCTACTGCCACCTGGAACCCCACGACATTCATTTAACCCTAAAACGTTTTTGTTTATTTTCTCAAAAAGTATAATAAGGAGAATTGTCAAATTTTGCACAAATGTTGATGTGATCAATATAAACTATCAAAAAAAAAATGAACCCTCTACTTACTTATTTTCTTAGAAAAAAACCTAAATTAAAAATTATAACATCCTGTATAACAATTCAGGCTCGTTGTACTATCACCATTTTTTTACTATATATTAACCAACTACCTATCTACATAATATGTAAGTTTCATGTGATTAACAAAGGTGGAACAGTGTGAAAATATAGGTATTGTTCAGTACGTACCATGTATGTAACACGCTTACGGTGACGACATTAGTAAAAGATATCGGCCCGCCAACCGGGAAGCCATCCGTAATCGATCTTTTTTTAATTTGCTAATGTCGAATGTTTAAGGAAGATGAATGAAACTCATTAATACATATTTGAACAAGTGTTTCTGTTTATTTATTTTTAGTAATATAAATTCGAGTTTATGACAACAAACTAATTATTAACTCGTTTTTTGAAAATATTTGCAATCAATTTTCTTTTCTTTAAGTTTAAATCACTGTTTGCATTTGCAGACATTTTTTTCTTTTAAAACAGCAGCCAAGCTTCACGCATAGGAGCGAATTATGAAAAAATATTCAAAAATCGAACACGGGCGGCATCACGGCCGAGGGCCAATTTTTTTTTAATTTGTTTCGCTTTCAGCACTTAAGAACTTACGTAAAATGCTGAGTAACCTAAGTAGTACCTTTTTGCTAAACAGTAAAGTAAAATAAACAGAAACATTTGTTCAAATATGTATTAATGAGTTTCATTAATCGTAGCAAATTAAAAAAGATCGATTACGGATGGCTTCCCGGTTGGCGGGCCGATATCTTTTACTAATGTCGTCACCGTAAGCGTGTTACATACATGGTACGTACTGAACAATACCTATATTTTCACACTGTTCCACCTTTGTTAATTACATGAAACTTACATATTATGTAGACAGGTAGTTGGTTAATATTTAGTAAAAAAATGGTGATAGTACAACGAGCCTGAATTGTTATACAGGATGTTATAATTTTTAATTTAGGTTTTTTTCTAGGAAAATAAGTAAGTAGAGGGTTCATTTTTTTTTTGATAGTTTATATTGATCACATCAACATTTGTGCAAAATTTGACAATTCTCCTTTTTATACTTTTTGAGAAAATAAATAAAAACGTTTTAGGGTTAAATGAATATCGTGGGGTTCCAGGTGGCAGTAGAGGGTTAAAAATTGGTATGAATTATTTTCATTTGACGGGGCATCAACTGATAGTAGTTTTGAACTCAAAGCTTTGGGGGCAATTTTTGAAGGCTTATCCTGCTACACCCTTTGATGTTAGATAAAAAACAACGCAGTGAATTTTTGAATTTGTTAAAATGCTATAACTTCAAGCATTTTATAGATGACGTCACATTCAGAAGGAACGATTCTCAGTCTTGCATTGACAACTACATAACAAATTTGCCTCTGGATTCCGTTTCATCTACTAGGGTTGATCATAACGGTTTAGCTGACGGGCATGCTGCTATTTTTTGTGGGCTAAATACAGACACCCTAATAGCAAATAATATTGAAAAGCGGTCTGTAGTACGAGAAAAAATAAATGTAAACGATAAGACAAGCCTTAGATTATTTAGATGTATATTGGATGCCATAAATTGGCATAACTTAGGTATCAATGGTTTTTTGAAAAGGATTACAGATGTTTTTCATCAAAACTTTAAAAAAAAGCGTAAAACTATTAAATTACTAAAAAAAAGTGGAATTAAATGGGTTACAAGAGGTATTAAAGTAGCGAGTAAAATGAAACGCTTTTTGTCGAACTTAAATAAGCAAACCTGTGATAAATCTGTTCTAGATTATCGTGTTAAATATATGAATGTTTATAGAAGAGTGATCAGAAACGCTAAAAGGACAGCAGTGCAGTCAGAAATAAAAAAATCAAAGAGTTCATCAAAGAGCATTTGGAATATTGTAAACAAATATCGTAACAAATCTTGTAACCTTAAACATAACAAATTGGTGTTGAAAATAAATAACAATATCGTAGACAATCCTGTAGAGGTGGCCAATTTATTCTCAGCATGTTTCGATCATAATAATGCTCCAAATACAGGTGATTTGCACTCTGCAGTCCTTTTTCTTCAGCAATCTAACGAAAAAAAGTTCGAAGACATAAGTTGGAAAATTGTTACTTCTTCAGAAATAATTAAAATTGTCCAAAGCATGGAAAATAAAAAATCGTTCGGCTTTGATGAGATGCCAATTACAGTCATTAAAGATTGCATTGATATATTGTCAGGGCCATTAGCGTTTTTCTTTAATAATTGTTATGAGCTTGGAGTATTCCCTGACCAGCTTAAAGTGGCTAGGGTCCTACCTATTTATAAAAAAGGAACTAAATCTGACCCTAAGAACTACCGGCCGATATCCCTACTCCCAATACTCTCAAAAATATTTGAACTACTCATTAAGTCACGTATTTTAGATCACCTTGAAAAAAATTGTATAAACAATCATAGGCAATTCGGTTTTCAAAGAAAACTAGGAACCATTGATGCCATTGATTCTCTAGTGGGGGATATTGTAAGTCAACTTAATAATAGAAAAAGAGTGGCCGGCCTATTTATTGACTTAAGCTCTGCTTTCGATACGGTAGACCACGCGATTCTGATGAGTAAACTCGAATTCTATGGTATCAGAGGAAATGTGTATCAGCTTTTGCTAAACTATCTGAAGAATAGAAAACAATTTGTGGAAATAAAAAACATCGAACATGACTGTGAACAATGTATTAGGTCTATGGTTATCAATGTGTGAGAGTTCACTTTATTAATAAATAAAACAGTTCCATCTAATAATGTTTATTATTAACTTATCCCGAAATACAAGGAAAAGATATTACTATATGTATACACTATATGTATTATTAGGAATGCAAGCTAGACGGGATACTAGAGACGCTACAGGAATGCGTGTTGCTTAGAGTGAGGTCGGATAGCTACTACTGTGTCGCTCAACCGCGACGTACCTGTCCGCGTCTAATGTGCTGCGTAAACAAAATACACTACACAGGGGTGTCGCCACAATACTCCCCCTCTTTAAATATTTTTCTCCAAAAGAAAAAATATTAAATATATAACATAACTCTTATTTCGTAAGGGTCGGCTAAACACAAACTCTATATAAAACAATAATTGGACTTACACTGACAAACACTGACTCTCCTGCTGAGGTTGCGAAACTGGTTGCGACCCGATACGCTATGTTGTTATTACAAAGTACAGGTTTTAAATTTCATTCCCAGGTATGCTTCTATTTCTAAGAATGCCGGTTGGCTAAATACACATTAATACGTGGGTTGTTGTTGTGGCATATTTTGAACCCTAATGCTTGTCGGCGCTACTTCGGTTACTGCTTTCTGCAACCAGGTTTTTGCGCGCTGCTTACACTTGTTATGAATGGCGTAGCACACCACCAATAATAAAATTATTCCTAGTATTATGAGGCCAATACCTACATAATTCAACTTCGATTCCACTTGATTAGACATTGTTTCCACTTGGGCGATTGCAATGACGTCATGAGAACCTTTATCCTCTTTACTCTGTCCGTAGCCCATGGTGTTCCAGTGACTGACGTTACAACTTATATGTAGATACACGTTTTTTTTATTTTTATTTTATATATTTACTTCGTTAAAACCTCTATGAAACACAGAGTTGATATTACAAATGAAATCGTTACACAAATATCTCTGATTTATTGCCGTATCTTGACCTGATTACGTTTGTATAGCCTGTCATAGTGCATATTTACGATCAGTAACCTAAACTAACTTATTTATGTTCGATACCTGTGTTGCAAGGCTCGTTTTGAAATAACTTAACCTAACGACCTTATCTAATGTTAATGGTAGTCACTGTATAGGGCTGGCTCTACTATAATTAATCAATTGGTCACCAAACAGCCCCCCTGCACAGCAACGCCGACTATTCCTAAGTAATTGTCCCGACACCACTCGGTACTTAATTACTGTATTAAACTGTTTACTGTGTGCTGTACTTACTTACTCGTCTAATAAAAATCTGTCTGACTGGCGTTTTAATAACTCGGCCGCTACGTGTGGTCCGAGGCATAGACTGCTGTGGACAGGACCCTGTAGGCTGTGTAGGCATAACAGTGTCCTGCATTCTTGACGATTCATTCACAGTGATATTGCTAGAGTTATTGTTTTCATAATGTTGTGTCATAAAAGCGGGTTTAAGTCTATCAATTGAAATTTCTACTTGTCTATTTGGTAATTGAATCTTAAAGGTTTTGTCTTTCCTATTTAAAACCAGATATGGGCCATTGTAATTTGGGGTCAACGGTTTCCTAACCATGTCGTTTCTTATGAAATGTGAGCAAGTAGCCAGTTCCTTATGAACAAAAATTTTTCGCGAATCGCCAACCGCCTTTGACATGGGCCGTAAGTCATTAATTATTCGTCTTAGGTTTTCCACGTACGTAAATGGATCATTATTGTTTACTGCCGAGCTGACGTAAAAATCACCTGGTAAACGCATAACTTGACCGTATAACATTTCTGCTGAGCTGACGCTGTTATCTGCCTTACAAACTGTTCTAAGACCTAATATTTAGTACTGTTGAAAGCTCATCGACCCAGGAAGCATTATCAGCTAACCTGGCTGTCAATGCCGCTTTCAATGACCTGTGCCATCGTTCCACGAGTCCATTACTCTGCGGATGGTAAGCCGTAGTGCGTATTCTATGCACCCCTAAAATTTTCATAAGTTTACTAAAGAGATCACTTTCAAATTGTGTGCCTTGGTCAGTTGTAATTACATCCATGCATCCAAATCTACAAACCCAGTTTTCGTACACGACCCTAGCTACGGTGTTTGCTGTTATGTCTACTGTAGGTATCGCTTCCGGCCACCGCGTGGCGCGATCTATCATCGTTACCAAGTACCTGTAACCATCGGCAGAGGTCGGTAACGGTCCTACTATATCGATGTGAACGTGCTGTAGTCTTTCCACGCTCTCGAACCGCCCTAATTTAGATACCGTGTGACGTGTGATTTTGACTCGTTGACATTGTAAACACCCTCTGGCCCAATTGCCGATGTCTTTATTTAAATTTGGCCAATAAAACTTTTGCGCGATCATCCTACGAGTGGTTCGTATCCCGGGATGACTTATATCGTGTACTGAATGAAACGCGATGCTTCTAAATTTTTCCGGTAGATACGGCCTGGCATTATCTGTTGACGTTTCGCAATATAACTTTGTATTTGTTCCTGGGATTGCTAACGCTTTTAATTGCACCTTGTTACTGAGTAGCTTTGTAATTTGATCGTCGGTTTCCTGCGCCCGGGCTACTTCGGCGAAGTCGACGCCCATAGGGCAGCCTATTGTTTCCACACGTGATAACGCGTCCGCTACTAGGTTCTGTGAACCACTAATATGTACTATTTCGCTTGTAAATTCTCCGATAAACATCAAGTGCCTAGCCCTTCTAGGCGTTTCGTTAGATGTATTTACCTTATTTAGAGCCGATGTCAAAGGTTTATGGTCCGTGTACACGATTAATCTCCTTCCCTCTATTAAGTTTCTAAAATGACTGATTGACATGTATATAGCTAATAATTCCCTATCATAGGTACTATATTTACGCTGAGTTTCTGACAATGCTTTTGAGAAATAACCGAGTGGTTTCCATACATTATGTTCTCTTTGTTGCAATACACTACCGACGGAGGTCCCCGACGCGTCCGTCATAAGCGCGAGCGGAACGTTTGCGAGCGGATATGACAATGTAATAGCGCTTTTAAGGCTCTCTTTACATTGATCATACGCCGCGTTTGCTTCCGCGTCCCAATCTATTTTTGTTTGGTCTTTTTTCTTGGAATTATGTAAAAACTTATTCAAATGCATCTGTTGGCTGGCAGCTTTGTCTAAATGTGTTCTATAAAAGTTTACCATGCCCAGGAAACGTCTTAATTGTTCGACTGTCTCCGGGCGTGGGTAATCTGTGATGGCCTTAACCTTCTCTTCGCGCGGCTGTAAACCTTCCGTTGAGACGGAGTACCCTAAAAATTCTACCTTTTTTTGTCCTAACTGGCACTTGCCGAGGTTGATGGTTAGGCCGTTCTCACTAAATTTCCTGAAAATTTGTTTTAAATGTTCCCTATGAGCTTCCTCACTCTCCGATGCTATAATAATGTCATCTAAGTAGCAAAACAAATTGGAATTGGCTCCTTGCTCGTCTGTGAATGATTCTACTTCTCGAAGCGTAGCGTTCATGAACCGCTGAAAAGTCTGAGCCGCATTCCTGAGACCGAAACACATCCTAGGGAATTCGAATAGGCCGAATGGTGTTATGATGGCTGTTTTCTCAATATCCTCGGGGGCTACCTCTATGACATGGTACGCGCGATTTATATCAAGAGTAGAAAATACTGTCTTACCTGCTAATACATATGTGAAATCTTGCAGCCTGGGAATTGGATACCGGTCCGGCTTCGTGACCGCATTCAACCTTCTGTAGTCCCCGCAAGGACGGATCTGCCCATCTTTCTTGGGGACCACATGTAATGGACTGGCCCACGGACTTTTGCTAGGCCTGCAAATACCTAACTCTTGCATATTTCTAAATTCATTTTTTACCAACTCATAACGATCCCGCGGTAACGGCCTGGCTCGCGCGTATACCGGGGGTCCTGTGGTTTCTATATGATGCGTCACGCCGTGCTTAGCAGGCTCCTTAAACGACATGGGTTTGGTAATGTCCGCAAACTGTTCTAGGATGTCACGGTATGGGTTATCATCCTGGATACTTTTTACGGACTGCTGACCCCAGGGTACAATGGACCCATATGAACACAAATCTGTAACACTATCCCTCAATTTCCTATTGTACAAATCTACTATTAACTTATGTGCCTTAAGAAAGTCTGCTCCTAAAATTGGTTGACCTACGTCACAAACAATAAAATTCCACTTGAAAGCGCGTCTTAAACCTAAATTTAATTCTAACGTTGTCGTTCCGAATGTCTTAATTTCTGAATTATTAGCTGCGAACAGTTTGTAGTTACACTCGCGACGATTGGCACTGAATTTACTCACCGGTACCACCGAGACGTTGGCTCCCGTATCGACTAAAAAGCTTATACCGCTATGGAAGTCGATGACGCTGAGGCGATGGCTGTCTGCTGCTAAGGTACCTCCTCCAGCCTGTTCTGGAAGCACCTCAGTTATTTTCCCTGGTTCTGTTGCCACCCGCTCGACGACGATGACGGTGCAGGGCCTGCAGCAGTTTGCGATGTTTGCCCCCACGCGCAAGGTTGCAGGCATCTCTGGGCTCTCTCTCGGAATTTGAAGTGATATCTACATAGCCAGCCATTGTTCGTTGGCGGTCTTCCGGAAAGGGAACGTGAGCGACTCCTCTGCCGGTTATATCTTACCGATGGCCCGTATCTCAGCTCGTTAATTTCACCTCTCAGCTGCTCCAGCTCTATGGCCATGTTCTTAAATTCGATGATCATATCTACGTTGGCTGCTGACTGCGCTGTTGCTGGCGTTGCCGGTAGTGGCGCTATTTCCGCTACCACTCCGTGCTTAACCGATTCCATTAACTTGTCTGCCATTTTCGCTAAGTTCTCTAGCTTAGTATCTTCGCTAATCAACAGTACTGTCCTCACCGCTAACGGCAGCCTCTGAAGCCATAGATTTCTCAGGCGGTCGTCTGCTATCCCTGAATTGCGGGCGGCCTCTGCCATGCTCCTGAACAACTGCGACGGCTTTTGATCCCCCAACTCCAGTTCTTTCACCAGCCGGTTGAATTGCGAGTCGGCACTCTCTTGGTATTCGGTGATTAGTCGAGCCTTCAGAACGTCGTATTTGCGCTCCTGCGCGTCCTCCAGCAAGTCCCGCACCACGTTGAGCTCTTCCTTGCCCAATTTGCTAATCACGATGTCGAACTTGGCTTCCTGGCCTAATTTTTGTGGCGCCAGAATTGCGTCTAGTTGAGCGAACCATAATTTCGTCATGTCTCTCCAGAACGGGGAGACCCTCGAGACAACCGTTACCGCTGCGCATTCACTCTGTGCTGTGTCTCTTGGCAACGCCGGCGGCGGTGCCGCCGCGCCGGACTGCGATGTTGCAGCGGGAGTAGAGCCGACCATCACGTTATTCTCACGAAACTTTCACACAAAAAAAAAGATCACGTCGGGGTCACCAATGTGAGAGTTCACTTTATTAATAAATAAAACAGTTCCACTTAATAATGTTTATTATTAACTTATCCCGAAATACAAGGAAAAGATATTACTATATGTATACAGTATATGTATTATTAGGAATGCAAGCTAGACGGGATACTAGAGACGCTACAGGAATGCGTGTTGCTTAGAGTGAGGGAGGTCGGATAGCTACTACTGTGTCGCTCAACCGCGACGTACCTGTCCGCGTCTAATGTGCTGCGTAAACAAAATACACTACACAGGGGTGTCGCCACAAATGTAAAAAGGGGTGTTCCGCAAGGATCTATTTTGGGACCTATACTATTTATTATTTTTACCAACGACCTTATAGATTTTATTTGTTATGCAGTTCCAAACTGTAAGTTGACAGTATTTGCTGATGATACAAATGCGATTGTTTGCGCTGACAATATTATCGAACTCAATAACGTAACTAATAACGCAGTTTCCACATTTAATCAATGGTTTTCGAAAAATAATTTACGGGTTAACACGGACAAAACTCAACTGATGCTATTTAAATATAAAGCTACTGTTACACATGCTCTATAATAGCATGCTAAAAAGCGTGCTATTGAGTATGCTCAATATGAGCATGCTTATGAGCAGTTTACATTTGCTAGCAATAGGCAAGCTAGTTTTAAGTATGCTCCTGAATAAGCATGCTCAAAGCAAACACTCTAATACACGTGCCATTTTATAGCGTGCTCTATTTTCACAGTCAAGGACGGATCCTCCATGTTCGTTAATAAGTCTTGGTACGCATTATTTCTATCAACATTATTTTTATACTGCGGTATGCGGGGATTCCACAAGCACTCGTGATTTCGGTATAAATTTACAAATTTAGCGTTTTTTTCGTCGCCCCAGCGAGACATTTTGCGTGAAAATGGTGCACACGCACCTGTTGCGAACGACTGATCGATACTAGCATGCTCAATAGGCAAACCTGTTCACACGCGCTAAAAGCACGCCCCCCTCCACCCGCGCTGCAGGTAGCATGCCCAATAATCGCACGACCGTTGATTTTTGAGCAAACTCAAAATGAGCATGCTCATTATTAGCAATATTTCGACACACATACTACTAAGTAGCAATTGCTCAATAGTGGCATGCTTTCGTGCTAGTAATCAGCATGTGTAACTGTAGCTTAACTCTAAGAAAAATGAAAAACTTGAGGTGTTAATGAATGGAACTACTTTAGATGTTGTAGACTGTGTAAAATGTCTTGGTATCCGCATTGATTCTCTCTTAAATTGGAAACAAGAATTGGAGGCTGTAGAGAATTCCATTGCTTCTGCGTGCTATGCTTTACGGTGTCTCAGGGAGGTTATTGGAATCCATCAGCTTAAAGTTGTTTATTACGCTTTAATAGAGTCCAAGTTGAGGTTTAGTATTAAGTTCTGGGGTAATAGTTTCCAATACAATATTAATAGGGCTCTTACAATTCAAAAAAGAGCTGTGCGTACTATGTTTCGCATTCCTCAATGGGTCTCGTGTAGAGATTATTTTAAAAAATTAGGAATATTGACGGTACCTTGCTTATATGTTTTAATATTGCTCACTGAGTCCCTTAAAAATAATTCAAAGATAGAGACCTCCGAAGAACAAGACTTACGATTACTTACGCGTACAAAAAACAAAAGGTACCACTTCTGTCCGAGACTTAAGATTGCAGTGCATTGTGCTAGTCATCAAGCTGTGAAACTATATAATAAGCTACCTTCTGACCTAAAAGTGATTACAAACAAATCAATCTTCCAAAGAAAATTAAAAAACTTTTTGCTACGGGGATGCTTCTACAGTATTGATGAGATATTTAGAGACACACAAAATACCAACTAATTTGTTAACAAGAGAATTTACTAAAAATGTTTTACTATTTCCTATAACATGTGTGACTAGAGTTAGTTTTTAAGTAAATATAATTATTATTTAATGTACCTACTTACATATTTCAAACACAATATTTGTATTGTTTATTAATAAATGCTATGAACTATGAACAATTTTTACTTGTCTGTGACAGCGCCCGCTTTAACGCATGCGCGGCGATGTGCCAGGTTTTAGTGCCAATCATTGAATACGTTTTGTTGTAATGTATGAGAGGAGATAAAGTAGTGTATGAAACTGCACATAACTAGGTATTAAAACACTTGTGTTTTAACACCCCTCATTATGCAACAATTTCATAAACTACACATTATACCATTTGTTTGATGTGGTA